>PVIW01000650.1:0-428770 GCA_004026585.1 Noctilio leporinus
AAAGGAACCATGGACATGGACAACAGGTGGGATTGACTTTGGGGGGAATGGATGGGTGGGGAGGGGGACAGAGGGGAGCAAAAAGGGGATGGATGTAATACAACAAAAATAAAATTTTTTAAAAAAGAAATAAATTAAAAATAAATGAATAAAGCCCTTTAAAAAATGAACCTGGCAATGAGACAGATACCAGTTAAATATAAAAGCATTTGAAATTCTAACCACAAAAAAATATATATATTTACATGTTTTTACACTTTTACTAATTTTTTCTGTTAAAGATTTTTTTTTTTTTTTAGATCTATATTCATTATTTTTTCAGAGAAGAGCAGGGAGGGAGGAAGAAAGGGAGAAAAACATCAATGTATGGTTGCCTTTCATCTGCCTCCAGCTGGGGACCTGGCTGGAGACTTGGCTTGCAACCTGGTTATGTGACCTGATTGGGAATTGAACCAGAAACCCTTGGGTTCACAGACCTGTGCCAATCCACTGAGATACACCAGCCAGGGCAAAGATCTTAATTATATATTCATAGGCATCTTTGATAAAATATTTTAGATCTACTTTTATTTTTCAGCTATTGAAGTATAATTTACAAATAAAATTGTAAGATATTTAAAGCATACAACCTGATGATTCAATAGATGTATATATGCTGAAAGGATTTCCCCATCAAGTTAATGAACATATTCATCACTTAATGTATTTACCCTTTCCCTGCCTTTGGTAAGAACATTAAAGTTTTACTCTCTTAGCAAATTTCAATTATGCAATACAGTGTTAACAACTATAGTTATCATGTTATACATTAGATCCTCAGACTTTATGCATCATAAAACTGAAAGTTTATACACTTTTACCAACTTCTTTTTATTTTCCTCACCCTCTAGCTTCTAGAAACCACTTTTGTATTCTGTTTCTAATTTTGACTATAAGAAAATGATTTTAAAGACAAATCAGCATTCCTTACATCTGTGATAAACCTCATTCTAAATGTATTATTTTCAGTTCATGAAGAAAAAGTGATTTTCTTGCTAAAAATGATTTACCTTAACTATAAATCTATCAAATATTTACAGTTAAATATATATTGTCAATAAGTAGATTAAATAGAGATCCACAATTATTTTTAAAAGGAGTTAGTGATAAATCCATGATAACAATGTATGGCTTTGAACTGTTTATTGACTAGGATTCACTTGTCAAAGGCATTATGATTAGGTGATGATGGTAAGAAACGGCCAATTAAATTAGTAAGAAATGTAATAGACCAGTTCCTTCATTAACCAAGCAATTCTTTCTCCAACCATGTTTTAAAACTATGATAATACATAATATCACTAAGCTGCAACATTATTTTTAGGAGACCTTTCTAAAATTTGGAAAAAGATGTTATGACTAAGACATGTTCATGCTGGTAAGTCTATTTCTAGGAATTTATTTCAGAGCATAACCAGAGATCCATTCTCTTGTAGATAAGATGTTTATCACAGTATTATTCATATGCCACCAAAACATGAGAGCAACTTAAATGCTTTCAAATAAATAATGCTATATCCATCTGATGGGATATTATTCAGTCCTTATAAGGCTGTCCCAAGTGTTATATAAGGGTGTGGAAACATTCCAAATCTTTTTTTTTTTTTCTTATACAGCTAATGTATATCTGCAAGAAGTTTTAAATAGAAGGAAAACAAAACAAAACAAAACACAACTGAATCTTACACTAAGCCTTATTTTCCCACTAAAAAAATGGAGAAAATAATACTGCTGCCCTCATAGGATAATTAAGAGAAGTGCATCAGTCATTCCTGAAAAATGCTTAAGATGCTAGTCTGATCCAGCACCTTGCACAGGTGTATATGGACTGAATGTAATGTGGACTGCCTTTTGAAAACCTTGGTGGCACCTAGCTATAGATGGTCTCCAGGTATGTTATTTTCCCCTTGCAGAAAAGACTCTGCTTAAGGTGGATGCAGGACCTCAAAGGTGTAGGTGGGTCATGGACTATTATAAAACCAAGGCCTGGCACTGAAGTATCAGTCATGTAGAGGTATCTGTCAAGCTCCTGGCACATTAATCTCCATCGGTAATCAGTGTTAAGGGTAAAATGATACCCTGCCTAGTCCTTCATCAGCATTCTGCTAATCTTTCTCTTACCTCGTCTTCTTCCTTACCTTATCCCTTTCTTTCTCCATCTCAGCTCGATGACAACTGCCTTTGGCTTGCCTGTCACCCCTCTCTTAAGTCTACTATGGCAACACTTGTATTTATATCACGGTCTCCATTCTATTTCTGCCCCATCCAATACCAGATACCTCCCTTACTACTGGACGCATCTTCTAAAATCTAAATCTGAGCAATTCAGTTCTAATTTTAAAGAAATCTTTTGGCTTCCTATTTATTCACAAGGTAAAATTGATTGGTGCAGCATAAACACTTCCTCATTACTGAATCTCCATATAGTTCTCAGGGGCATTTCAAACCCATCTTGCCCAGCCATGTCTTGCTCTTCTAGTAAAGAAAAATTTCCTGTTTCTTGAACACACCGGTTTGCTTGCCTGGCCTAAGGAACAGGCTGACCTTATTTATGGAATGCTCTAACCCTATCTGCATGTTTCAGGAACTCTTGCTTCATCTCCCTTTGCCACAGATGTGGTTTCCTCCAATTTTCGCCTCCTCCTCATCCAGAAAGATGATTTCTCCTTCCGTTTTGCCACTACTGAGCTCCATAACATCATGTCAAATGGCATTGTAATTGATTGCTTCACACCTGCCATTCCCAATGGGCTCCTTCAAGGACTTTGTTATTTATTGAGGCCAAGAGCAGTATTTCAAACATAGTAGTCTCACAGCTGATGATGATGTGATTTACAAATGTTTCTTGAATGCCACTGTGAGTAGAAAAGTCCCACCATTACTATTAAGTGCATTAGAAGCACCTCCAGAATGTCTCAGATGAAATGCAAACATGTTGCTGAAGTGGCATTCATCATATTAGTATATCTATCCAGTTTAAATTTTATTGGTTTTTTTACCTATGAAATATGGAGGTGTCACTGGCTTCAGGGACTGACAGATGCTTCAAAAGTCATCAAAACTCTCCCTTCTGCATCTGCTCCAGTTGACTTCATTCTCAGACAAGCCTTCCCCACGTGGTAGCACATCTGGGCAATGGCCCCCATGGACTACATCATACCAGACAACAAACCCTGACCTTGATTTCTGACAACTGATGGATGCAAAATTACGAATGTGATTCTTACTTGGTCAAGCCTAGGCCATGCCTCGATCCCAGCAGTGTTACTGGAGCAGAACGTCTCAAGAAATCTCACATTGTTAAGGCTCTGAATTCCTCAGGTACCATGATGCAGTTCCTCCAGGTAAAGTTATCTCACCCAGGACACTGAGCTTTGTCATTGGTTAGTGGACATGTGCTAAGTGTAGGTCTCCAGTCCCCTTACTTACGCTGAGGGATTCTGACCAAGTGATCTACCATGTCTGCCTATCTGGACCCTTGGTCCAGGCCTGGCCAATCATGGTGCTTCGCTCCTTCCTTCCTTATGCAGAGAGATTGGTCCAGGGAGCAGACACTGACCCAGGCAGGAGTGATCCACAGATTGCCTTTCATAAGACTGAGTGCAGAAAACAGAGAAGACTGAGAGGTAAGAAGGAGACAGGGAGTGGGGGCATAAGCATGAGAAAGAAGAACAGAAAAGAAAGAGGAAAAAAAAGAACGAAGGAGCTCTCATTCTGAGATAAAAATCTGAAAGAATATTGAAAAGAAGGAACAAACAGATCCTATTTTCTGCCCAACTATCTGAATGAGAATAAAGCTAATAATAACAGACAAAAGATACAGAGGAATGGAGAAGAGAGGCACTGAGAGTTACAGGAGAAAGACGTCAGACAGTATTCATCCCTCCAAATTTTATATTAGCTAACATACCTTCTTTTGTCTCTTAGTCCTTTGGATTCCAGATTCTGTCATATGTAATAATTCTACCAACAGAGTGGGCAGTGCTTGACTTTCTGGGTACATTGTTACCAAATCCTTTCCAGAGCTGAGATCCCTGCACAGACTGGGGGGTCCTAGTCATCCCAGGATTGCTATAGTCACAACACTGACCAATTTCTGTTTCCAGCAAAATGGAAGAAATGTGTTCATTACACACTTACTGGGGAGATGTGTGCAGAAGAAACCTTAACATATACAAGTTGGACAAATGAAAGAACACTATTCCTATGTATGAAAGGAATCTCAAGGATCATGATAAAGTCAAAATAGAGAACTGAGACCAAACAATGTCATGAAATGACCGCTTGGCTAAGAGAAAACAAGAGCCTGGAAAGCTCATAGGAAGTCCTCAAAGGAAGACTGAGACTTTAAAAAAAAATAACCTTAATAAATGATTATTTTTTAATTTTTGAAATCAGTCGAATTCATTTTTAAGAATAGTTTTAGGGTTACAAAAAAATTCAGGATAAAGTACAGTCTTCATCCACCATTTCAGACCCTCCCAGTTCAATGCAGTTCTCCCTTATTATTAACCTCATGCAGCAATTTGTGTCAATGCGGTCCATTTGCTGAGAGGAACTGATACTGATACACTGGTATACTTAAAGTCCATAGTTTACATCAGGGTTTATTCTTTCTGTTGCCTAGCCTATAGGTTTTGAAATACATGTATATATAATGGCATCTATCTACCTGCAAAGTATCTCTAGGATCTAAAAATCCCCTGTGCTCCATCTATTCATCCTGCTCTCCCTTCAGTAAACAACTGGTTTTCTTACTGTCTCTCAAGGTTTGCCTTTTCCAACAATGTCCTATAATTAGAATCATGCTGTTTGGAGTCTTTTCAGATTGGCTCCTTTCACTCAGCAATAAGCATGTAAGATTCCTCTGTGTCTTTTCTGTGGCTTGATCGCTCATTTCTTCTTGTGGTTGGTAACGGTCCACTGTCCGGATATAGCGCAGTCTTATTTATCCATTCACCTATTAAAGGGCATCTTGGCTACTTCCATGTTTTGGGGATTAAGAATACAGTTGTTGAGCCCTGGCTGGTAGCACAGCCAGGTTAAGGCGCCGGCCTGCGAACCCAAAGGTTCGATTCCCCAGCCAGGGCACATAACACGGTTGCAAGCCAGGTCTCCAGTCAGGTCTGTGGCTGGAGGCAGGTGAAACGCAACCATACATTGATGTCTCTCTCCCTCTCCGCCTCTCTCCCTTTCCCTCTTTCTGAAAAGTAATAAAATAAAATCTTTAAAAAAAAAAGTTTATAAAAAAAAAAGAATATAGTTGTTGAAAACATTCATGTGCAGGTATTTGTGTTATACAAGTCTTTGATTTAAAAAAAAAAAAAAACTAGGGCTATGATTGTTAGACATCTAGCAGGCTATTTTAGTTTTGTAAGAAATTGTCAAATGTCTTCCAAAGTGGCTGTACCACTTTTCATTCCCACCAGCAATGGATGAGAGTTCCTTTCCTCCTTGTTCTTCTAACCCTTGGTGTTGCTGGCATTTTGGACTTTGTCATATTAATAGGTATGTAGCAATGAGTATAGATGTTTTGTTTAGTTATCTCTGGTGTTATCCCCCGTGATTCTGAATGACCACTTTATTAATTTCTTCAATGAACCACAGTTATGTCTGAATGTCCTCTATGTCATCAGCCTAAATAGTAAATCTTGCACCATATTTATGCAGAACTGGGGGCTTCTCTCCTTTCCTACTACTTCCAGTATCCTGAGAGGGGCCATGGAATCTGTCTATTTCACAAGCTCCTCCCAATTCTTATAAACATAAAAGTTTGAGGATGAGTATTTGGGTTTTTTTGTTTTTGTTTTTTGTTTTTTTTTTTTTAAGATTTTATGTATCATTCTCAGAGAGGGGGAAAAGGAGGGAGTCAGAGAGGGAGAGAAACATCAATGTATGGGTGCCTTTCACCTGCCTTTCACCAGCCAGCTAAGGACCTGGCTGGAGACCTGGCTTGCAACTTGGTTACGTGCCCTGGCTGGGAATCGAACCAGCAACCTTCAGGTTCCCAGGTTGATACCTATCCACTGAGCCACCAGCCCTATCCTTCTGCCTATGGCTTTGCTGGGAGAGCCCCACCCCTGTCACCATGTCGCAAGCTAGTGTTAGTCTCACTTATAGCAGTACATTTAAGATCCTGAGCTTCTGGTTCCTCACTTGTCCAATAGCACTACAGCAACCTACCCCAAAGAGCGTCTGGGGTACTGAGTGATGAAATAGCTGGTGTGAAGTTCCTTGGGACAGAGCAGCTGCTCAATATACTGCTTCCTTCCTTCTCATTACTTGGTATCCACATCTGTTTGTGCTGCAGACCACATACCAGCCTAATGCTAATACATGGGCCAGGCCTGGCCCATCTGAGTCCTTACTCCTCATCTTCTATTTCCAAGGTTAACCAAATAAAGGGTCACAGGTGCAGAGTGAGAACTAATGACAGCTGGACCTATGTTAAACATACCTGATTTTCCTACATTTCTACTCACTTCACAAAGAGAAATTAAGGGAGGTGAAGGGTAAAAACCAAGCGGAGAGCTATTATTTCTAACACAAAGGAGGTTCTTATATACTTACATTAACAATGTCTGCATGTCACACATATAGGAGACTCAGCTTATGAAAAACATGCCCTAACATAAACAATGAATTTACAGGATGTTCTCAGGTGCAAAGGACCAGGAAGACTATCTATTCTGCCCTTGCCATTTTGGTGATAACAAGTCCAGAGAGAAGAAGCAAGCTCATGCCACCACTTAAGTGCAGAGCGAGACTAAAACTCCCTGACTTGAAGAAGTCATTAGAAAAAGAGAATAAAACAAAATTGGTCGTGACTTCCTTGTATGGGTTTAGTTGTAGGCACTGCAGCTGAGGTCTCCTGTTTCCATCTAATTATGCTCTTTCTTGGTGTCTCTGTCCCCTTATGCTATCTCTGTCCCAACTCTTTGCTTGAAGGATCAATTAGCAAGACTTCCAAGTTTTCATCTCTGCTTCCTGGCTTCTTATCCATGTCCCTTCATTTCTGCAAGGACTGACAGCAGGGGATGCTCTCTCCCCAGTGGTGTGCCCCCGCTCCTGTGTGCACCTTTCTTCAGTGACACCCTTGTTTCCTTGAGTCCCGTCAAGACACTCTCTCCCCTCACCATTTTGCTTCAGTACAAAGCACTCTGTCCCCCATTTAAGAGAATGATTTTCACCCCTACTTTGTTTTGAAAGGATTCACTTAGAATATATTGGCATTTAGGTGTGATCAAAATGCACCGTCTTTGCGCTCAGGGTGCTCTGACAAATGCATAGACACAGATGACCACCAATGCAATCGGGACAGAGTACTGAGGACTATTTGTTCAGTGATGTTTAACTCACTCCTCATTTTTATCCCTAGTCATGTGCTTCCAGAGTTTCGGATCTGGGTAAGAGATCCAGAGCAATTGAAATGATCTGTTATAATTTTTCAATAGTAAAGGAATGTGGACTCTTAATAGTTGATAGTTGATAAAATGCTATTCTTCCTCCCACCATTTAAAATAGTGGAGCCCTGGCTGGTGGCACAGTGGATAAGGCGCTAGCCTGTGAACCCAAAAGTCACTGGTCCAATTCCCCAGCCAGGGCACATAACCAGGTTGCAGGCCAGGTCTCCAGCCAGGTCCATGGCTGGAGGCAGATGAAAGGCAACCATATTTTGATGTCTCTCTCCCTCCCTGCCTCTCTCCCTTCTCCGCTCTCTAAAAATAATAATATAAAAATCTTTTTAAAAACCCATTAAATTAAAAAGAAATTGTGGAAACATCTCATGGATCTCTAATACTACCTTCAATGAAGGCTAGACTCGGGTATAAGGGTTATGAGTAAGTCTGGTCTAGAGCTGGGTGTAAATGCTTTCCCTAGATCCTTTAAAGTTATTCCAGGGGATGCCCCTGTGGACACACTTGGAAAATGCTGCAAAGTTTACAGCATGAGGTTGAAGACATGAGGTATTATTTCTGGCACAATATTAGAGAGTTCTTTCTATCAAGTCATTTTGACGGCCAAGTCGGTATTGATCTTTACATTCTCAAATATCAAAACCAACTTGTCAGCGATAAAAAGAAAGTGGCCTGAGACCTCCCAGGAATTTCCTTTTAGAAAAGAAAAAAAAAAAAAAATCATACTCTTGGGTGTCCAAGTGCTCAGCATGTTAAACTTCACTTTGAATTAAGTCTCTCAGACAGATAATGAGGTGCTAACACAATACCGGGCTATAATGGAAATGAATTGAGTGAGAAGGAATTTCTCAGAATGTGAGCTGAGATATGTATACAAAACCAGGCAGCAATCATTAATAAAATTCATTCTTTGGCCTCACTCTCAATTTGTCTTTCCTGCCTGGTTCAAAACTGGGATTTTTTTCCCCCTTTTCTACAAGGGAAGAACACATCAAACAACACATCGGAGTGGTTAATGAAGGTGTCAGACGGGAGTTAGGTTTTAAAATGGAAATCCTTTGGCAAACTATAATAAGGAGATAAGATTTTTTTTATGTATTGCAAGAATTTAAATACTTTGAGTTGCTTTCACAGAATGTCCTTAAGTTTTAACAATATCTAGACATTCTTATTTTGCAGTGAATGAATAAAGAGAGAATGTGTCATACGCTGCTACCATTAGAGAGAGACTGGCTATTTTGAAAATAAAATGAAGGAATGGGATATTTTTTAATAGCTATGAAAGGAAACTTGGAGCTAATCTCATTCTATTCCTTTATTTAACAGAGAGAACAGAGGCAAATTAACTTGCTTTCTCTAGATAATTAAATAATGGCAAAGACTAGGATGGAACCAGAATATTTGGGGACCATGACTGAAAATTATGTTAGAAGAGGGGTACAACATGTACCAGTCATGCAACCCACGTTTTATATATTTTTATCTCTGTTTTTCCCTGAATGCAATAAGAAACTTAAATAATAGGGGAGTTAGAGGTGGTTTAGATCCAAACAGTAGTCAGGAATTAAGACCTTAAATAGAACCATAAGCTGGTGAGGTATTTTGCCTGGGTAAATTACTGCTGAGAACTAAACTAACCATGCCAGTGAAAGAAAACAGGTAGTAAGGTGGGTTCTAACACTATAACCAATTCCTCTGCACTAGATGGGTACTCCTCTCTGTGGGCTTCATTTTATATATATATATACACACATATATATATATAAACTTGACTACATTAAAATTAAGAAGTTATATTAAAATCATTACCATTTAGAAAGTGAAAAGGCAAACCACACGATTGGAGACTACATTTACAATACCTATATACAACCATGGACTTGAATCCAAATGCAGAAAGGAATGCTACAATAAGCAAAATGTAGATGACTCAATTTTAAACTATGGGTGAAAGACTTGAACAAGAAATTAAAAAGGATATTAAAAGAGTCAATAAATATAAGAAACAGTGCTTAACTAGTGATTGGAGAAATACAATTAAAACCACTATGTAATGCTGGTGTATCCCAACCACAATAGGTAAAATTAAAAAGGCAGATGGCACCAAGTGAGGTGCAAAGAATGTGAAGCAACAGGAAAGTCATACCCTGCTGGTTGGAGTTTAACTGGGTACAACCATTTTGCAATTAAAAAAAAAAAAAAAAAAAAAGAAAACTAAACTAAAACACTACAGCTGAACAATAACAACAAAAAAGCGTGCCTTATAATCCAGCAATTTCATTCCTATGCATATAGAAGTGTGTACATATGAGATCCAAATCCATGCACAAACTTGCTCATAATAGTATTGTTTATAATAACCCAAACCAACCCAAATGTTTAAATGGTACAGTTAGGATTACCAATTAAGATGGAGGTATAGGCAGACATGCTTCACTTCCTCATACAACCACAGAAAATGTTACAACCACATTCCAAAAACAAATTGCAACCAGAAAATCAAGATGGAAGAAGTCTGACAGCCGAAGATTAAAAAGCCCACATTTATCCAAACAGGTAGGAGGGGCAGAGTCACAGAGACAGAGTAGATAGGCAGCATAGCTCATACAAGCAGGGGAAGAATGGACAATTCCTCATTCATGCATGGTGGATAAAAATGCGGAGGATATTCTGGCAGAGAGTGAGCCCAGCCCCAGGCCAGATCTCACAGTTCAGGGTTCCTGTACCAGGAATATAAATCCCCATGACCTCTGGCTGTAAAAACTAGTGGGGATTGGGGCAGCAGAAAAATCTACCAAATTTTTGCCACATAATGGGTTTGCCAGCCCCAGAACAACAACTGGAAGGATGCCAACAGCATACCAAAAGTGGGTTAGTGACTGGGAATGGGATAAGTGCTGGGCAAATTGGGATAGAAGCCAGGCAGTGCCACTGTCCCCTCTCTGAGCCCCTCACCATAAACAGAACTAAAAACCAGTGAAATGGGTGGCCCCACCCTGGCAACTACCTAAGGCTCTGCTACATGCAATCTATAGGTGCCCCTGCTACACAGGACACATTAGCAAAACAGGAAGTAAAAGCAGCTCTACCTAATGCATAGAAACAAACACAGGGAGGCTGCCAAGTTGGGGAAGAAAAGAAATATGGCTCAAATGAAAGAACAGAACAAAATTCCAGAAAGAGAACTAAATGAAATGTAGATAGCCAACCTATCAGATGCACAGTTCAAAACACTAGTGATAAAGATGCTCAGAGAACTCACAGATTATGGCAAAAAAGAAAGAAAGAAAGAAAGAAATGAAGATTACACAAAGTGATATAAAGAAAAATATACCAGGGAACCAACAGTGAAGGGAAGGAAGCTGGGATTCAAATCAACCAAATTGATTGATTTGTTTCAAATTTGGAACAAAAGCAAGAAGTCCGTATTCAACCAGAGCAGAAAGAAGAAACAAGAATGCAAAAAGAAAAAAAGGAGAGGCTTAGGAACATCTGGGACAACTTTAAATATACCAACATCTGAGCCATAGGAGTTTCAGAAGTAGAGGTGCAAGAGCAAGAAATCTAAAACTTATTGAAAAAATAATGAAAGAAAACTTCCATAATGTGGCCAAGGAAACAGGCATAAAAGTCCAGGAACCACAGATGCTCCCAAACAAGTTAGACCTAAAGAAGACACACCAAGACACATCATAATTCAAATGCCAAAGGTTAAAAGTAAAGAGAGAATCTTAAAAGCAGCAAGAGAAAAGCAGAGAGTTACCTATAAAGGAGTTATCATAAGACAATCTGTTAGTTTCTCAAAAGAAACTTTGCAGTCTAGAAGGGGCCAGCAAGTACTCAGAGTAATGAAAAGCAAGGACCTACAACCTAGATTATGCTCTCCAGTAAAGCTATCATTTAAAATGGAGGGGTAAAGTGTTTCCTAGACAAGGTAAAAAGTAATTCATCATCACCCAGCCATTATTACATTAAATGCAAAGGGGACTTAGTTAAGAAAAATAAGAAATAAACTATGAACATTAAAATGACAACAAACTCAAAATCATCAACAACTGAATCTAGAAACCAAGCAAACAATCAGAACAGGAACAGAATCATAACATGAAGATCATTTGGAGGGTTATCAGGTGGGAGGATGAAGGGGGAGAATGGGGAAAAGGTGCAGGGATAAAGAAGCATAATTGGCAGAAACAAAATAGACAGGGGGATGTCAAGAATAGTATAGGAAAGGGGGAAGCCAAAGAACTTACATGCATGACCCCTGGACATGAACTAAGTGGGGTGGTTGCTGAAGGGAAGGGGGATACTGGGCAGAGTGGGGCAAAGGAGGAAACATTGAGACAACTGTAACAGCAAAATCAATAAAATATACTTAAAAATTATATGTTGAGGTGATAGAAAATTATACAGCGAAGATCAGAAACAAATTACAAGGAAAAATGACAGTATGAATGAATCTCACCAAATAATGTTCAGTGAAAGGAGCCAACTCCCATAAAGTAGGCATTGTTTTATTTCATTACATAAAGTTTAAAAATAAGCCAACAAGTTGATGATGTCACAAGCCAAGAGACTGGGTATCCTCTGGTGTTAGTGACTACAAGAGAATACAAGGGGGCTTCTGGGGGTTCTAGTCTGCTTTTTGTTTCCTCATAGAAGTGTTTGTTACGCAGATGTATTTACTTTGCTGTAAGTCATGCATTCGTTTCCTTCTCTGCATCCATCATTTTTTATTAAAATTTGAAAATGCAAAGTAAGAGGACTCGGAATTGAGAATTTCTGAGACAGTAGTCATTGGGCTTTAGTTTACAAATAACAATCCTGGGTTTTTGCTAGAACGACAGGTTTCAGAGCTTTTATCTCTAGAAAACATTAATGATAAGGCCCAGAGAAGGGCCTAATTCAAAATAAGCAATCAAGGTGTTCAAACTCAAATGGGTTCTTGAACCCCGTTTGTGGAAATGTTGCAGCCACAAGGAATTTTTCGATGCGGACATTTTGAAGCTCTGTAAGCAACCAGCAGATCAAGCTAATCATAATGCGATGAGGGCATCTTTGCTAAGGTTGACTTGAGAAGTTGGTGTGGGAAAATACACTGTCACGATGCCAGCTTCAGGGTTTGCTATTGTCAGCGGTGCCATCCGTACTGGGGTGTTTCACATTGAATAAATAGTTTCATAGAGATCTTGGAAGTAGCGGAGATTATGGAAGAAAAGGGATCCCAATCTTTAGGGTGGAACACTCCCTGTGTTCAAGTTATTTCTTGCAATCAAGGGCATGACCAGGGTGTGCCAAAGTCATTATAATGTGAGTGTTTCTGTGGCATCCGTAGAAATGCATGTGGCATCCGTAGAAATAACCCAGTGGCATCCGTAGAAATAACCCAGTGGAAACCTCACTGGGCTGCTCCTACATAGAAGGCCTCGGAGGGTAAGCGAACACTTTGCAAAACTTCACTGCAGAGCCAAGCTTCCTGGAATATCTGTCCTGTGTGATCTCCACTAACCAGAATCTGCTACAGCCCAATGTTAGGGAACAGTGCATTTTGTAGGATTCTCCTGAGAGCTGACTAAAATTGAGACATGCAAGGAAGGTATCTTGTAGTAAAGTAAACCATTCAATATAGTTTATCTCATGGAACAGCTTTTTTAATGTAACTGCTAGATATGCACAGGACCTGTTGGTTTCATAGGTCCATGAAACCCATTTTTCCATTCAACTCTGGTTCAGGACTGTGAGAAACTTCACTGGCATAAATGGTGGAGTTAAACAAGGTAAGGGAAGCTGTTGGGAAATGTGTCTTCTTCCACCAGATGACATTGAGAATATTTTCCTTTGGCTGGAATGATAGTGAATCAATGAGATAACATTACTAATGTTACTCATTTTTTATTTTGATTTGGTATAGTAGTTAAGATCTTTGAATAGCAGAAATATGTGTCTTGAATGAGTATTAAGAGGAAAATGACTGAGGATGTTTACATGCATTCAACACATTTATGTGTATCTATACTTATCTCTACTTCTCACTTTTTGGTCTCAAGACAAGAATCAAGTTTCTCCTTTCCATGGTTCATCTGTCCACTCTATTTTCCACCCTATTTTATCTTGGCCCTTTGCATGATCTTGCTTCATTAATAAATCTTTATTTTCCTCTATTTTCATCCTTTTTTCTTGGTCTTTATGGGTTCTTTCTTATCAGCACATAAAGAGATAGGTAGTTTTAATTTTTAAAATGTCCTCCTTAGTTTTCTTTCCATTTCTTTGTTCACCATTGTATGTCCTTCACTGCTAAACCACTTGGAAAAAAAAAAAAGAAAGAAAGAAACCAACTGTCCATTCACATTGGAATCACTTCCTCACTAGTCGATTCCCAAGGCACTGGAGTCTAGCTAATGCCTCCATTATATCTCTGAAGTTGCTCATTAAAACTCATCAAAGCCCTCTAGTTGGTGAATCCAATAACTAATTTTCAATTGTATCTTAACTTGAGATTTCTGGAACATTTAATCTTATTGATCTCTCCCCCTTATTGAAGTTCGCTTTCTCTTTGGACTCAGCACACCAGTTCTTCCTGGCTTCCTAGTTAGGCGCAGGAAAGAATTAATTTCCCGGACCAGAGCTTTCCGTTGAGGGAAGGGGTGAGCCACTCTAGTCCTTTGAAGATGGCACGGTGAGAGTGAGCATGTGAGGGTTCTCCTTTCCCTGTGCCACAGTCATCCAGAGGGAAGGACTCACCTGGGGGATGACATCTGGTTGATGACATAGCCGAAGCCCTGGGTTTTGTATACTAGAGGATCCTCAGCACAGAGAAGAAGTCCATGGCCCTTTCCCTTTCTGCCCACAGCCATGACGGACTCCACCTGTGTTCCTAGTCTTCCAGGTGGAAACAGACCTGTTCTCCTCTCCCTCTTCTCGTTTCTCGCTTTTCTCACATTTCCACTGGATGGTGCATCAGATCAATCCTGGTAAATAGTGAAAAATGAAGCCTTTTTTTGTTATTTTAGGGCCACTCGCTGAAACAGAGAGTTAGTAGGAGGTCTTTACATTTCTAGCTTTAGTCCCCAGAGATGTTTTTCAAATATCATGAATCAACACCCCATCAAGTTAGGAAATAAAGACCACTCTAGGCAGTCCAAATTTAACACAGGTGAGGGTATACGGGTTTAATGGGTAACGCAAATGAGGAAAAGCTGGAAAGCCAACTGGGCCATGGTAAAAAGTCAAACAACAGAAGAGATTTCAGCAACACTGCAAAGCTGCCACCATCCCTAGGGACACAGGGACAAAGTGGGGAGGGAGGTGGTACTGACAGAACCCGAGAGCTGGACCTGTCTGGTGGGGGTTAGAATCAGAGGTGGTGCTGCTCCTTCCACAGGGAGATGGGAACTCAGAAGCTAAAACTACTAGAGACACTCAACCGTTATCATAAACATGCCCCAAACCATTAAGGAGGAGGAAGAGAATTCTGCTTTTCTACCCTTCCCTCCCATCTGCACATAACCTGTCCAACCCTCCCATATACTGTAAACCATCTTTAGATTGCTCATACCTAATACAAAATATAACTGCCCTGCAAACAGCTGTTATACTGTATTGTTTAGGAAATAATGACAAGAAAAAAAAGAGTCTGTACTTGCTCAGTACACACATGACCATTGTAGGCCTAACTACACAGTACATGTCAGCAACAATATAACATTAAAAAATATTTTCAATCTGTGGATGGTTGAACCCCCACATTCAAAACCCAAGGATACACAAGGCCACCTATGTACCGGAAGTCCATTGGCAGAGGAGCATGAGTAACATCTGCTGCTACTTTAGAATCACAGTTTTCAAACTTTATACAAGGAGCTGTTCTAGTTGAAGCCTTCCATTTCCTTCTTCTGGTTCCCTTGAGTCATTTGGGGGAACCCTAGGATTCCCACAGAGCACACTTTGGGAAATTCTGGAGTGGACCCCCTCACTGCTTCACGCCAGTCCAGTGATTGATGGATTTATGATTTAGTGCACAGGTGGCAAATACAAGGCCCACGGGCTGAATCCGGCCCTCCACCTTGTTTTATCCGGTCTGGCACCTTCAGCCCAGCGCCTTGTTTCTACCTGGCTCCCTTAGCTGTTCAGGAGTAGTTACATTTATATAGTCCTAAAATTCCATTCAGCCCTTTGAAAGCCACCACAAGGCTGATGTGGCCCCCGGTGAAAATGAGTTTGACACCCCTGATTTAGTGGGAAGTGACTCATCAGAAAGACTTGAAACGAAAATGCATAACTGGGGTGTATTTGCTATGCCCTAAGCATTAGAGTTTGTCTTAATTAGTAATTCATATATTCAGCATATGAACTATAATATAATCACATGTTTAAATATGCAATCATTCCTCAACTGATTGTAATAACTTGTCTATAATAAAAAGAGGTCCCCTTTCGTTGCTATGTTGAGTAAATGTTAAATTAATCATGGACACATGCCAAATCTGCTTTGAGAAAAGCAAATAAATTGCTTTTCTAAGGCTGAATCATGCTGCCTCTCTTCCAAGAGCATTTTTGTAATTACTTCTTTGATTACCCAAGTGATAATATCAAGATGGATTTTTAACCTTCGTGCCAGGCCTTTGTGTGCAAATACATTGGAGAAGAAGGCCGATGAGTTAATACTCCGTGCAAAGGGGCAACGCGAGGAGCGCCTCCCCAGTTCTACAACAGACTGAACGGAACCTCTAATGCAAAGACAAGATAACAAAGGGAGAAATCTTGGCAAGGGAATTATTTTGCTTTGAATCCTAATGGATAGTTTGAAAAAGCTGAGATTTCACATTGAGGTTGTTGCCGATGTGAAGTGATTCAAATGTAACATGAAATTCACAGGGGTGTGTCATTGTAAGAGAATAAAAAGTGTCGATGTACACCACATGCAAGACAACTCATTGAAGTGACACTGTTGTAGAGATTTCACAAATTTTCAAAAACTTCTCAGGGAAATTCTTTAATAACGTAGGGAAAAAGAGCGTGGGTTTTGGAGGAAGCAGGGAGCTTCTACGTAATTGAGTTTCTCTCTTTTTATGATGAGGAAACAAGTTCATGATGAAGTGAACTGCTTTATCCAGGCTCTTAGATCAAGAATAGCAAACTGCACTGTTGTTTTTTAAAAACAGTTCAACACATGTATTAAATTATTATTTTTTAAAGATTTTATTATTTTCAGAGAGAGGGGAAGGGAGAGAGACAAAGGGGGAGAGAGACATCAATGTATGGTCACCTGTCTCCAGCTATGGACCTGGCTGGAGACCTGGCTTGCAACCTGGTTATGTGCCCTGGCTGGGGAATCGAACCAGTGACCTTTAGGTTCTCAGGCCAGTGCCTTATCCACTGCAACACCAGCGAGGGCTTACATTATTATTTTGGGTGGAAGTTTATTTAAATATGTAATTCTGAAGTTAAAGACATTTTTACTTGGCCTTTTGATTCACAATCCTTCTCCATTTCTGCTTTCTCTGGAGACTTTTCATGTTTCTCCACAATGGGATTCATTCAGAAAGGCAGCTGAGATAGCGGGAAGAAAAAACTGGTCTTCCTGGGACGAGAACCTCTTCTTTCAGAAGACGGGAAGTCAGACATAAGAAATTTCAATACTGTGGTTTGAGAAATTGAACATAATTTTCTGAGAACACAGATGAGAAAGAAACCTTTTTTTTTTTTTTTTTTTTTTGCTTGCCCTATATCTTAGAAAAAGCACTACAGAAGAAGGTACTGAAGATGACAAGAACCAGGAATCGCTTTCTATGCAGTGGTGGAGGGGATTCTTTGCATCTCTGACTATCAATATCAATTCAGAGTGTTCATGCATCTGACCTTAAAATGTCTGAATAGTCCCTTTACTCCAGTCTACTGTCGATGAATGTTCATAGGTTTCTTTGGGGGAAGTTATTACAGCACATACTTGCCATCTTGTTATAGGGTGCCTCTGGAGACCTTGCATTTTTTCAGTCAACTAGTTCCAGGTCTAAAAACTTTCCCAAGCAACCCATCAGCAAAGGCTCATCATAGCTTCTCTTTTTTAGAGTGAGTCATTTGAGGATCAAGTAATACATCAGTCTTGTCGAACATCTCCTCTTATTGGTTGACCCACCCACAAGCCATTTCGTTAGGTCTCTCAGGTAGAAGGGGCCTGGCTTCCTAGCAAATTTTAGCAACCTGCCCCTTTTGGCTTCAGCCTGTGGGATAAGCAATGTTACCATGGAGTGAGTCCAGTGGACGGCCTTGGGATGGGCCCTGATCTGGCCAAGATATCAAATCAAAACAGGCAAGGAGGGGATATGGTGGATCATAAAGATGATTTCCGCTCTTAAAGACCTTTATTAACTGGCCAGCCTGGCCTCTGCAGAAACTGTGTGGATCTTGGAGAAGGACTGTGGGCAGCACAGCTAAGGAGTAGCCCTGACAGCAACTGCTGTGCTGGATGAGGTATCTTCGAGAGCAGGTAAATAAGGCTTCAAGGTGTGTGGACATTTAGTGGATGCATGCTTTCCTCTCAGTTGGAAAAGAGTGAAAACAGTTCTTATTCCCATGAAATGAATAATAATGTACATTTACAAAGTTGCCCCCGGGCTAAGTCAACTTTCCTATTCTCTATTATACTCTAACCTCAAGATACCTGAATTGTCTGGCTATCCCGAAAATACCACCTTGATCTATCACTGATAACATCATATTAATTGGACAAGATCAGCAAGAGGCGGCTGGAGGGTGGAGACAAACCCTGCTAATATTCAGAAACAAGCTATTGCCACTTCAATAAGTTTTCATTCATCCGGTAGTAATGGATGTGCCAAATATCCTTCCAGGAAAGAAGACAAATTGTTCTATCTTACCTCTTTTACAACAGGGAAAGAATCACAGTATCTAATCATCCTATTCTGATTATGAAGAGGATAAACCTGCACCTGGGAATAGTGGTGTGGTCTGTATCCTGGGTGAAATGGGAGATTTTTCAGCTTTGAGTAGGGTGAGGGGCAGGAAAGGCGCTGGCAGGTTCGGGCCCCAGTGAAAGCAGGCCTTCCCCCGGAGCCATTCGCTCTGGCGGACTCTGCGCTATTGGCTGCTTGAACGTGGGGCAAAGGTACAGTACGGAATTTATAGCAAGCTTCAGAGGGAGTCACAGTGCAGGCCCTTGGAATTCCAAAGAAGCCCATTCATTCCATCTACAGCAGAGAATGAACCGCTTTGGAAAAACAGTGACTGGAATGCTACAGAGCCCTGGTAGAAGCCGTGTGTTTGACCACGCAACACCGCGTGATCGTGGATTGGAACTGCTCACCAAGAGGTGAGTTCTACTACTTGTAAGGTGGGCCTGGCCTGGAAGCAATTCATTCGGTAAGAAAATACAAAACTGCATTTAGGGGACCAAGCATGAGAATAAAGAGAAGGCATCAGAAAGCCGTGTGAGCAGCTACTGACACTCTCACGTCTCCCACCACAGTGCCCCTTCCCCTCCACAGGGTACACCTCACATCCACTGTCATCTTCGTTCACAGGTGGGTTGGCTTGAAATCTGTACACGCATGGCAGCTGCAGCATAGCTTAGTCAGAGGTGGCTGTGAAAGATGGGTGGAAGGGCAGATCTGGGTAGATATTTGTATGCTGATCCTGGTGGTCCATGTTGTGGGAAGGACATATGGGAGTGAACACAATGTATGAACATCTTTATGTCACATATTAATACCCACCATTGTGCTTCCATCATTAAAATGTCACTAATCAACAAGACCACATGACTTGGCCAGCTGATGTCACCAACTTTTGTCAGTGGCCACCCAATGCCGGCACAATGGGAATATGGGTAACAATGGAGCCCTACAAGGTCAGTCTATTGCTGCCTCTGAAAGTCTAACCTGCTAACAACAGGACCAATGCTGAGCACTTGGCATAGTGCTCCATCTCAAGAAGGTTAATTGGCAACTTGGTGAGAACTTGACGACATTGGGATCTTTTCCTCTGGAGGTTTTCATTCATTTTTTCTTACAGGATAGATACATATCCTGGATATACGTTTGCTCTATCTACGCAGAGAGCCTCACTCATGCAGCACCATTATCCTGGGGTTTATGGAGTGCCTGACCAACAGGCATGGGATCCTACAAAACAGCCTTTGATGGAAGGAAAGACACTTTGCAGTGACAGGGGTGCACAAGTGATCCCACATCCTCGGAATTTACTCATCATGTCACAGAGGGCAACTATGTCCCATAATCAGCATTAAGATGTTGAAGATTTGGCTGACGTACCAGCTCAAAAAAACCCAAAAAACTCTCCATGCTCCAAGGGTCATGGTTTCAAAGGATACTCTGCAATGGCAGATTGCCTTCCTCCAGAATGCGGATGGTACACTGACTGAATTAAAGGCATTTATATTGTGCTGTTCTTGCTTTATGAAGATGGCAAGGATATGAGAACCAAAGGTGGAAGCAGAAGTAGATCCAACGACCCACTGGGCGATTCTGTGCCCCTCATCCCTGAAGCTCAGAGCCGTGCAAGTTGAGAGGTCCTGGGCACCAAAGGAAGCGCACTCTCCCCAGGGGACCCAGCAAGTGTCACATCACACTGTGCGTCATGGGGCTGTCAGCTGGGACTTCAGGCTGTGTCTGGGGATCCTCAGCAGTAAGACAACGCTCGTTGTGTCAGAGGAAATTGATCGTGGTCAGCAGGAGGAGGTGGGCAGCTGCCACTCAGGGGGCCGGAGGGGTATTTGTGGATCCCTTTGACCTACTTGGGTGCCACTTGGTTCTCTCTTGTCCGTACTTGAGAATGGACAGGAGCAGTGATCTGCCTGGGGAGGATTTGACCACTCGGAGCGCATATTCGTTAGGAATTAGACTTAAGTTGTCAAGCCACAGAGGATGAGGGAGAATTGGGAATGGATCGTTGAGGAGAGGCACCGTGAGTACCAGCTGCAGCCCTGAGATCAACTACAGGAGCAAGGACTACAATTCTCCCCACTGACCTCTCCCTTCCAAGTGTCTCCTCAGGAGAAGAGGCCGCCTCCCGCCTCTCCCAGGCCCTGGACAGTTCTGCAGGAGGGATCCGTGTAGCCCCAGGGTGCGCCGTGACCATCAGAAATGCGCAGCTCGGACTCAGCTGCGATGAATGTGGGTGAACTCCTTCAGCGTTCGAGCTCAAATCACACTCTTCTTGGCATGTTCTCCAAGAAATGGCTGAGCAGCCTTTGAGTTTGGAAATACAGGAATAGGGGCCATTATACCTTTCTTAATTACAAAACATTCTTTTTTTTGTTTTCCTCTAAGAGAGGTCTAAAACTACTTCTTCCATGGACATATGATAGGACTGCATATATAGATATAGATATAGATATAGATATAGATATAGATATGATTTAGTTTAAAAAATGTACCACATTTTAGAATTAAGTAAACGTAGGTTTGAAACTCAACTCTGTCCATGGTAAAGGTGTGATAGTCAGCAAATGACCTGATTTCTCTAAGCCCCAGTTTTTCTCATCTGCAAGATGGAGGAGCTGAAATACCTGCCTCCGAGTTTGTTGTGCGCATGTCGTGAACTTTGAAAAGTAAGTGAAAAGCATCTATCCCCATGCCTACCATAGGGTGAAGCTAAAGAGCCAAGTGCACACGGTCCAGTAAGTCTCAGAATGGCGTACAAAATGGGTTGTCTCTGTGAAAGCTGGAGGCTGGCCTCAACCCAAAAAATGCCATGAAGTATTACAAATAATTATTTTTCAAAGGCAAAGCGGGAGGAGGCGTAGTGACATGTATGCAATGGACCATAAATGTTTACATAGAAAGTAAGGTTTTCATTCCCCCAAGCAATGTCACCCCCACCCTCCTGGAAGATTTAGAGTCGAGCCCTAATAAAATATCTCACATTATAGAGCACTTTCTCAATTACTGCAGGTTGAACAAAGTACTGCACATTAGCCTGGAAGGGCCTCAATCAATATTAGTTTGGATTGCTTAAAGAGGTCACTGGCAGAATCAGGTTTTTCTTAAAGGCAAGGGAATTTAACACTTTCGCAATTATTCCTGGGGCTCCAACTGCAAGCTTAGCTACTGTTGCAAGCGAACCTCGTAAAGGTGACTCTTGGAAAGAAATAGAGTGTGCAGTTGCATTACTGAGGTCAGAAATGGAGATTGGGAAGAGAACTGCGGACTCACAGATGGTGGGGGAGCACATTACAGGAGTGGTCCCTGGAACCAGGTGACACTGTCACACAGAGGCTCAAAATCTCTGCCCCTGAGATGACCTTGATGGAAGTGAAATGGTGTGTTCTAGAGAACTGTGTCTAATGACACAAAGACACTGGTCTGGACGAAGGCTGAGAAGAAGTAGATGTTTTCTTTGAAGGATGAAAGAATCTGTAACTAACTCAAGTGGATGCTTCGCATCTTCCTGGGCTGGGAAAACAGAAGATTGACTTATATTTGGGCACATATGGTGACCCTACTGTCGTGAGAGTATATGCATTAAAACTGTACTAGGTACAGGACCCGTGAATCAGAGACAATCGAGTATTCCTTCAAAAACACAGGAGCTGTCTATCCGCAGGGTGTGACTTGGGTCATTTGGAACCCATAGGCAATTGAAGTGAGCAAGGCCAGACAGTGTGCTTTCTGGTTGAAAAAAAGTATCCATTTTGTTAGCAGTAGGACGGAGTGGGAAATTACCCATGAACAATGTGTTTTCCTTACAGCCTGGGATAGAGCAGTGGGTAACATGGCGATTGGATTGCCAGGAGCATCCCTATTTCAAGGCTGCAGGAATTATTTTAATACTTCGCTAATGCATTCAAAATGTAGGCCACTGCCAATACCAAAGGTGTACCTACCCAGCTGGGGTGCATGCCTGCGTCTCTGTGTGTATTTGTATATATGTCTGCATATATATTCATATGCATGTATTTTTGACTACAGCCTTCAAGATTACAAAGAAGGAAAGAACGCAATGTTGATAGAATTTAAAGCACTTTACATCATAAGTTGGAATCATAACTTGAGACCAACTTTCCCAGCTGTGGAAGTTTTTAAAGTAATAAACAATCCTAAACTGGAAAAGTAGCTCCCAGTCAAAAGAAGACAGTGTTTTGCTAATGTTCTTAAAATTGTTGCCACACATAAACATGAGTGCCAAAAACAACTATGGTTCCATCTCAGTTTGGGAACCTTGGTTAATCTTGAAACTATGTTCCAGATACTGAGTTAGGTGCTTGAAATATGTTATTTCAATCCTTCTAAGATCCTTATTGTTCTTAAAATTCTTTGATATTATTCTCCTTGATTTACAGACAAGGGTCAGCAGGACCAGAAAGGTGACTTATTCAAGGTCACAGAGCTGTAAGTTGAAATGAAAAGTCTGTTTGCATTCAAAACCCTGCATTTTTTTTCAAATAGAATTAAATGCATGCACATACATGGAGAGGGAAAGGGGGAGGGGCGGAGAGAGAGAGTAGGTGAGTTGGCTGTTTCATTCCATTCTAGCCTAGAGGCTAGAACAGCATTGAGCACATAGTGAGAGCTCAATAAATATTCTACCAAAAAAACTATTCAGTTACTAGTTAACTCTACCTCTAAAAGTGTATATCTCTCCTCTACTTCATGTTTCCTCTGGGGCATTTCTACTTTGTTACCTAGAACACACACACACACACACACACACACACACACTTTATATATACAAACCACACACCCCAGAGAGTTTGACTTTTCAAAACATTGATTGCTTGGGCTGGTTCTTTCATAATCAAAAATCAATGGCGTGTCCCTTACCTGTAAAGATAATTTGACAGTGTAGGTAGCCCAAATAAGGTATGTCTCCAGTGGAATAGTATAAAAATTCAATAAAACTTAGTGTTTGGTTCAAATAAATGCAGACCAATAATGTCTATAATTTCTGCTGGATAAACATAAAATCACCGAACACAGAGCAGAAAAGGCCCTGAGGGATCAGGTGTTAGCAGGCTTTTATTGGACTTATAGCAATAACCTCCTCACTGGTCTCCCTAAACTCAACTTGGCCCCTTCAGTTCTCTCTTGTGGTTGCATCCAAATGGATTTTCTTAAAAATACAAGTAAGTTCATTTCAGTTCCCTGTGTGAGACCTTCAGGGGCATCCCACTTCGCTTACAATAAACCTTTTTCTTAGCCCACAAGGTCTCAAATGCAAAGGAAGATACAAGACAGACCATGCTTCCCCTGCTCCTGCCAGACAATCAGCTTCCTCTCTGCAAAGCCCATACTCCAGTGCACCACAGGGTCTTTGCACATGCTACTGCTTCCCTCTTATTCAGGATATCCTACATTTCCATCTCATTTATACTACTTGTATTTCAGATTGCTATAGGATCATTTTCTGAAATAAAATTTTTTGGACCTTGTGGGAAAAAAAAAACAAACAAAAACAAGCTTGTTTGGTTTATAGGCTCACAAACTCCTGTTCCTAAACTTCAAACTGCTTATCTCAGTTTGCTTTTATAAATATACTTGCACGAAATGGCACTGGTATTGGTTCCCCCTACTACTAGATGATCAATTTCATGAGGGGCAGAGATTGGCTCTGTTCTTGCTCATCAATGTATCCCCAGAACAGGGCTCGCCCCATAGTAGGTGGTCATAAGAACCTGGCAAGTTGATTACCTGGCACCAACTCTCAACCTTGTTTTCAGGAGGGTCCACCTTGATGGTACTCTTTGTGGGAACACCCTACAGCCGCCCCATGGGGACTCTGAACCTAGACCGCGCACCTCTGCAAAGTAGGACCTGAGCAGCCATGGCTCCGCAGAGGGACCGACACAAGAGGAAGTGTCCTGTGGCCGATGAGGCTCAGAGCAGGTATTGTCCCAGTGCTGCTACAAGTCCCGTGACAAGGGGAGGAGTGTGAATTTTAGAGGAGGAAGGAAGCGATGGTTGGAGGCAGAAGAGCAATGTTAGAAAGCTGGTTCTATAGCCAATGATAATCTAATAATTAGAATTAATGAGTGCCAATAAAATAATCGATTACACCATCATCATTACCACTGTTGGCAGCAGCTGACGACGCCAGTCCGAGCTGATCGGAAGCCACCCATCCTGGCTGCGATCTGTCCTGGACTGGGAGCATGTATCTCTGTGTGTGATGAATGATTGTTTCATGTCCCCGAGTTTTACAAAGTTGCCATAGCAACTGGAACGGAAGATGATTTGAAAAGGAAATGGCAGAAAAGGAGCCAACTTTGAAAGCATCCCTACTATGTTCCTTCGGAGACAGTCATGCTATATGATCTCATGCCCAACTTTGGTAAATAGATGCGTACATAGATAGAGAGGTAGGTGGACAGATAGAGACATACATCCGTATCTCCTACATTCTTCTTGTCAGGAATGTCTCTAAGAATATTTTACGTCACTATGATAACTCTATGGAGATAGCACATTATTTCTTTTTTCAGGTACTGAGTTTCTTACATGTGAACTTTATTTTCCAGCGTTGGTATAGATTCAGTATCCGGCATGTACGTATAGACGGGGCCCATGGTCCTTGGCTATGCATAAAATGGTGAATTTCTTAAAAACTCCCATTCTGTGCACAGCAATGGTCATGAACCCTGTTCAGGTAGGTGCCTGTGACATGCGCACTGAACTAGTCACTAGTTTTCCAGGGAAGACTTGATGATTCTGTTCCTTTCATCTCCCTCAGCCAGCACGTCCTGACCCAGCCTGAGGGGTGACGGTCAGTGGCCAGCCAGGTGTGCTACTTCTGTATCATCCCACTGACATCTGGGGGATACACCTCACGGCAAGTGGAGGGAGTGGTTTAGTTTCAGCCACATTTCATGCTAACATGGCTCCACCTAAATTGGGCTGGCCAAAGATCCCACTTCGTTTTCTCCATAAAAGAAAGGACACAGTTCTCATTTTCACCCATAGCTATTGATTTGGATATTTTGATTATGTTGGCTATCTCCCACATGGTAGAACATTGAAGGTTCTCAATTAATGTCACAGTTTGATCGCTATCAACTTGAACTGGTTTACCCAACCGTAGGGCATTGTCCAAGTGAGAAATCTCCAGCACAAAACTTGACAAACCACTTTTGACACGTTCGATCAGTCACAGCACCTTCTCCATACATTGCACAGCTCATTTTAACCTACCTTGAAATAATAAGGCATACTATGCCAAAATGGTGTGTATTTTCTTCCATCTTTAATAAAGTGGCTGGATAAAAAGTCACCAATTTTGGTAAGTTTTAAAAAAAAATACAGGCTGATATGACAGCTGTCACAATACAACCTAACAAAATCAAAGGCAACTAAGAGCCACTAGAGCCATCTACAGGAAAAAACCAAAGTTTTTGGCCAATCCAATAGGATCTTCAACCTGACTTAACAGCTTAATGCTTTCTGAGCTATAATCTCACTCTTCTCTCTGGACTTCATTCCATCTGCTGACCGTGACTCTTTCTGACTGGGCAACCTAATGGTAGCCATATCTCCCCAGTACCTTTACTCTTTCACTTTGATTCAGTCCATTCATTTGATAATCACTTATGAAATGCATCCTGTGCCTGGTGTATCAGTATAAAGTAGAATATCTCTGTGCTCTAGGAAGCCCATGTTTATCTGACTCAGGCCAGTTTCAATGTGGTGCTAAGACTCTGCTTTTCTCCCCTGAGTCAGCCCAACACCCAAAACAGCAACAGGGACTGTCCTGTGACAGTGTGGAAGAAAAAACACGGAACGTAGCAAATCCTTTTCGCATGTTGGGCTGCCTGGGTGGAAATCCCAGAACTGCCTTCTCTCAGCATGACACCTGAAACAGGGGACTTATCATTGGTCAGGGTCAGCTCTCCATCTGTGAGCCAGGAGGGCAGGAGCACTAACTTGTCTTCCCATAATGATGATGTGTGGGTGACACGAGCCACCTGTGAAATGGGTACAATTTAGAGCCTGGTGTGTACTGAGCACGCGATGCCCTCTCAGGGTGCCGGTTCCTGCCCCTGGGTACTTGGTGAGTGTCGAGTCAGATGCCATCTTCTTCTATTTTGCACCCTCCTCTGGTGTCAATCCTGCACGTGGCTTCAAATTTCCAAGCTTTTTCTGGCAACAAATGTGCATGTGTTTCCCTCCCTTCCATGTTTCCCTCCTCATCTTCACAGGCCATTTCATTGCACAGGAGGTCCCTGGGCCACCGCCGTATGAATGAGGGTGGTTCATCAGATGGTACCTGCTCACACTTGGGCATAGCCAGGCTGGTGACAGGTGAGGCTGGACGCCGTGGAACCTGGGGAAAGGGCTAAAGAACCCCTGCGATTGGATTTAGCTCAGGCAGCGTCTCAGATCAGAGATTCTGGAGGTTGTGATCACATACTGCTGGCCTGCCTTCCAATTCTACCTCTGCTGATGGCTGGTTCTGTTGTTTCTGGTGAGCCACCCAACCTCCCCAAGCCATGGTCTGTCCTCGTATGAAGTGAACGCAAGAATCATCCCCACCCGATAACACTGGGTAGGTGGAGTGAATGCCAGCACAACGCCTGGCGCACTGCCTGGCACATCCTGAGCGCTCTGGTGGCTCATGCATATTTGCTGCTCTGCCGTGCCGCCCCGGTCCTTAACCAGCCCTGCAGAGGGGCGTGGGGTGCCAGCAGCAGATATCTATTCCGCTGTGGCCATCTGGCAGGCCGTGTCTGGGAGGCTGGAGAGCGAGGTGGCTTCTGCTGGGGGATCAGCAGCATCTGCTCCTGGGAGAGAAGCTCTTCCTGCTCCCTGGCAGGGCCTCCACTCATAAATTCTCGCAGCAATGGGGACGCAGCTGAGCCCCACCATGTGTGGAAGCGGGTTCGCTCCCTTCCTCCCTGCTCTCTCTCTTTGGAGCTGGGGCCACGGCACCATTTGGCTGGACCCGCAGCTGCTGGCTGCTGATGGCTTTCCTGGCGGAGCCCCTGCAGGCCCCGCTGTCACGGTTCCTAGAGGAGAAGGTACCCTATTGTGAGCAAAGGTAGCCACAGAGAAAGCGATGCTTTTGAAACAGGTTTAGGTCATTTAATTTGTCTCTTTAAAAACATCCAAAGGTGTCCCTACCCTAATTCCTGCGGCGCGTGAACATGTCAATATTAAATAGCATGATGGACTGGGCTGAGCCGATTAAAGTTACCAACTTTAAAACAGGGAGGGGAACCTGGGTCACCCAAGTGGCTCCCAACCAAGTACATGTTTCTTGAAAAGTAGAGAATGTCCTCCAAAGGGAGACAGAGGAGAAGTGTTCGAGGGAGAAGTCAGTCATTCAAAGCACGAGAGGGACTCAACCGTCTGTGGCCGGAGGTGGTGGCATGGCCCCTGTAGAAAAGGGTGCAGCTTCTAAAAACAAATTCCCCATTTTTGACGGCCATGTTCAGAAGGCCCGTCCTGGTGCAGGGCTGAGCTTCCTCCAGCACTTCATGCTCACTCCCCACCTGCAACGTCAAAAGTCCTTCCACATCAACGCCTCTGACTGCCACTCTCCAGTCCTGGGGTTTTCAGGGTGGACGTCGCTGGAATTTGGGATAGGAACTTCTCCACCAGACAGGATGTTGTTTCATGCATCACAGGACATTTGACATCCCGGACTCCTTGGGTGCTAAATGCTAGCGGCATTGCGCCGACGCTGTGACAGCAACCAAATAATCCCCTGGGAGTGTGAAGATGGAGCATCACTGTGAGCATCGTGTAAATGCTCTACCAGCATGTCTTGAACAACTTCTGAACACCAGGACGTCTTGTAATACTAGATAATCTGAGTCAATAGAAAGCAAGCGCTCCTGCCTTGGACAGAGTTACATTGTAATGTGATAAGGTTAAATAAAAGAATGTGTAACACCATGGCCGGGTAGGTCAGTGGATTAGAGCATCATCTCCATATGCCCAGGTTACAAGTTCAGTCCCCAGTCAGGGCACATACGAGAATCAACTAATGAATGCATACGTAAGTGGGACAACAAATGGGTGCCCCTCTTTCTCTGTCTCTCATAAATAAAGACAATTTAGAAATGTGTAGCAACCACCTGAACACAATCAGGTAGTATTAAATGCTATAGAAGAACAGGAGAACACAGTAGTGTGATCATGAAAAGCCTACCGATGGAGGTTGCATTGAGTTGAGACCTCATGTTGAAAAGGAGCAGCCACGTCAAGATCAAGAGGAAGAAAATCTCAGGTAGAACAATGCACAAGCTCAGAGCCCTTGGACACAGAGGGACCATGGTGTTCACTCAGGTCAGGAAGGTGGGCAGGTCTGGAGCAGAGTAAAGAACCCGGAGAGACACGCGTGTAGGGGCAGGAGCGCTGGGTGGGCCCGATCACATGTCCTTGCAGACTAGTTGGAGATGCCTATTTAATTCTGCTTTCAATGGCATCCAGTAGGAGCATTTTTTTTTTTTTTTTTAATTCACTGTGGGACCTTTCAAAGCTAAGTTGGTAAAACAGTGGAACAATGCAGTAAGATGCCGGTGTTCATGTAATCAGTCACTCAGCTTTCCAACACCAGCCCGGTCTTATCTGTCCGTAGCCCCGTGCACCGTCTTCAACCCAGGTTACTCACAAACAAATCCCAGAGGCAGTAAAATGCCAGCTCTAACTATTCCCATTTTAAATGTTCAAATACAAGAACTTTTTAGATACCCCACTGTTATTATTAAACCTAAGCAGAACAAGAGGATCTACTACCATCACGTGGGAGAATGAAGCAGTCTGGGTTACTCGCTGGGAGCTCCCCGTGGTGGAGAGGAGGCTGTGGAGCCCTGGGTGGGCCAGGGTGTGAGCGGTGGGTGGTGACAATTTAGTGGTGGAAGGAGAAAGAGGCACCAAGGATGACGCCCATAGTTTTGGTCTGAGTGACCGCGGAGATGACCGTGACATCCAAAGACCAAGGAAACTAGCTTGGGGAGAGGGAATCAGTGACGTGGTAAGTCCTAATGACGCAGGGTTTCCACATGTGTCCCTCACACCCTTGTCTTCGGTCATCACTTCCACCACCTCCCCACTGTCACTTAACTTGTCCTGTCTCTTCCTTTGAGACCTAGATTCTCCATGTAATAGCTTACGCTGCTTCTGTCCATACCGAATTTTAAAAATCTTTAGTAGATGCACATAGTGAAACCTCTTCAGTGGTGGTGAAGGCCTGTGACAGGAAACAACTGTGCTCACGTCCTGCTCTGCCGTGCATAAACTCTGATGCTGGGCGGGTCGCTCTCAATGGCTGAGCACTTCTTTCCTCAGCTACAAGAGGAGGTCTTTTCTAGCCCCCATGTTGAGTGGCTGCATGGTCCGAGGTCTACGGAATGCACGGCATGACTATTCAGCACTGTGGCTGCAGGTATGACCCCTGTTGCTACTTCCCATTCTCACCGAAGGGGAGAGCGGGATGGCTTTCAACTGGGACCGAGCCGCCCATGCCAGCTCCACGGACAGTGCAGTGTTGGACGCAGCAACCAGGCGAAGAAGGGAACAGGGAAACAAGCCACCAAGCTCGAGACACCTCACGGCCCCTCAGTGATAACGGGTGGGACGTTTGAGCTTAACCCACTCCAGGTCCGAATGAACAGAGTGGGCAGCACGTGAGGCTTGTAGACTCTCCTGTCAGCCTGATTTGTGTAAATGACCTGCCTCTCCTTCTGCCCACGCATGCACGCCTGTGCGCGCGCACACTTGCAACATGGGGATGTGTTTGACCTCTTACTTCCGTAATTAAAAGCTTTGTGTGGCCATTATTTGAAAGTTCAAGAGAATTCTTGGTATTTTACTATGCGGAGATGTAATCGCAACCACCTGAAACCCTAATTAGGCACCTTGTAGCAGAGCCCTGAGAAGAAGCCTGGTTTCCGTCTGTTCCCAGCATCTCATTAATGACGCGCCCTCCCAGGGGGTCACAGACGGAGGCGACATCTTCAAACAGGATTGTTAGCAGACAGATCACAGACTACCCTGTTTTCTGCTGCAAACTTACATAAGGGCAGGAGGCTCATGACCCACGTACGACTGGATGTTAGGATTCCTAGTTTACTGCTCACTTCACCTCTCTCCACACAGACCCTGTACTCAGAAGGACCTGAATTTGAATCCAAGTTCTAATACTGACTCATTCAGAACCTCGGGACTGCCTTGAAACCTCTCCAGGCTTTTAGGATTTCCTCTTCAGCAAAAAGCGAAGAAGGATGATGCTTCCTATGTGGGATTGCTCTAAGGATTCAGAGGCTAAATTTGTAAAATGCCTAGGCATTTGGTAAAATGCCTAGCCCAGTGTCTGGACCACTGTTTGTAATTAAAATTAAATTCCCTCTAGTCTTCTTTGCCTCCTCTATAAACGGAGGGGCTTGGCTCCAGCAGACTATTATGGGACAATAAAACCTGTGGTATGAACCAATAAAAGTCACACACACTTAACCTTCCTTTCTGAAAGCAAGTTTGCGATTTATAAGTCAGTCTAGAACACTAACTTTTCAGAGCCATGGGCTTTAAACACTGTCAAATGAGTACCAACAGGTTACCTTAGAAGTTAAAAACCAAAGACAGAGGTAGTGAAAAAGAGACAGTAAACTCTACCCTCCAGTGAATGTAAACTTGAAAATAACTGGCCACTACAATGCTTTAAACATCACTTCTACCCTGTTCCCTGTGACAGTCTCCCCACCCTTGCACAGTTATTTGCTGAGGAGAAAGTGGTGGCTCCAAGGGCATCAGCAACCTGCCTAAATTCATGCAGACTGAGGTCAGGGCAGGCTTCCCCCGTTTCCCCCAGAGAGACAGGCACTTGACTGTCTTAGGAATGGAGAGCTCGGCCTAAAGTGATTCATCCCCTTTTGCATTGAGAGCTCTTGCGTATTAATAGCATTGATTTCTCTCAATAAAATATGTTTGTTTTATGTGGACAAAGTTAGTAAACAGAATTCTCCTGATTCTCTTTTCTAGGAAGAATCACTGCGAATGTCCTGGTGGTTTTCTCACTCTCATTTTATTCTGTATATGTTTGTATATGTGTCTGTATGCACCACTTTATGCAAAGTTAGATTTGCTTGCTACCAACTTCACCAACGTTGCTCTCTTTCACAGATTTTTGATCATTATTATTTAAATATGCTCCAAAAGCATGCTTTGGAATCTCATTATGATGTTACTGTCACAGGTAATTATCACTCTCCCAGTGGATTTAACAGTATGTACTTGATCACTCCGATGAGGGGCTGCACTCCAGTGGGGTAAGGACCACCCCATCTCTTCATGCACCATTGCATCCCCAGCCCCTCAGTCAGGGTCCTGTGCACTTGCAGGCACCCAGGAAATATTCGTCCACTGCTGACTCTCCTTAGATACTTACATTATCATCATTGTTATTTTTGCTCACACACACCCCCTTAGTCTTACGGTGAAACATTTTCAGCCTAAATCTTAGTCTGGTTCTTTACTTTCTTTTTAAGTTAATTTACTAAAAATGGGTTTTTAAAACTCAAAGGCCAAGGTCAACTTGCAATCCTTTGGTACGTGCTGCCCAATTCGCCTTGCACTGAGGCTGTACACATGTTTTTCCTCTCACTGCGAATGTGTGACAGGGTCCTTCCCCTGGACTCCTGCCAACAGTGGGTATTATTTATTTTTAAATCCTTGCTAATTAGAGAGGTTGGAAGTGGCATTTTATTTCAATAATGAGTAGTAAGGCTGAACACTGGCTTCTGTGTTTATAGTGATTTGTAGCTCTTCTGTGGATTCCATTTTTTTTCTATATTCTAATGTGACTGAGTTCTGGATTAAGAATATTAATGAAACTACAACTATGCATAATTTGTTATGTGCTTTATTTATAAATCTATATTTAGTTATATGTATATATATGTGCATATATATGTAAATTTGCTATATGTTACAAAATATATACTAGCTATCAGGAAAAGCCAACTTTGTGAAACATTACATGTCTCTGTGTGCATGTCTTAAAGAAGAATACAACGAAATGATGCTTATAAGTACAATAGCCCCTTAACATTTTATTTTTATTTGTGAGAGATAAATAATATACAGGCCTGAGAAGCATATAGAATTGCAATTAAGAGCACAGACTCTGGATAAAGACTTTTTAGATTCAAATCCTGGCCTCTCTACTTATTTAAAACTGCATTAAGTAACCCAATTTGAGTAAATCTCAGTTTGTCATCCTCAAAAAGGCTGGGGTTTAATTGCGCCAACTATTAGATCAAAGTTTCCAATAACAGTCTATACCTAGAAATGGGCTGACACGTAATATGTTCACTTAATTGTAGCTAGTTCACAAAACAAGCGAGCAGTTTAGTCAGCATACCTCTGATAATTACGCAGAGGTGGGACACAGAGCTGTGTGAGAAGGTAATTATCAGTGAGGCGGGTGGGGGTAAAGGTGGCATCTCAGAGAAGATGGCCACGGAAGGCGTCTTTGAGTCGGTGGCTGGATGGGGAGGAACGTTCAGGCGCAGGGACCAGCACGGGCAGAGGGAAGAAGCCAAAGGAGCCCAGTGCTGCTGCGGGGCAGGAGATGATCGGGTGGGCGGGGTGACATTAGGTAGAACAAATGGGCTGAGGTCAGCTACTCAGGGCCTTACCGGCTACCAAAGAAAGGTTTTGATTCAATTTAACCTAGTAACCTAGAGTATATTTACCCTTTAAATTAGAAGGTTAAGATTCAGAGGAAATACATAAGAGATGCGTGGAGTTAAATTTATTATACACATTTGTAGCAAGATCAAAGATGGCGTTTTTAACACCAATACCCATGAATGCCTTCTAAGTCCTAGTAGAGCTGCAACCTTGGTTATGAACTCTCTGTGCAGGGGGGAACAATGGCCAATTTTAAGCAAGATGCAAGCAGGAAGCCCCCTGAACCCCTCATCTCAGAGGGCAGAGGTCCCACTCTGCTACCAGTGTCCCCAGGTTATAGGTGTCATCATCCTGCTTCTCTGTGGCACTCAGAGTTTGACAACATTTTTATACCATGTCCAAAAACTGGTTCAGCTTATTTTTGGGTCTCTTCGCATAATTTAGTCATTGGAATTACATCTATTTGATGACAGCTGTTTACATCTTTAGAACCCAAAAGGCAGCAGCAAATGTATTCAACATCAAGGTTCATAGTAATAGAAAGAAGACAGAATAAGACAAAAACATTGTTTGGTAGCAGATGTGCATATGAGAAGGCACATCCCCAACCACCTTCCTCCACTAAACTCATATTTCATTAAGCCTGGACAGATGGCTTCTCATTTTTTCTTTAATCTGATTTATCACACTGGCCTGTTAGTGGATAATATAATACTTTCATCTTTATCCCAGGATTTGAGGGAGGTATTAATCAGTATATTTCTTCTTTAATCCTGAACATCTGTATAGCAAAGATGTTAACTACCATCTACTGAAAAATGTTGCTATTTCAATAATACATCCATCAAAGTAATCAAGTAATTTTGCTAATGCTTTTTACTTGTTAAAAAACCATGCTCGTGAATATAGAGAACAGACTGACAGCTGTCAGGGCAGAGGGGAGTTAAGGGGCTGGGTAAAAATGATGAAGGGATTAAGCAAAAACAAACCAACACTCAGACACAGATAATAGTATGGTGATGACCAGAGGGAAAGAGGGCGGAGGGGTAGAAGAGACGAAAGGAGAGGTAAATGGTGATGGAAAGTGACTTGACTGGGGTGGTGAACACACAATACAACTTACAGGTGATGTATTATAGACTTGTACCCCTGAACACTATAAAATTTTATGAACAAATATCATCCTAATACATTCAATAAAAATTTAAAAATAAAACAAAATAAATACGATGAGGTATGTCTCTCATTGTGCTGCCTGCATTGAAAAATGAAACTTCAGCTTTCTTATCTTTAAAAGTAAAACAAAACAAGATTATCAGTGGACTTCCCATCTCATTGTCTATTATAAAGAATAAATTCATGACAACTGTGCATAAAATATATACCACATTGTATGTAAAAATGCAATTCCAAGTGTGAAGACACATAAAATTAGACAAATGGCAGTGATGAATAGCATGAACTTTTAGAAAGATTAAATTGACTCCTAATATTAGGATTGTCTCTTATTTCCTACGTATTCTGAGGAATTTGTTAAACACTGACTTTCAATATCTTTACCTATAAAATTGTAAAAAAAAAACAAAAGTGAGTGGCCTAAGAGATATGGAGAATACTTAATTCACTGACCACAATACTGATATTCATATGTCATTTGATAAGTGGCAATTTATGATAATATGTAAAAGTGTTTCAGTGTGACATTTAAGAAGTCAATACTCGAAGAGCAACAGAACGCTTTTCACTCATCTCCATGTGGCTTTGAACCCTGGGTTTGCCACTTGCTAGCTGCAAAGAATTTGAGTTAGTCTCATTTTCTTTCATTCTCATTCTCTTACCCATTTCTTTATATGATATAAAACCAAGGTATTATCAGTGCCTCATTTTGTTATTGCTCTAAGAATGAAATAATACTGAGCTCGTATATTTGAGTGGGGATTGCGTACTCATTTCTCATTCAAACCTGACAACTATCCCAGAGGTTGGGTTTATGAGACCCATTTTCCAGGAAAGAAACTGATATTAGATGGCTCACCTAAAGGAACTGGGATTCAACTCAGGCCTGACTAGCTCCAAATTCCATGAACCTCCTAGTCCGAAGCATTGACTTGCATGTGTAAGAGCCTTGCCGTGATGCCTGGACATCCCCTCTGGCCTCCCCTGTTGGCTGGAAAACAATCTCAAACAAGCAGGATACTGGGTCATAAAGGAGAAGTGCTCACTCCCATGCCCTCCACTTGAGAGGTACCCCTCAGGGTGGAGACTGAACCCAATTTCACTCCCTTTTTTTGGTGCTGCCCAGCCCTGGGGAACGGCGAGGTCCTGTCATCGCTATCTCTGACGTCATCGCTGCAACCAGCGCCTGCTCTTGTATCTGCCACAGCCGTTCAATTCATGCTCACAAAATCTCTACTACGGACTAATAATCCCCGACTCTCATGGTATCTCCCCTCAAGACCATCGCTGTCACTATTACCAGGGTGACTTCAGGCTGGTGTGGTCCCTCCTGTGAAGACTGACTTACTGCACGATGACTCCCCAACCTAAGCACAAGGCCTGTCAGGACTCTGGTCCTTTGCTCGCCAGGTTTTCCTCCTTCCTCACACTGCCCCCTGCAGGTGCCACGCGTCACAGCCTAGGGCTCCCCGCCCCAGTGCCAACCCTTGCTGGGTCCTCCTCCCCAACATCCAAACCCTACATTGGGGAAAGGCATGCCTTGAACTTTTCATGGTCTGTCTTTCACAGTTTCCCTCGGATAGAAGAGTAAATGGTACTTTATCATTTCTCCTCATTCAATGTAAGTTCCTAATGATGTATGCAAAAGTTTTCTTTGATGTTAGACTACAAGTTCCCTTACAAAGAACCCTTGCCATTTCTCCAGAAATCTCTCAACTCCCTTGGTGCTCAGCACCTGAACCTGCATGTAGATGGAAAACACACACACACACACACACACACACACAGTGACACCTGAATGACTGGCCCAAGAATATAATCTCTTCAGGGGCAGAGATTCTTGGTGCAGAGTTCCTAGCACTAGGCCTGAATTTTTGCCACCTAGGATCTACTATTTAGCATTGTAGCTGCTTCCTGGTATTCCCTTGGGGTGAAGGTGAAAATCCACCTTTGATTCACTCTAATGTTTTTGGCAGAGTCCCATCAATCAGCATATCATGTGCACAGTCACAGTGTATGTGATTGGTTTAGAAATGGACAGTCACTCAATCGATGTCAGGGACACCAGGTGAGAATCAAAGATTCTCTTGCCTTAAAAGGGGGTGTCATGGTAACCTTCTTGTAACCACTAGGGGAGATCATTGCTTAGAGTGGATTCAATGCAGAAGTGGGGCTGAAATGTGGAGGGAGGAAAATCCCATTCCAGTTACATCCTTGGTGCCCAGTCAGAAACACATATGAATCTAGCCCACTCACCCCCTCGGGCTTCATTTACTTAAAAAAAATAAAAAATAAAAAAAAAATAGAGTTCTCCCTGCTTAAGCCAGTCTGAGTCTAGTTTTTCTGTTGCTTACCACCAACCAAGGCTTATGTGTTAAATAGGTATCAGTTAATTTTTTGAAGAGATTCTTAAGGCGGTCAACAAAGCTGCCATTGATGGCCCAAGGAAGAACCCTTAACAAGGAGCCTTTGATATTGGAGAGAGGATCGGAATATTAATGTCCGTCCTCCAGTGAGGGCAGTGAATCTAGATTCTGACCTTTGGTGAAAGCTAAACAAACAAGACTCTATCAACTCCTCACAAGCTCCCGTCAAACAACATTAAAAGCAAACACTGCATAGCAATTAGTGTGCAGACCTTTCCCAGTGCAGAACTGCTGACCAGTGATATACTTAGGACACCATGAGGTAAAGGCCAGGGTGAGGAGTGCAAGGTTAGAGGTCAGGTTGTTGAAATAATCTAGTGAAATGATGGATAAGGGTGTAGGCAGACCTATGGCAATGAGATGATGTTGATTTTCTCCCTGGTCCTCTGTTTTCAGCCAATCAGGCTCCATGGTTCCAATACTTTTCAACCCTTCCTTTACTGCTGTGTCTCAGGCCCCGTATTCACATCTCTGAAATGGTACTGATAAGTAAATACACGTAAAACTTGAAGCAAACTGTCTGGCACTCTGGGTTCTCTAGCTTAACAATGCTTAGGCTTGTTTTATAGGACAGCTCATGGTAAGAATTATATGAAATAAGTCGTCTAAGGGCACATCCACACACACCCACACTTCCAGCAGAAGTTTCAGAAAACAATTCTTACTCTTACAAAGCACAATTCAAAGTGTGATATTCTATTATCAAATAAATATTCAAAGTAAAGTATTCTATTATAATTTATTTTTATACTAAGATGACCACAATCCCCTAGACTGATTTCATGCCCATCAATGGGTCTTGAACGCCAAACTGAACAAACATTACCCTAGATACACATATGGTGCAAAATGCGCTCCAGGTAAATGCCCATCACACTTAAGCAGAAAGCAGAGCTTTGTTCTTAAGTGTCTATAGAGTATCCCCGCCAGTGAGTAGGCTGGGCCACCGCTGACTCCCAAGTTCTCCTGGGGCCCCACGTGTGGACCAAGAGTCAACGGAAGCAGCCTGCTCCACACCCCCTTTCCCCTGGACACACCTCATATTCTCACTCTGCTTCCCAGGGTATTTCCCCCGCCCCTTTGGCTATGGGAAAGGACCCATCCTAAATGAAGAATTGCAGGGAACTGAGTGGCTAAGGTTCTCACAGTTCAGTCTGTTTATGAACCTCTCGGAGTTCTAAAACATTTTCAGATGCTGCAAGGTGGTAAGTCACTCCGTTTGGCAGGGGCTCTGGAGTCTGAACATTTATAAAACACTTGGGGGTTTTTGCTGAAAGAGGGGCAGAGTATAGTTGGATAAACACTTCCATTAACAGAGAACACAAGATTACCCTTTCGAAGCTGGAGCTGGGGAATGTCATTTTAGCCAGCAGCAAAGGTGTGAAGGTTTCCGGAACACTGAGGGGTGGGGGTGAGAAGGGAGAAGCAGCAGGTAGCCTCTGTCTTTAGCATAATCCAAAGGTAGAGTAGGAGAGACTCCACAGAGCAATTCCCTGTCCACACCTGCCCCCTGCTCCCCTGTGGCCCAGCTGGCTCCCTTCTGGCTAAAGAGGTGACTGTCCTTATTAAATGACAAGGTGAGTTAGGACCAGGTGAAGAGGTGGCTGGGAGGGCAGTGGTGAAACCAATATGTCAGCCTTCAGTCATGCTATTTTGACAAGATGTTCCACATCTTACATCCTGGTGAACTGTGTTTCCGTTATTTGCACCAGGGAGGGAGGCTTGATATTTCTTGGTTATCTCTCTCAACCCTCTATTCTGTTTTCAAGTGAGCGCCTGTGTGGCATGTGTTAGAGTCATGTCAGGGAAATCCTTCGAATAGTCAGAGCATAACTCAGTCACTGGAAAACCAGGAAGAAAGAACTAGCTCCTGCTCTTCGTTCTCTGATGGGAAAGGTCTCTGAACTGCAGTTTACTAGTTTACTATGTGACATCCTTTAAGCTAGATGGCTTCCAAGGTTCCCTCCAACACGAAAGTGTCTAGAAATGTGTGTTACAGGGTTGCAAGTGGAATTTAGTCCAAGGCCTTAAGTCAGAGGTAGAGGAACTGCTCAACTAGCTGGTGTGACTCAGTGGGTTGGGCATCATCCCACAGACCGAAGGGTAGCTGGTTTGATTCCTGGTCAGGGCACAAGCCTGGTCCCTGGGTGGGGGCGCACAAAAGAACAACTGATGCTTCTCTTGCACATCAACGTTCCTTTTTCTCTCTTTCTCCCTCCTTTTCCCTCTCTGAAAATAAATTAAATCTTTTTAAAAGAGGAAGAACAAGAGAAACGTGTTGGATATAAAATTTGGCAATGAGTCTAAGGGTTCACATTTCTGTGAGTCAGCCTGGAAAATAGCAACATTTTAAAACAGAGAATATTGTGGGAGGTGACAAGAAAACTCAGCTTGGAGCCAGGGTTAATTGAGGTAAAAAAACACATTCTCTAAGCTCTGGGCTCCAGAGAGTAGAGCAGGCCACTAGCCTTCTCCAAGTCAGTTAGTTTTATTATCTGTAAAATGGGAGTAACTCAATTAAGTTGAAAAGTGTACATATTCTTTCAGCCATCTATTCATTTGTTTATTCATTTATTTTGAGCAAAATTAAGTATCAGCTATTGCTGGTTTCTAAACTACTATTAGACCAAAGGAGGGAAGGTACAGGCAACCCCCGAAATAAGAGCTTTTATGAGCAAAAAAATATCTCACTTGAAATTAGGGAAGTCCCCAAATAATATGGAATGCAATAAGAGCTTTTAAGGGCAAAAGATATCTCATTTGAAATTAACAAAATTTATAAAGATCTCTCAGTTAAAAGCAAGCAATCTAAAATAACAGATTTTTTTTGCAAAATATACAGGACAAAAATCAAGATAATGCTGAAGAAAGTTCAGAGGATGAAGCTATCTTGCCAAAAAGAAAATGTCCTCTGTTAATGATGCTTAGTAGTGATGACAAAGAAAACACTATTTAATACATATTAATATGTTATACTTTTGGTGACAATTGCTTTAATAAAGATATTTCTCTTAATTATAAAAATATAATAGTAGTTAAAATTTTTTTTGAACCTAACCCCCTTTTTTGTACTAGTTTTTTGTTTCCAACAACACGGATTCGCATAACACGGCATTTTTAAGGAACTTAGCAACCGTGTTATAGGGGGGTCATCTGTATGTGAGACTGTCTGGTTGAGTAGAATATACGATAAACCATTGGCTGTGCTCCCCATGCAAAGTTCTCTTTCCTCAGTAGCTGTCCTTGGAACATCCCCTCATACATCCTCCTTATCCTGGATTTCTGCTTGTTGCATTGTGTCCTTGCAATAAAAATCCATCACTTAGCATTTCTAATTTTATGCTTTTCTCCTCTTTCTTTTTCTTCTTCCACAAATCCCGCATTTCTTGGAGAAACCATTCTGCTATCATTCCAGGTGGCCCTGGTGAGGCAGTCTGTCCTAGCACCCACGCCTCTGCCACAGAGGTAGGAAAGTGACCCAGGTTGTTCCCTTTGAGCATGCTACCTTTCCTGGCCATAGCAACTGGCCCAGGGAGGACATGTGACCCAAACAGGGCCCATCACTGTCTCCTCTAAGATTTGCGCTATGAACTCTGCAAGAGGAAGGCTCTCCTTTCCTTTGGACGTTAAGCTATAAAGTGATAGGCTTGAGTATGCCACAGCTTTCCTGATACACTGAGGATTTAGAACTCAGCACCCCTAAAACTTTATCTGAGCACCTGGAACCCATTGTGTCTGAAGCCAGACTCGAGGTTTCTCAGTTCTGCAAGCCAATGTACTCCTTTCTTGGCTTCCCTTATCAGAGTTTAGTTTCTCTCACTTGCAAGGCAAATGACCCTGAGTGCTCCATCCTTAAAAGTCTGCCTCAGTCCCTACTTCCTGTCTCATCCCCTTTGATCTCCCCAGCCAGAGGTCACCAGCAGAGTTCATTTTCTTCCCTCTTATTGCGATTTTCTCTTTTACCAGCTGGTTTTATGGCTATTTGCATGCACGTCTGTGCCTTCCTCTCACCCAGTGTTAGGTCATCTGTTTTCAAAGGAAGTCATCTTAACTATCTGTCATTAATGTTATAGTTAATAATAATTTAATATTATTAACTAAGGCTAACTATTATGTGCCAGAACTTGTGCTGACTGTTTTTTATGTGCTATCTTATTTAATTATTAAAACACTGCTATGAAGTAGAATTTATTATTCCCTTTTATAGATTAGACAGAAAGCAGATTCAGAGAAGCTAAGTTACCCAAATTTTTTCAGCAAGTAAGCAGAAAGCATGGTTAGAATAACGGTTTTTCTCAGTAAGTTATATGCTCAATTGTGTGTGTGTGTGTGTATTTTTGTCAATATTATAGTTATCTATATTCTGCAATGTATCTTGTACCCCACACCTGCTCCCATTGGGGTCAGCTTGTAGAGGTTCCTAATGTAATTATATCAGTGAGTGAATGGATTGGTGATAACCAGATAGACTAAGTGATATAAAAAGAGCATCACATGGGCCATTCATGGCAAAATATAGAAACAAAGCTGTAGATGGCATCATGATCTATCTGGCCACACAACTTAGTGCTTGGCAAAAACCCTATAAGGCTACAAAATTCTGAAAGTCAAGGTCACTTAGAAACAAGCCACAATGGACGCGCAGTCCCAGACAATGCATGATAAAGGAAAGAAACATTGTTACGCATGCTTACTTTAGTAACTACAAAAAATCCCATGTCTGGGATTTCTGTGTGTGAAAATTGATAGTGTTGCTGATGCTGCTCATCTCTTTAAACAAGCAAACTCATCTTTCCCGGTGCTGCTACATCTGTAATAAATTGGCTCCTCAGACAGATTTGCTTGCGGGTTAGAACTGAGATTGAATAGATAATAACTTTGGGGGTAGCAATGCCTGCCATAGCAAATAATAAAGAAATTCATGACCGGCAAAGTGCAGGGTGATCATCTTCCCAAAAATGTCCTGTGGACTCTGAGTAAGTTCATTAGGTATCCAGAAAGCTGCAAAAAAACAATTCAGCCTATACAGGCAGGTGACTGAAAAAGAATGAGCTCCAATGCAGACAAGGCAGTAGTTATGAAAACATGTAGGTCAATGAGGAACTTGTTGCTAAATGGGTTATAAAATCAAGCCCTAGCAGCTGGGCATTTGGCAAGGGCAGGCCGATCTCTGCAGGGGGATTAAGCTGGATTTTTCCAGCGACCTCATGTAGTGTAGCAGCTTTCGCAAATATCACACTGGCTGCCGATCGCTTTGATGGGACTTCGGTAACTGGGTTCTCTATTTTGGATGATCACTTCTCTCTCTTAGAAAATAATTAGATGGCAACGGTGAACCGAGACTACCAACACTATGCAAATATCGTTCAACTGAATGAAAGAGGTGGTAGAAGAAATTCCACAGGAAGGTGACAAAATGGCGTGCAGGAACGTTTACCTTGGGACCTGAGGTCCGCATTTAAGTGCAGTATCATGGGCTGCATCATGCCACTTAACTGCTCTGGACTTAAGTTACTTGTTTTTTAACATCAGGATGTTATGTCATCCAGTGCCTTTGATTCTCTGCAAAATGGTTATAAAAAATCTTCATGTTGGGGAGGGTGGTAAAGTGAGAGGGAACTGGGATTCTCCACTACGATGATGCAGAATTCACTGAGTTTCATTTTTATGACCAATGAGGCTATAGGCCTCCTCAGTGAATATAACAAGTACTAAAGCAATAGCAGATATTACGTCCACCCAAGAAATATTAGATGCATTTCCAAGATTGGTAGTCAATTTTTCCATTGAGTGCTCACTTCGGGACCCACCGGCAAGCCTTGCCTCATGCTAGTTATTAGAATATTATTGATCAGGGCGGGAGGTACATGAGCAACTTCCATCCCATCACTGTGTGGCCCTTGGTATCAGCATGTTTTGTTTTTTATTTTCTCCCCCATGGACCTGAGATCAGCTGAATAATGGTGATTCCAGACCACTGTTCTGGCTCCTGAACTACTCACTCTTATGTCTGGCCCTTCCCCTGAAACTTAGATTTAAGTCTGCCTCATGGATTCCTGGCCTAATCTATATTATAAGATGAGTGAGGCTGAGAAAAACCTCCTCTTTGTATTTAACAGCCTTGGAAGGCTTGAAGTTCCCTAGAAAAATCTCTACAGCTATTATGAAGCTGATTAATATTAGATGTATGTCAGAGTTTAAGGGATGTTTATTTATTAACTGATTTAACTTTTGCCAAAAGTTTTACTCCCTACATTAGATATCCTCAGAAATATTAGGAACTGTGGACAAACCCATAAATAAATGGCCTCAAAAATTCATTTAATCTTACCCATGGTCCTTTCATGATTTCCTCATATAAAAATGAAGGATTAATATTTCCACTTGGTCGTTTTGACATTAAGCTTTGGAAAGGCTAAATAACTTACCCAAGGTCACAGAACTGCCACTAACTGATAGACGTAATCAGAGCCACCCCAGCGCCCCCCACCTCCCACACACACACCAATTCTTGGGATCCGTGCCTTGATTAATGATCCCCGCATTAGGTAAGCTGAAATACTGCAAGCATCAGCTGCTAGGTAGCACCTGAATTTTTAGAAACCCTTTCTGTTCACTAAGCAGTGCCGTTCATAACCTTCCATTAGAGGGGATAGGACAGAGCTGTTTAAATTGCATTCTGAAAGTAATACAGGGGTATTCATCTAGCTAAGCCTCCTTTGTAGGCAAAATTAAGAAGTCCATGTCTTAAAAGTGAAGAACTGAAAATAACCGAAATGGTCACCAATGGAGGCTTGATGATACAAATCATATATCCATGTCATGTAATGTGTAATCCTTGAAAATAGAAATGTCTAATTGATAGAAACAGACTAGCAAGGTGGCTGCTAGAAGTTGATGGGTAATGTAAGCAGGGGAGAGGTTGAGAAAAAGGTACAAAGTTTTCAGTTATAAGATGAACAAGGTCTGAGGTTTTAAAGTATAACATAATGACTATACTGTATTGTATAACTTAAATTTGCTGAGAGAGTAGAAATGTCCTCAACAATAACAAAGAAAAGGTAAATGTGTGAGGTGATGGATATGTTAATTAACTTGATGGGGGAATTCTTCCTCAATGTATCCGCATTATCACCATCACAATGTACACTTTAAATATCTTACAAATATATTTGTCAATTAGACCTCAGAAGCTGAAAACAAAAAACAGTGGGTGGTAATGGAAATAGACTGGGAAGGGACTTGAGATAAATTTTTGGGATGATGTAATAGTTTACATTTTAAAAGGCATTTCTCCCTGGTGGGTGTGGCCCAGTGGATTGCATGCTAGCCTGTGAACCTAAGGGTCGTCGACAGTTTGATTCCCAGTCAGGACACATGTGGGGGTTGCAAGCCAGGTCTCCAGTTGGGGGCATGCAAAAGGCAACCACACACTGAGGTTGCCCTCCCTCTCTTTCTCCCTCCCTTCCCCTTTCTCTAAAAATAAATAATCTTTTTACATAAATGAGATAGATTGCTGGTTAAATAGGTAAGTGCTAAAACAACTACAGCAAAATAATTATGGAATCTAAGTGATGGGTACATTTGTATTCACTGTAAAATTTATTCAACTTTTTGGTATGATTGACATTTTGTATAGTAAAATGTTGGGAATTGAAAATGTTTCTCTCCTCAGCACCAATCCTCCAGGGGCTTCCTAGTATACTTGAATACAATCCTAAGTAATTATTTTGGACTATGAGGCCCTCCTCACTATAGTTCCCAGTTACCACTCTGACTTCAGTGGTCACACTCTGACCCTCTCTGGCTTTTTTCCTGTGATAGTGGGTTCCTTACCATGCAATAGCAGTGGTCCTCTCCTAGCCCACTGTGGTCTCAGAGCTCTCATCCATACTGCTGCTCGTAGATAAGGTGCTCTCACCCCAGGTGTTATTTGCATGAATACCTACTTCTCTTCACCCATTTATTCCTGTCTGCTCAATGGCTCCTCCTCCAAGCAGCCTCCCCTGATCACCTTGTCAGTCTTTCACCCCTCTCACTTTTATGCTGCCTGCTTTTTCATAGCAGTTAGCATGAATTTTAAACACATTTACATTAAATGTACTTCTCTCCCTGACTGATGTGCAAATTCTTCATTTTGTTTTGTGCTCTGCCACCAGATCTCAGATCACTGTGTTTGGCATGTGAGCCAACCAGCACATGTTTGTTGGCTAAATCAACAAATGGAATTTTCCATAGCACTGTCAAAAATTGAAGAAACCTTAAAAAAGTTTTTAGATTTACAAAAGAATTATGAATATACTGTTCCCATGAACTCAAGTTCACACTTAATTTTCCTTAGTTTTCATCTCATGTCTTTTTTCTGTTTCAGGATCTCACCCAGGATATGGCATAGCCATCGGCTCTCCCTGGCTAGGAGAGTTTGTCAGGAATTTTTGTTTTTCATGACCTTGACAATTTTGAGGGGTACTGGTTAGGTGGTTAGGTATTTTTCAGGAAGACCTTGGGAGTTGTCCATTGTACAAATTAATCAGACAGTGAATTAGCTTGGAAAATCTTGCTCTTCTAGGAACTCTGACTTGTATCCAATGATCCCCAGTTCTTGTGTTACCTTTAGAGCTTGCACAGATCTTGTCATGTTTGGTAAAGGAGACAAGGAAGGTCTTTCTATGTTCCTCTTACGTGTGAAACAACCGAGCTCTCTTCGTGGTATGCAAGGCCGCAGAGAATACATGAATGGGAAGACGTCAAGTCTGAGCATTCTGACCACACGTCCAGACCTCTTTCTACCTCTCACACCCACCCATGGACACCATCACAACTGGCCTTTGCTGCCCAGACCTGAAACTATGCGAAGATACACAGTATCAGCATCCTTTTCTCTATTGCTTTTTTTAAAATTTATTTATTTTTTAAAATTTTATTGTTGTTGTATTACATCCATCCCCTTTTTGCTCCCCTCTGTCCCCCTCCCCACCCACCCATTCCCCCCAAAGTCAATCCCACCTATTGTCCATGTCCATGGTTCCTTTATACTAGGTTCTTGTCTAAACTGCTCCCCTTCCTTGCCTCTGCCTCCCTCTATTGCATTTTATAATCAGAATAGTAGCATTGTGTCTAAAAATCCTACTTAGCCACAAAAATGAGTATCCTGATATAATAATTGACTTTAAGCACATACATCTTATCAAAATCTCATGTCTTGGGCTTGTTGGTAGGTAAACTGTTTATTTAAGATACTCTCGTTGGGAAAGAACCAACAGCCAGGACGCTGCTAGCCCCTGTGTCTGTAGTGCACACTTCCTGTGTGTGGGCTCCTTGCACACACTACACATGGAGCACATGTCCTCTTTCACGGTTTACCTGAGGTGCCTTGTGATGAGGGGATCAGCAGTCCCCGCTTTGTCCCCCTCATTCCTGACTCAGGGAGCCCTCTCCCTGACCCCAGACCACCGGGTGAGTCTCAAAATTCCTGCTTTACTTAAGAATATCAACTCTAAATGGATGTGGTTTGCTCCATTATAAAATGCATCCCTCTACAATTCAAGGGTAGTTGTTACGCTGATTCCAGAAGAAAGAAAGATATATTAACTTGACTAAGTGTTATTTCACCCTTCAGAAGGCCTTCCTTTACCCAGCCTGTAGCACCTCCCAGCCCTGGGTGTTGGCCATCACATCATTCATGAGACGCTATCACTGCCCATATTCATTAATCACCTGTCATAAGGGTGTGGCCCTGTCCATCCTGCTCATCACTGTATCCCTAGGGCAGAACCCCTTGATTGTGTGCTCAATTAATACATTTAAATAAAGGGGATTTATATAGACCATAGGTAGGCTTTATAACTTTTGTTCTTTGTATACAACTGAAATATTTCATCATTTCAAACTATTTGAAACAACTTTTAAAAATGCTCTTGGCCCATGGGATTAAAAATCACACCTGTTGGTGACAAGTAAGCAACCCTGAGTGAACAGATCAATGTTACAGGGTGAAGACTGTAAGAGCTTGAAGCTTACACAAGACAAAGTAACATCTGAAGCCTTCTCAGTAGGTAAACAATTTCCTATGACCTGAGGGATGAATCTGATGGCCCTTTTCAAATGCTTACCTTTGTTACAGAAGAAATAGAATCATGTGCCCTGACTCAATAAAAGATACCTTTGTTAGCAGTCATCCCTATTTTTGTATAGGAAATAAAGCCAATTTTATGTGACCATAACAAGCATGCTCATGATGAGGCTGGTAGAAGGCCAATGAATCAGGGACTTTGAATCTTAAGTTTTCTTTGTGGTGAAATATCTAAATGTTCTCCCAGAATTTGCCTCAAAGGCGGGACATAGGCGAGCCATATGGAATTGGTCTAATGGTACTTGCAAAGGTCAAGATTGACTGAAATTAGGGCTTGCCTTTTAATAAATAAGATTGATCTTGTCATTCATGTGTCCTTTTCTTAGTAAATGACATGCAGTTGGGCAAAAGTCCGCTCACCTAAAACATAATTTCTTAGTTGTTGGGTCGTGACAAAGTAGACCTGTGATTTTTAGTAGGTGCAGACTCAAAGAAGACACCTTTGCAAAGCTGTTTTCCATATCTAATGCACTACTCATATTTTTTCTGAGTTAGGACTTTTTCCTCTCTATATCTACAACTTCCATGGAAACTTACCTCTTTGTAAATTTTCCTAAGATTGATTTGACTATAACATTCTATCCCAATCTCTGTTTTCCTATAGTATTTGTACACTATCTTGTGTAATATTTATCAAATTTCAATTCCATTTTCTCCCTATTTTATATGGTGTGTTGTGTTTCTCTATTTAACTCTTTCTTCCATCTGGATCATAAGCACATCAGAATTTTACTACCTTGTATGTAATAAATTATACATTAATAGAATAGTGATAGCTGGGGAGAAGAACTTATTTGTGATTTGCGCTTAGAGAGATTTTAATCAAGTTTACCATTCTGAAAAAGTCTGTTTTGCATATAAATAAGGATCCCTAAAAATCGATCTGTTTTTCTCAATTATAAAATGCTTTTTTTAGAAGGCTAGGGTAATTTATTATACTGAATCAAATAGAAAGGAAGATGCATTGCATTATGCTCAATCTTATCAAATGGCTGCTATATTTAATGACAATGTCTGTTTATCATAATTATTATAAGTTGTCTAGGTTAATCAGAAGACCTATGCAAGATTTTCAGATGCGGAATTGATTATTTATGGACCGTCTGAGACACCAGCTGTTCCCCATGGATGTGCAGTCATCCTATGTGCTTGATTTTTGCTGAGGCTGCCTGAGAACTTTGTGTCTGTTACACAAAAGCTATACAATCAGATCCCTTGGAACTTCTATAGTTAAGTATGTAGAAGCTAAAAAATACAGAAGATGTCGTATCTAGACAAAGTAGATTCAACAGAAACCAAAGCAAAATCCCTGCTGGCTCACAGTTTTGTAAGGAGAGCTTTTTTTTTTTTTTTTTAAAAGCTTCCCAGGTGAGGCTAAGGTCAGCAAAGACAATGTAGGGAGAAAACCAGGCAACCAGGCAATGTGGACACTAAGCCAAATGTGAGCCACAATTGAGTGACACTTAAGAGAGTTTGGTGATAGACCAGGTTCTACTAACCCTACACCATGGTTTTTAGAGGAAGGGGTAGATCCACCTGCCAGTCAAGTCAAGCTTGGCCAATCAGATTTTTCCCTGTGGGAATTAGACACTTGAGCATGAGATTGACTCCACGATGCTGTGACAGCAGAGTATCCTTATAGTCAAGTTCTAAAGGAAAGATCTGACACCTGCTGTTCCTTGTATTGGTTTCTTTGCCTGAGTTTTGTTGTTAAGCTTTTTTTTCTGTTTCTGTGGACTATACTAGTCTCCTTCCAGTAAGTCACCTTTCTTTTCTTAAGTTAAAGTGAGTTTCTTTAGTTAGCAGTCCCAAAAACTTTTATGAACACATTCACCACTAATTGATGATGAGACCCTGGGCCAGTCATTTCACATCTTTAGGCCTCAGTGTCCCTCAGCAGTAAAGTGGGGGTAGTAAGGCAGATCCAATTTTTTAAAGCACACGTATAAAACAAGACTTCTTTTTTAAATGCAAATAAATTGCAGGAGACTTGAATTACTAACACAGGAGAAAGTGATGAATGGCTTTCCCTTAAATCTTTACTGTTTAATAAGTTATTTCATTCTGATCTGACTAGAGTCTCAGCAAACATCTAAGAAGAGTTAAGTGTCCTTGTGACACAAAGGATCTTTTTTTTTTTTTTTTAAAGAATTTATTTATTATTTTTAGAGAGAGGGGAAGGGAGAGAGGCAGAGAGGAAGAGAGACATCAATGTATGGTTGCCTTTCACCTGCCTCCAGCCATGGACCTGGCTGGAGACCTGGCTTGCAACCAGGTTATGTGCCCTGGCTGGGAATCGAACCAATGACCTTTGGGTTCGCAGGCTGGTGTCTTATCCACTGTGCCACCAGCCAGGGCTTGGCACAAAGGATCTTAAAGTACTATCTTACTATAGAGATTTTTGGTTCTTGATTTAGTCTTAAGACCAAGAACAATTGGAGTTTTCTGTTTCAGAGCTGTCCATTGCTACATGTAAAAGAGTATGTAATGATAGTTAATGGAATATGGAGAGTGGTAAATGTCATGCAAACTCCAACATAACACTGCTTTCCTAAGAAGGCCTTTTAAAAGAGAACCAAGATGTCCAATCAAGATGGAAGCATAGGTAGAAACATGTTACCTCCTTGTGCAAATCACAAGAAGAATTACAACTAACCTCAAAACAAATAACAACCAGAACTGTCAGAAAATTGAACTCTATGGAAGTCTGACCACTAAGGATTTAAAGAAGCCACATGCATCCAGACAGGCAGGAGGGGTAGAGACATGGAGTCAGGGTGGAGAGGTGGGGAGACATGGTATGGTGCTGACAGATAGCAGCAGCAACAAAACATGCAACCCCAAATTCACGTGTGGTAAAGAACAGATCAAAACACCAGGAAAAGAACTAAATGAAATGGAGATAGCCAACCTATCAAACACAGAGTTCAAGACACTGGTCATCAAGATACTCAGAGAGTCCATTAAGCAACAACATAAAGGAAGAAATGAAGGCTACACTAAGTGAAATAAAGAAAAATACACAGGGAACCAACAATGAAGGGAAGGAAGCCAGGATTCAAATCAACAATTTGAAACAAAAGGAAGAAATAAACATTCAACATAGAACAGAAAGAAGAACCAAGAATTCATTAAAAAGTGTGCATAGTACAGGAAGATTCTGGGACATCCTCCAAAGTGCCAACATCCGAATTATAGGGGATGCCCAAAGGAGAAGAGGAAGCACAAGAAATTGAAAACTTATTTGAAAAAATAATGAAAGAAAATTTTCATCATTTGGCAAAAGAAATAGACATACTAGTCCAGGAAGCACAGAGAGTCCCAAACAATTTGGACCCAAAGAGGATCACACCATGCACATCATAATTAAAATGCCAAAGGCTAAAGATAAAGAGAGAAACTTAAAAGTAGCAAGAGAAAACCAGAGAGTTATCCTCGAAGGGGGTTCCATAAGACTCAGCTGATTTCTTTAAATAAAGTTTGCAGGCAAGAAGGGATGGGCAAGAAGTATTCAGAGTGATGGAAAACAAACACCTACAACCTAGATGACTCTATCCAGCAATATTATAATTTAGAATGGAAGGGGAGATAAAGTGCTTTCCAAACAAGGTGAAGCTGGAGTTCATCATCACTAAGCCATTATTATATGAAATGTTACATGGACTTATTTAAGAAAAAAAGGATAGAAACTATGAACATTAAAATGACAACAAACTCACAACTATCAACAACAGAACCTAAAAAATAAAAACCAGAAACAAACTAAGAAAACAACCAGAATAGGAACAGAATCATAGGTATGGGGACCATTTGGAGGGCTATCAGCTGTAAGGGGGAAGGGGGAGAGAGGGAGAAATTGTACAGGGATTAAGAAGCATAACTGGGCCCTGGCTGGTGGCACAGTGGATAAGGCACCAGCCTGCAAACCCCAAAGGTCACTGGTTCAATTCCCAGCCAGGTCACATAACCAGGTCTCCAGCCAGGTCTGTAGCTGGAGCCAGGTGAAAGGCAACCATACGTTGATGTCTCTCTCCCTCTCTCCCTTCCCCTCTCTCTAAAAATAAAGAATCTTAAAGAAAAAGAAGCATAACTGGTAGGTGCAAAATAAATAAGGGAGTGTTAGGAATAGTATAGGAAAAGGTGAAGCCAAAGAAGATACATGCATGATCCATGGACAGGAACTAAGGGGGGTGGGATTGCTGGAGGGAGGGGAAGTGCTGAGTGGAGGGGTCCAAGGGGAAAGAAACTGGGACAACTGTACCAGCATAGTCAATAAAATATACTTAACAAATCCCCACAGAAACAAGCAGACAACCAGAATAGGAACGGACACAGAGGTAAGGAGATCATTTGGAGGGTTATCAGCAGGGAGGGAGGAGGAGGAGAATGGGGGGCAAGGGATTAAGAAGTGCAATTGAACAACATGGATGGAACTGGAGAGTATTATGCTTAGTGAAAGAAGCCAGTCAGTGAAGGACAAATACGATATGATCTCACCCATTACAGGACAATAATGAACAAAACTAACAACAAGCACAACAGAACCAAGTATATGAATACAAGGAATAGGCCTTCGGTGGGCAGCGGGAAGGGGGTTGGGGGGAGGGGGGAGGCAGAGGCAAGGAAGGGGAGCAGCTTAGACAAGAACCTAGTATAAAGGAACCACGGACATGGACAACAGGTGGGATTGACTTTGGGGGGAATGGGTGGGTGGGGAGGGGGACAGAGGGGAGCAAAAAGGGGATGGATGTAATACAACAACAAAATTTTTAAAAAATCTTTAAAAAAAAGAAGTGCAATTGGTAGGTACAAGTAGACAGAAGTGTTAAGAACAGTATTTGAAGTGAAGACTCTTACGAGCTTATATGTATGACTAATGGACATGAACTAAGGGGGATGGGGAACTGATGGAGGGTAGCAGAGGGCAAAGGGGGAGAATTGGGATGACTGTAATAGTATAATCAATAAAATATACTTAAAATAAATAAATTCGATGTCACTTCCAAACCATAAATAAAAAACTGATTGATTTTTTTTTTTTTTTTTTTTAGTTATAGAACGTTCTATCTAAAAATAGGAATCCTATTATTTTGCAATGTTTGGTCACCTGTGGAGTGTTGTCTCTGAAGTCCCCAGGATACAGAGTTAAAACCCATGAAAAGGTCAAGACAGCTCTCAATTTCCAAATTAAATTGCTTGGAAACACACCTCAGTAGGAAGTTGGGTTTTGGGAGGCCCTGCTGCGAAAGTTCGCAAATGAAATGTAAAACGTGTGAAGTTTTCAGTTTTAGAAAAAGTACCAAGTTTAAAAGAGTGTGGCATTTTTGTTTTACCAGAGGAAGGTCTTTGGGTGGACTTAAATAAAGCTCTTGAATATTCTGAGCCTTACATAAAAAATAAAAATTCAATGTACGATTCCATTAAAATCTGCCCCCACTGAGAAAAATATAGAGAGGTCACAGTATAGCTTATTTCTAGCAGCTTCTCCACATGAAATGTCTGCATCATGCTCTAGGCTCAGGTTCCACTGCAGATAAAGGAGTATCAACATAATAATGTGTATGGTGATCACACTCTAATTATGGTGTGAAAGGTATGGTGATCACATTATGTTATGATATAAAAGTATCTGCTAGCCATCCTTAGCCCACAAAACCCTCCCAAGTCTACCCTCCTCTTGGTGAAGGTGGGGAATGGTTTTCTAAGAGTCTCTACCTGATGGGCATGATGTTTCTTTCTCCCAGCAGTCTGCATGCTGCACTATGCACTTAGGTTGGTCATGACTTCTTGACACCATCTCCCATCCTTGCCACTGGGGAGTCTGAATCCTCTGCCTCCTGTTCCCCTTCTGTGAATGCCATTTTTCTGTCACACGATTGCATGCTCTCTCCTCAGCTCTTCCTGTAAATATTGGCATTTTCTACCATTCTCTCCTTGGACCCATCTTTAAAAATTCTCTTGCCTCAGTACCTCCTCCCTGGGTAACTCTAGCAACTAGCAACACCCATTCTTCTCAAGTTTCAGAATCCCATATCCAGCATCTGGTTGGGTACGTCCACCTACTAGCATCTCAAGCTCAACAAGCAAAAAGTTGAAGTTCATTCACAGAGTGGTTTTTGGTTGTGAATCCTCATTCAGAACTTACTATAGGTATAACCTTTAGCAAGTTTCTTAACCTCCCTGCACCTCTGTTTCCCTTTCTCTAAAAAGGTTGGAGGATTAAATGGAATAGCACATAAAAAAGACTTTAGCACAGTAAGTGGCACATTCCAATCCTTTAATAACATTTAGCTATATTTAACCATCTTTCCTTTGAACCTGACTTCTCGCATGTGCTCACCTCCATAATAATCATTCCTTCAATGCCATTGCTTTTCAATGTAAAAATGTTTTCAAATCTGTTCTCTTTTCTGCATCATTATTAACGTTGCCCTAGTTCATGTCTTTTTATGCTGCCATCTATCCTATCTATCCATCATCTCTCTCTTTCTAAATGTGGCTTATCCTTAACAGATGGGTTAAGGGTTAAGGATGAAATGAGATGAAGACAAGAGAGGGAGGGGGAGAAGGAGGGAAGGAGGAAGGGAGGAAGAGAGAGAGAGAGAGAGAATCACTAACCTTGAAAAGTCTAGGACATAGTCTTACTAGAATTTTATGATATTGGATAAAATGTAGAAAAAGAAAAGTCGTTAATAAGCACACCTGGATGTGATGTCTGGACTTTAGGAAGTTGACAAGCCTATGCTAACTGAGTACAACCATAGGATTAGACGGTTGATATTTACTGCTAAAGTAACCTTTCCTTTCTCTAGGGCTGTTTAATAAAAATGCAGTGGTTTTGCGTATATCCTAAATGTTGCTTTATTGAGAAACTTAAAAGCAAGTTAATAACAGCATTCTTAGGCTTTAGGTGGAAGTCTACAATAATGGCATATTTGAAAAGAAAAATTACATAGTAAACCCAGTCACACACTGAGGTGATTTTACAGATCAGATTTGAAATTCTAAGCAATCAAATGCAGGCAGTGCTCAAGGTTACACTATCTAGTAAAGTTTAATGAACAAGGGAAACATTCAAAGCAGATAATAGTTTCAATATTTTAACTATTATAGGGCTATTTTCTTGTGTTTTCCTGATACACGCACAAGCCAGAAATAAATATTATTTTTTAAAGATTAAAAAGGTTTAAAATCATACTTGAAAAATGGGTTGAAAAATAAAATATATGCATTGTCATATAGGTTATTTTTTTCTAAAATAAAAATAGGAGACTTTACTCATATTTTTGCTGCTTACTCATACTTTGTCAAATAAGCAGCCAAATTAGAATCATGAAAGAAGTTTCTAGATTTCTAACTTGGTAGCGTTACCTGTGTTGCATTAGTATTAGTATAAAATATTTTTAGTAACTTTCCATAATGCAACCAAGTTGCTCTCTAGAAATATCATTAATGGCACTTAAAAAAAAAATCCTGCAACATTTGTCAAAATCTCTTAGCTATCAGATAGAACATGTGATCAATCTCTTTATGGCTAAGACAAATGCAGAAATGCAGCTTCCAAATTGTAACTTGCATACAATGAAATGAGATTAAATACTAACCCTAATATGTGGAACTCACTGGCAATTTACTAAATTTCAGTTTATTTTTGCTACCTTGGAATTTAAATCAAAATAATTTCTTTATCTTGCTCTCTACTTTTTGTTGTTGTTGCATAAACTCGAAGTACTTATCCTCAAGTGTGTAGCACTAAATTACTTTCTTAATTTTCAGCCAAATTATTCTTTTGTCTACATGAAGAATACATTAAATAAGAGTTGGTTAAGATGTCTTATATTTTAATTTACAATTTAATGTAAAGGTGCTTTATATTTTAAGGAAGACAGCACTAAGCAGGGTGGGTATTATTAGATTTTACATTTTATCCTTCTTTTATATATTTATTTTTAAAGTATTTATGGAATTTATTGGGGTGACACTGGTTAATAAAATGGTTTAGGTTTTAGGTGTACGATTCTATAATACATCACCTGTATATTGTATTGTGCATTCCCCACCCCAAGTCAAGTCTCCTTCCATCACTGTTTATTCTCATTTACCCTTTTCTACCTCCTCTTATCCCTCCTTTTTTTTTGGTAGTCACCAGACTATTGTCTGGTCTATGAAATTTCAGGGCTGTTTTTTTTGTTTTTTGTTTTTTTTTCTTCCAATGTGAATGCCCCCATTTTCGGCATGAATTTTAATTGGATTAGGACAAAAATACCTACCAAGAGAGCACCTTTTCTCTTTAAGCATGTAACAGGTAGGTTTACGAAGTAATCTATGACTGAAAATGCATCCTTGAAACACAAACGACTACCTCAATTTGAAATATTTTCAAAATTATTATAAACAGTTGCAAAGTGGTGAACAACTAGAAGCTTTCTTGATAAGATCAGAAACAAACAAGGGTGTCCTCTCTCAGTACTTACTTCCATCTTCTTAATGGAAGTCATCACTAACACAATTTATTAAAGGATGTAAAAGGCATACAGATTGGGAAGGAATGCATAAAACTCTTCTTTCACCAGTGGCATAATTGTCTATGTAGGAAATCCAAAAGCATCAATAGCAACAATAATAAGAAAACCCTACAACTAATAAGCAATAAAAAGAAGACAGAAGGGTACAAGGTTAATATACAAAAGCAAATTTCCTTCCTATGTACTAGCAGCAAACAAGTAGAATTTAAAATAAAAGCACAATACCATTTATATTAGCACCCTACCAAATTAAATACTTACATATAAATTTAACAAAAATGTTTAATATTCATATGAGGAAAATTATGAAACTGATGAAACAAGTCAAAGGGGAACTAAATAAATGAAGAGATATTCCAGGTGCATAAAGAAGATTCAATATTGTCAAGATAGATGTCGTTTCTCCCCCATTTGATATATAGATTCAATGCAATCTCAACCAATGTCCCAGCAAAGATTTTGTGTATATGTGTGTGTGTGTGTGTGTAGATTATTAAATTGATTCTAAAGTTTAGCCCTGGCTGGTGGCTCAGTGGATTGGTGCTGGCCTATAAACCCAATTGTCACTGGTTCAATTTCCAGTCAGGGCACATAACCAGGTTGCAAGCCAGGACTCCAGCCAGGTCCGTAGCTGAGTGAAAGGCAACCATACACTGATGCTTCTCTCCTTTTCTTCTCCCTCTCTGCCCTTCTATCTGAAAATAATAAATAAAAAATCTTAAAATATATAATGAAAAAATCTTGAAAAATTTTAAAAAATAATAAATTGATTCTAAAGTTCAAAGGCAGAGGTAAAAGAAGCCAAAAGAGTTGACAATACTGAAGGAGGACCAGCACTTCTCAACTTTAACACTTAACTTTATATTGGCAAAAGAATACACATACAGATCAATGGAACAGAGGAGAGAGTCCAGAAATAGATCCACACGAATACAGTAACTGATCTTTGACAAAGGAATAAAGGTGATGTAATGAAGAAAAGACAGCTTTTTCAACAAATGGTGTTGGAACCACTAGACATCCACAGGTAAAAAACTGAATCTAGAAATGGAGCTTTTAACCTGTACTAGTCAGCTAGGGTTGCCATAACTAAATTATGCAGATGAGGTGGCTGCAAATTCAAGATGAAGGTGTTGACAAATTTAAATTCTTTGGAGAAAGACTTTGCTCTCTTGTCCTACTAAAGAATCAGATCAGGAATACCAGTTCTCAAGAAAATAAACTCCATTGGATGGGGTAAACAATACTAAATGAAAGCTATTCATCAAGATGTCTTCAACTGCTGAGGAATGAGCAGGAGTGTTAGGAGATGGTTACCTAAGTTGCACAAACACAAAAATAAACTTGCGTTTTAACAAGTTGTGACCGGATGTCAATAACTGGCTAAATGACAAGAGGCAATAAGTATTGCCTCTCACAATTCAATACTTTGCACACTTCTTTTTCCCTTTAAATTAAATGGTATCTTTGGTGATAAGATAGGCAAGTGATGTGATTTCTTTATCACAAAGCTGGCTGCGAACCATCTCTCCCTTTGCAGATAGAAATATATAAAAATAAAGTACCATTCAAGTTTCTTACATAGTGGGAAAACAGACCAAACTCTTGAAGTTCAAACAAAAAGTGTGAGTTCTACTTATAAAGATAATTTTCTTGCAGTGATTGACTTAGTAGTATTATGAATAATACTCTTTTTATGGCCACAAGAAGTCTGTAATCTAATTTTGCAAAAGTTCTTATCTCATCGGCACTGTGTTAGCACTTTTAATCTTAGCATTTTCATTTGAACTTGCTTAGAAAAATTCAATGGACGTCTGACAGCTTAACCCTCAGATTGGTCTTCTGGACTAAATTTTCTGGTGCTAACATTGTGTTTTAAATCTTGTTATCATTACCCTCAACAGTCAATTAAGGAGTTATTTTTGCAGACTATTATAGGTTGGAATTACCGGGTACAATTTCTTTCACACAGTAAAAACTGTTCCTTTTAACAACAGACATTGTACGTTTAATTAGAATGGTATGGCTGGTTCCATGATGAATTTCAGTAAGGGGAAGTTTTCAAATATCTAGATCTTTGAAAAAGAAGACTTAACTTTTCTTGCTCTCTATTGCATATACCACATGGCCAAGCAGGCTCCAAATTATGAACTGATTTCCCCAAATCCTGCAACTGGTGAGTCTCTTTAATTTTGAGGTTCTGAAATACCTTTAACACAAAGGAAACCAACAGGAGGTTACTGGTCAGCTTGCATAGTGACAGTCTCAGGGTGCAGTCTAGATAACGCATCAGACACTCTCCTCCTCTTTCCAAGCCAAGCCAGCTTTTGCAAACACTTCCATTGGTACTAGAACAAGTCTATGGCCATTAGCCTACTTTTTGATTCCACTCCACCTTTCAGACCAGACCATGCCAGTAGCAGCTTAGAAGAGGACGTGAGGACTCAGGCTGTCTGCTACAAATTCTACTGAACTTGAACTACCTGCCTTTTCCCCATGGGCTCATGCATGTATTAGTTTTCCTCTTGTGCTTGGTGATTCAGGAAATGTGCTGCCCACCAGCTCATAGTTCTTAGAATCAACCTGTGAGTGCCTGCCAGGAAGGTTCTGTGAAATGGTCCTTGGGAAAGGAACCCTGCTCACTGCACAATTCCAGGAAACGGAAGGACCATCTGATTCTGTACCTCGAGGTCATATTCTGCATCACACGTATACCACTGACAAACTTAGCTAAAAGCGCACAACAACCGCCATGCTGCTCAATGAACCCCTGATGAATGAGTTCATTATCTGCAGAAAACACTGTAAAAAAGAGACACAGACTCAACTTTAGCCTAATGGGTTTCATTTACATCTCAATCAGGAACATGACAAGAGAAGAGGGGTTGTCAGTGCAGAAAACAGAGAAGTATGTGCTTAACACATGCAGAATGGAAACAGGCTTGCTCCTCCAGGTAAGAAGAGACCATCTCTATGAAAATGGAGCCATGGGCACACAAGGTGTTTGCAGATGAGAAATTAAATAGCCACCCTTATATTGCACCTGTGTAAAGCATATCATTCATTAGATCATGTACCACTTCTCGCCCTCTGTCACATATGCGGCTTCATGGATATCTAACTTTTATGTACATCTATCTCTTCCATTAGTCTGTAAACCTCAGAAGGACAAGGACCAAGGACAATATATGTTTGTTGCTAAAATTGTATCCAGACTTCATAGTTCAGTGTCCAATAAATGAATGAACAAAAAACTATATATCTACCTGTCATCTATTATTTGGAAGAATTACCATAGTCAGGGAATTTACTGACCCTGAACTTTAATTTAAGACCTCTCGGCAGATATAATTCTCCCTTTTAGTTAATACATTTGAATATTTTTGTTTGTCAGTGTTTTAGGGGGCTTGGTTAATGAGACAGTCCCCCAGAGTCTGATTATATTTGAGAGCACTGCACAGACGGGATTTTGCCAAATTCAGAGTGAGAAGCTGGCATTAGACTTATGTTCACTTCGCCGGTACCCATGTCTGGGGTCCTGCCTTAGTGGCCATCTTACCTCAGATGGTCTTGATATTGTTCCTTTCTTCAATGGAAACATCATGAATACTATCTACCTTCCAGAATGACAGTTAAAACTATTCAAATTATATGCATACATCTATAAATATCTCTCTTGGATTCCCCATGGTGAATATAGCATTAAATATACAATACTTTTGATACTTTCCTCTGGAAGTGAGTCAACACTGAATTTTATCTGGTGCTCTTATAGAATCCAATAAGGAGAAACACTTTCCCACATTTAATGTGTGTACTTTAGTAGGTATAAATCTATATATTAAGTGATTGCTAGTAAAATAAAGATACTGAAAAGTATAATGGAAAATGTCTCAAGAAACACATGAGAAAAATAAATTAGATTTAGTTAGATGTAAAGGACACAAACTAAAGGATCTGAAAGGATTTTCTGCCAAATCTAATTCAGATTAGATTAACATTCACGCCATACCTGGTATGGATTTGGCTGTCAGTAAAACAACTGTACAGATATTTCACAAAAGTGGCAATACAGGTCAAAGAAATTGACACTGAAGGTCAGAAAGCAAGTGGAAGAGACAGGATTTGAAACCTGGAACTTAATCCAGGTTAGGCTAGGCAATCTCTTGGTTCCCTTATCTGAAAATGAGTTGATATTAACATCTATCCCATTGATACTACTGAGGGGTTTGAAGGATTAACTGATAGTTAATAAACACACGCAAAGAAGTTAGAACAGTTTCTGACACATAATTCATGAGACATAACGAGAAGCTCTTTACTTATTCATTTTTATTCTTATAGGCCCTGTAAAATAAATTTATTATGTTCCATGGAGGGCTCCATGAAGAATTTACAAACTACTGGGGAAGTGTGTGTGCGAGGCTTAGAGTAAGCCTGTTCATCTTCCTTTAATTTTATGGAGTATTTCAGTTGCTTTCCTGAACCCAAATCCTACTTGGACTAGGTTTGATGTTATGTTTTCATTTGAGCTTTGCGTCCTTAATCTTATTACTTCCTGTTTTCCTAAAACTGGAGTGAATAAGCTACTTACAAGAGCATAAGCTGAAATCTGTTCAAAGCTGTTTTAACTGTATTTACTCCAGTCTTTGGTTGATCCTGCTACCTCAGCTCCTCCCCTTGTAAAACTTTTAGGGAAATTACAAAGTCTAAAAACATTGTCCTGATTGGGGTGTGATTTTGCTGGTCCATCCTACTCACTGCCACTCAACTTGATTTGATTTGTCTTCTCTGAATGACAGTCACACACACAGAGGCAGTCATCAGTTTGGTAGTCTGGCCTGGTGCTCTGTCATCATTTTCCTTAATACTTGCCAAGAGAGAAAGGACACAACTGTTGTCCCCGCTTTGGAGAAAAGATAAAGGAGTTCATCTATTTGTCCAAAAACACAGAGTTAGTAAGCAGAAGTGGGACTGAAGTCAGATCTGGTTGAGGCCAAGGCTCATCTTTTCAGCTGGTAGTCACACTGCCCCAAGCTCATTCGTGGCCTGGGTGCCCCACACATTCACAAAGTGCATGGTGCCTGCCTAGACTACATGCTCACAAAGAAAGCTTTTGTCTTGGTCCAGGTGGTGGTACCCTTGCTAAGCCACCAGGGCCAGGTGCAAGTTCTGAGAGTCACCTGGTCCTGGAGGTAGGGCAGGAGGGTGGGTTGTATCCAGGAACTTCTGTAGTGTCCTTGACAGTGGTTCTGAAGGCCTGGGCATTTCCAGAGGGCTTTCTCAGCCAAGTTCGTGATTGCAAAGTCATTCAAGCCAAAGGAGTGCTCTCCAGTTTCTGAAGAAACCACACGAACACAATCCTCTGTGTTCTGCAATTGCTCGTTCAGCAAGCCATTGTTCATCAGACGCCTGGGAGCTTACAACCCTGGAACAATGGCTCCTCTGCTGATCAGGCCTCATTTGTCATTTTGCGGACAGGCGGGTGTATTTGCTTATGATACAGCCAAAATAATTAGGTGTTTACCTGGCAGGTTGGCCATGATTATGTTCAACTAATGACCATAAATGAATAAATTCGGGTTTTGTGGAGAGAAAAGGACTGAGCCATTGGGCATGGCTTTAATCATTGATTTTTGCCCCTGGGGCTGGCAATCTTAAACTAAGTGTATCTATCTGTGGGGTGTTGGCCTGATTTCTCATGCTGCGTCTTGGCAGCATCAGACAAACAAGGATTTGATTTTTCCGCCATTTATCACTGTGATTTCAGGCAAGTTTTTCAAACTCCATGCAAGTCAGTTTCCTAATGTGTAAAAGGGCTGTGATGTAGATTGAATCATGGATGGTTTTGATGACCAAGTGAAACAAATGCATGCAAAATGAACAGATTAGCTTCTATGTATCAAAGAATTTCCACGCCTCCCACTTTTCAACCGCAAGCACGTGAAGATGAGCACTCATCTCTGAGACTCATTTATCGATAGCAGGGGAATAATATGTACTTTACATGGTTCCCATGAGGATTAAACAGACATGTTAGCAATGTCTAACACAGAGAAAGTAGTTGCTAATTGCCATTTGAGTAGTTTTATATATTTGAGGAAAAAATCAATTGATGATTCATGCTGATGCTGACAATGATAATAGCAGTGTTGGTGATAAAATACTTCCTTAGATTATCCATGAACTTTTCTACCATCCATTGCAGGAAACTTTCTGTAACTTCACCTTCCTCTTCCCCGTATGAAACTGTCCTGCTGAAGAAGCCATGAACGGTTTTCATATTCCATCTCCCCTCTTCATATCTGTTCAAAATGTAACCCAAAGTTCCTTCTCACGCTTCCTTGCAGGAGGGCTGTGCTGGGATTCATCAGCTCTGACTGTGGTTGCAGCCAATTCTTAATACCCATAATCCCCCTGTTTCTTGCTCTGCTGCAAGCAGGGATGCTTTTTGTGCTCATTTCCAAATTAAAAAAAATATATAGTGTTTGACAGCACTGTTTCATTTCTATTTTCTACTAATGCCTAGAATCATCCTTATCCTGCTTTAACAAAATAGGAGGACATTTACAGAGTTCCTACTATGTGCCGAGCACTTGACTGGGGTCGTTAGGAACGTTACTGCATTATTCTACAAGAGTCTCGGAGTGTGAATATTACCATCCCTTCTATTTTTTAATATTTTTAGGTCAACTTCTTGGACTGTCAGTGCCCTGCAGTGCTGGCTGTGCCCTACTGCCTCTCTGAAGAGGACCTGACAGAGAAAAGACAATTTAATCACATCTAAGATGTCTGAAAATAGCAGACTCGCACTTAGTATGGCAGGACAGGGACAACTGTCTGTTCAGCACTGAACACACGAGGAATTCTACCCAAAACAAATTAAAAGTGACCTCCCCCTTCCCTGCTTTTTCCTGAAGTGTGGGAAGGACAAACTAAACCCTGCAATTTCCGCCAACATTGAATGGAACCAAGGTTGAAAGCAGATCCTTACGCTTTTCTTTTCACGCTGGGATTTCCACGTAGCTCTGACCAGCCCTGAAGCCCGGCAGCTTTCAGATGAAGGTAAGTCAGTTGGAAACATCTTAATGATTTAAAATGTGACATGTAGAACCCAGGGACCTGAATACGAATCCTGTCTTTGCCTTTTACTCTCTGTGTCATCTTGTGCGAGTTCCCTCCCAGATGTGTGCCCTAGTTTCCACATCTGAAAAACAGGGGCGTTTATACCTGTCTCACCTTGCTAAGCATTTGGAGAGCAAAACCCACAGGCTCTCCGCATGGTGCTGGGACACGGTCAGCATCTGCGTTACTTCCTATCAGCAGCAGCTGGGGAGGCTCATGTTATTTTTGAAAAGTAAACTTGTTTTGCCTCCTCAGCTCCTTGTAACTGAACATTACTTATTACTCCCTTCCCCATGGCCTTTTCCTTTCTTGTTACAGCACAGGCGATGCAAAGGATGGTTCATAACTGGAAACGGTGCTATTTCTTTTTTAAAGTTTTAGTGGAATTTATTGGAGTGACATTGGTTAATAAAATTACATAGGTTTCAGGCGCACAATTCTATAATATTTCTAAATGTCAGTCAGTGATATTTTCTCCGGAGAAATGATTTTTTCCAAATACTCCCACTGGAATATTATCTGAGAGCCAAAACAAATGAAAAACGAATTCAGAGTTCTGAGTTGGTATTTTGGAAGATGAGACTCGCCTTCTCCGTCTTTGAGCAACTGCGGTGGGCTGGGCGGACGTGTGAGCAGGGACCGTGCTCCCCGGTTATCTGGGGCACGCTAGGTTTCACGCACGTGCTCAGTTTTAGTTTTAGGAAGGGGTCTTCTGAGCAGTTATGAAAACGTTGCGGATATATTCACGGCATGTTCACATCTTTACTGAAGAAGCTTGTTGACACGGACGGTATTTTCCGTGGACGCAGCACAGAGTTAGGTGCATCAGCACGTTGGAACCGCAGAGCTGCGCGGGGGTGGGGGGTGGGGGTGGGGTAGCAAGCCCCATCACTGGGAGGACTCTAAATAGTCGCCAATTAAAAAGTATTAACATTAAAATGTTTTTGTCCTTCATAAGAAGGAAAAACAATGTGCTTATTAACACAGTTTTTGAAATGTTGGTATCATAAAATGAACCAAAAACAGAGTGAGAAAGGACAATGTCATATGTGACTGATGCTCAGTCTAAATAATTAAATGGAAACTAATGGGAAAAAAGTACAATGAGGATCAAATTTAAAAAGAAATAAACTACTGAAAGATATCAATAGCAGGTTTAATTTTTTTTAAAGGCTTTATTTATTATTTCCAGAGGGAAGGGCAGGGAGGGAGGATGAAAGGGAGAGAAGCATCAATGTGTGGTTGCCTTTCACCTGTTTCCAGTCATGGACCTGGCTGGAGACCTGGCTTGCAACCTAGTCATGTGCCCTGGCTGGGAATAATTTTTAAAAAAATTTGAAGTTGAAATGAGTCTCACTATCATGTGTAAATTTAATGTGGTATCGCTTCTCCGCCTTTTGGTTAAGATCAAGTGTAGTATCTGTTCTTACCAATTTAATGTGGTTATATTTTAAGTTGTTATTAAATCAATGGTGTAGCTTGTAATAAAAGCTACCTTAGGTTTTAGTAAAATGTCACTAGAATCAGTAAATGTTTATTATTTTGGCTGACTAAAATATAAATGAAATCAATTGTTTTTCTGTAAAGAGCAGTAATTTGTTAGATGATAAACAAAAAATTTTAAGTCTCATTTTCAATATTGACAACAAAGTACTTTTACAGCAAACACAGCACAACATATTTGTGACCTGTATTGGTGAATAAAATATATAAAAGCGGCCTTTCATAAAACAGAAATGACATATATTTCTGAATGAGAGAACCAAACAATTAAAGATTGCTTTTCCAGTTTAATTTTGAGATATAAATGTGGCTTACTAAAATGTATTGATTTATTTTTTTACTTGTAAAATATTTTTGAGGACTTGATAGGTGCCATATTCTATGCTGAGTGCTGGGGATTCAATGGGGGAAATCCAAGTGGGTCCATACTGAGTTTAAAATTTGCAATCTTTCATGTAAAATGTATGAAATAAATACACTCATGTAATTTTCAGATACTTATACATTTAACTAGATAATTACCAAAAATTCAAGAAGCTTGTTCTTCTGGAAGATTTGACAAGCATGCCCAGCAAACTTTATTTTGATAGAAATGTCCAGCATGGAGTCTTTGCCAATAGCAATACAGGCCATGCTTCCCCCTCCAACAAACACAGGAATCCGGATCAAAAGAACAGAAGTCCAAGCAAAATATCTGAGAGCACAGATGGAACTTAATATATTGGGGAGTAGGATTTCATAGGAATTGGGAAGAGTATAACCATTTAACAAATGATGCAGGAAAAACTGGTTAGCTACTGAAGAATAAAAATTAATTTACACTCACAGCTTACAGCATATGCAAAACAAACAATAATTGGGTTTGTGAGTTATGTATGTGCATATGTGTATATGTGCATATGTATATAATAAAAAAAACTAGTTGGATCCTATGAAGCATAACAACATCCTAAGCTTTCAATCGATAGGGGAAATCAGAAAGGAAGAAATGAATTTGATTATACAAATTTGAAATATAAATTAAAAAATGCAAAGCAATAAAAACTTTGACACCCAATATAACTGACATAATATGACTTTTATATCTGATGAGCATCTAACTTATATAACTTGATAAAAAATCAAATCTCTTAAATCCTCTATAGAAATGGAAATATTAAAATTCACATGAGAGGAAATACATTTAGTTTTAAGAGTTATATTCTGTTTAGATACTTACAGAAATGTATACTAAAGATGTTAAATGCATAACCTGTATGTACTGAAAAAAAAAAAAAAAAGAACATTGCCATGAAGTATCTGTACTTAAAATGTGATGGTTTTAGTGTAATTGAAAAGCCATTTGATAAGACCAATGAATCATTATCCTATTTCACTTGATCCATGGCTTACAGTTCTTAAGGTACGTTAATTCCGCTTCCAAAATACATCATGGATCTGGTCAACATGCTCCACACCTACTAACAGTGCCTCGGTTCAAGCCACATCGACTTTGTTTGGAAGACCATTTTAGCATTGTCTCTGACCACTCTGTTTTGACTCTTCCTTGTTCTGTACCCTGAAGATAGTGGGATCCTTATCAACACAAACTGCACTGTTATTCTTCTGAGTAACGGGCCCACTGGCTTCTTGTTATCTCTGGCACGTCTATGTACACTCTTACTCATGGTCCAGGGCTGCAGCCCTCCCAGATCTTCAGCCGTATTTTATGGCACACCTCCTCTCTCATAAGGACCTGGCCACTCTGTTTTCTTTCTCATCTCCTTCCAGCTCTAAAACCTCCTTTGGCCCTGGCTGGGGGCTTAGTGGATAAGGCATCGGTCTGTGAACCCAAAGGTCACTGGTTTGATTCCCAGCCAGGGCACATAACCAGGATGCAAGCCAGGTCTCCAGCCAAGTCCCCAGCCAGGTCCCCAGCTGAAGGCAGGTGAAAGATTGAAAGATGACCATACACTGATGTCTCTCTCCCTTTCTTCCTCCCTCCCTGCCCTTCTCTCTGAAAATAATGAATAAAATCTTTAAAAAAACAAACCCCAAAAAACCCTCCTTGGAGCATGCTGTTCCCTTTGCCAGGAATGCCATGCCTTCCTCCCTCTCAGGGTGGCTGTTTCTCGCCTTGAGGTCTCCTCATACCCACCCTCCCTTCATCAAGGACTCTGCCACTCCACACCTACAGCAAATCACTACTTCCCACTCCCACCCTTCATGGTTCCTTCTCTTTTTTGCTGCACTCACTATTTGTGATACTTCATTTGCTTTTTTCCCTTGTTAATCCCTCCAATTAATTACAAATTTCATGAGTATAGAACCTGCTTTGTTCTCTATTCTTTGAGCCATGTACAGTGTCATGTACATAGTTGGCACATGATAACTATTTAGAGAATGAATGAATGAAGTAAATCTCTGCCCTCAGTACTGTCACCTTTCCACTGCCACACTAGCTTTCCATCCAGAGCAACCTTTCCAATGTGACCATATTCTGTCTGATTTTAATTATGTCGGTGGTTGCCCATCACAATCACGATAAAGTGCAAACCCTGTAACAGGTGTATTAGCTCCTTATGGCTGCAGTAACAAAGTGCATGGCCAGGTTAAACATATTCATAACATACTGCAGGCAAAACAGCCCTCAAAATTATATGTACATTATAAATACAACTATGCAAAATGTTCATGGATGTAGAGAAGGGCTCAAATGCAATATGCCAAAGTGAGGATAATATTGTGGGTTTTTCCTCCTATTTCTTTTAGTGCTGCCCAATGCTATTTGCAAAATAGAAGCTTTTGGGGCAAAACCTTTGTGAAATGAGGATTCACTCATCTGAATTTCACAGAAATCCAAGCAGCAACTCTTATAGGTTTCTTGGCTATTAGAAATGGAAAAGTCTGTGTTTGGCTGTGCCATGATGATGATGATGATGATGATGATGAATGAGAGGAGGGAGTACAAAGAAAGTACTCTAGATAATCTTAATTCTGGAAGTTCTCGTCCAAGTTCTTTACTCTGCCGTGGTCTAATTTCATCTTTACAATACGAGACTTGGAGGAGGGAATTGTTTTTTACTTTCTCCTCAGAGGAGCATATCACAGATACGTGAATAGAATAACACATATCTATTATTCTACAGATAACTCTTTACTCATAGATTTGTTTACTGTCAGAAGGGCTGCATTGGCAGGTCAACTTCTGCAGAAGCACTGCTCAATTCTCCACATATTTTAGATTTATGTGGAGGACTTTGAACAGTGCAGATGCCCAGGCCCTTCCTTCCAGGTTTTCTGATATAATTGGCCAGGGAGTCAGACCAGGTGTCAATACTTGAAAGCTCCCTGGCCGTCAAGGTTGAGAGCTACCCGCCTGGGAGGCCAGGCCCGACGTCTGAGCCACAGGCACGCCAGCACACTTCTCAGGAGGTGTGGGGTACGCTCAGGCCCACCTCTGCCTGGGTCAAACATGCAAGCCTAAAGCTCCTCCCGTGGTGGCTAAGGGTCTGCACTTGGGGTGAGACCCTGAGTCATCTTTCAGGTCTCAGTTATTACTTACTACCTGTAAGATAGACTTCCTTGGACAACTCATCTAAAGTCAATTCCCGTTTCCCTCTTTCACAGCATTTCCCTCCTTCACACGCCCAACGGCTGAGTCAACAGGGTGAGGAAAACCCAGGACACGTCCCTCTTGAGTGTGGAAATAAATCAGACTACCCACTTACACTGTCTAAGTGGACCCTTCTGTAACTCAGGATGAGTGATATTTGTGTGACATTGCAATTCCCACCAATGTGTTTATTTTTTTCTCCATAAATTAAAACTTGTAATGAGCTGAGGTGTCTAATATGTTCAAGTTATAGATATATAGCAGAAATATATTAGTGACAGGAATGTTGTTCCTAATTAAAGAAGATTTTTTTCTTTCTTCATAGCTTTTAGGATTTTTCTCAGTTTTTTCTACTGAGTGGATGTTCCTTTAACAAACAGCAAAGTAATGTTAGTAATAATAATATGTTTTCCTTTGAAAAAGATGGGTTTGGTTTAAAAGCCACTCTGAAGATTGCCTTGGGGGAGCCTCTGCTCTCACCCTTTCCCTCAAGTTCAAGATCCAACATCAACAGTCTAACGCTCCTAAATATTTGCACTTGGCCATTTTATTGCTTTCACCCAATAAACTCTGCTTCTATAATTTCTTGGTTCTGCAGAATTTAAAGTGTGTTTCTCTCTTTTAGTCAAAACCAGGTCAATTTTATTGGCTCTTAAAAGTAGGTAGTTAGTTGGGTAGCATGACCATGAGAAGGTATCAAATGACTCCAAGTTTATGGAAATCGCTTTAAATAGATTCCAAGTTTATGGAAAGATTGAACCTCAACCATGCTGAGTGCAGCAGAAAGTGGAAATTAAGTCTTCCCTGAGGATGGCCGACTGTTTAATATAATGTTTTAACGATGAAACATCTTCAAGTTAGGAGGAGGGAATCTGTTTTGACCACCTAGAGAAAGAAAATGTGAACCCTTGGAAGCAGAATGAAGGGAGACAGAATAAGGAAAGCAGCATTTCAAATCCTAAAAGGATTAAAGGCTGTCCTCTGGGGACCCATTTTCAAAAGTATCCTCTGCAGTGACATCCCTCCTGGGACAGCATGTAGGTCCCCAATCACGTGACTTGGTTGGCAGATTCAACCTGGCACCTGACGTGCCTCTCTGCCCTTCCAGCAGTGGATAAAGGGCAGTGCTGCAGAATTGCAGATACGTTTCTCTCAGGCCGGAAAAGAGGAGGGACACATCTGCACAGTGATAAATGTTACAGGAAGTGTCGTGGGGAGTGAGGTGTGCTGCTTTCTCATCCAGCATGGGTGGCATGGCGGTTGACAGTAAGGAGCTTGCGTGCACGTGTGCGCGTGTGTGTGTGTTTGGTTTAAATTTTGCAGTTTCTTCTGAATACATTTATGTCCCCAAAGTATTATACGCATATGATTGGTAGCACACAGTGAAGGCCAGAATTTGCTTCTGTTCTCTCAGATTATATCTGACCTTTCCAGCAACAGATGAAAACACACTCTTTTTACAGAACAGGAAACAAAACTGTACCATTTAGAGTCCTTACTTGTCTGTAGGAAAAACACAAACAAACTGGAAGTCCAACCTCCTAACTCCTTAAAGGAGCGCTCTCTCCATTCACCAGTGCTTCCGAAACATCACTCTGCAGGGGGGGCCACATGGGGTCTTGTTTCTATGCTGGTTCTGGGGAAGCAGGTCTGAACTTAGGCCCGGGACTCTGTTATTTCTAGTGGGCCCCAGGGCTGCTGGAGCTCCTCACGTTGAGAGGCTAGGTACTAAATCACAGTAGCCCAACAGAGCGCGTTAGTTAATCATGCTTTGGCCTGAATGTGCTGAAGTGAACTAGTTTCTTCCAGGATAATTTTTCTTTTTCCTAGTGAGAGGGTCCCAATTAAGGTAAGGAGAAAATGAGGGTGTGGGAGAAAGTTCTGGTTTCTAAAGTATTTAATAGGAGCTAAGTATTGTGTGCTAGGTTGTACTGTGGCTGACATCCCTGTTCATTCACTTTATCATTCAATTCTCACTGAAAGGACATGTTGCTTTCTCTTTTTAATCCGGGGGGCTTCCCCGAGGTAACCAAGAAAAATTACGGGGTGTGACCCAGTTCTTTGGACCTGGAATCCTGGCCCTGGCTGACAGTATAGCACCATCATGGCGGCATCTTTGAACACAGGCCTTTGTGTCCTTGTTTATTTTTTCATGGATTTGAATGCTTCCAAGGCAGAAGGTGGGCAAAGCTTTGAGCAGTTGCTGGCCTGGCTGCGACTCATCCAGCCACAGTCGTCAGCTTGTGGGAAGCGCGGAGAGTGTGCAATGCTATCCTGAGATGTAATTTTGGACAGATACTAAAATAATTTTTACTTTCATCCCTCCTGTGTGGAAGATAAAAATCTCTTAAAAGCTAGAGCCCAGAGAAATGCAAACACTGCTCACTCGGCCCTGACATTTTGAAGGAAGTCACCCCCACCAGCGGTACCGGCCCTTGGCTATTATCAGGTTTTCTGTCACTCATGCTGATTAGGGGTGAAGCACAGTGCTAAGCACTTGGGGTAGGCCAGAGGGCACGAGAGAGGAAGCTGGCTTGAAAAGGACCATTTTTCTGTGAGGAGGAAAGCCTGTCTTCCCTCTATACCTCTGCTTCCAAAGAGAAAACATTGTTCTTTCAGAGACGGGGCCAGCATTTGGCAAAGCTGGGCTAGAATGTCAACTAGGGAGACAGTTACCCAGCTCTGAGCCTGCTAGGTGGGACAGTGGCCACCAGAACCATCTGTGTGACCCCAGTCCATGCTCTCCAACTGGCCTTGGGTGGGCTTTGTAGTTAGTACCGAAGGTGATCAGGTACCTGGAAGTGCTGGTGGGACAAGGAGATGTATTTGTCTCTATTCCTACCCATTCCCCCGTCGTACCCTAGTATGATTCTGACTCCAATTCCAATGTGTAGGGAGCTTCCCCCGCAACAACAAGCAAGTCTCAGAACCAGCTGGCTGTTCCACAAGTCAACCCAAGTCTAACACTATGTACCTGGAGAGAAAGTCTGGTACCCCAGGTTCAAGGCTCAGCCCTCCATGACCGAAAGTTTCAACCATCACAGGGTTGGCTTTACTGGCAACCAGGCCCCAGCTTTAGATGGGGTCCCAAAGTCACCCCATTATGAAAAACAGACACCCATGTTGAGTTCATGGATTAGGAAACTCCAAGGACTTTAGGAACCCTGTGCAGGAAATGGAGATGAAGATCAGATGTATATTTTTTACAATAAATCCAACGTCACACCCAGCAGTGGAGACAATGCCCTGCCTAAGAGTGTGGTGTGTTTTGTGTCCAGTGTTCTGTGGCCTTCTTATCCACTATGACCAAGTGTGGCCCAGAGCCCAGGACCCTGTGCATTCAGGGCCAGTCCCTGTACTTTTGATTTTGGTAATCTCTGCTCTCTTTCTACCCTGCTTTCCCTTTGCAAGCAGAACATTTTCTTTTTAGTTTTTTAGGAATAGACTTTAGATTCAAGCAACAGTTTTTTGTCTTACAAAATCTCCAAGGTAAGAAACTAAGATAAAAAGGAAAGATAATCAACTGGGAAAATATAGTAAAATATGTATCTCATTAAATTGAAAGTATCAGTAAAAGCCAGGAGGCAATGAATACAATTTCTGAATTGAAGAACATGGTAAAAGGAATCAAAAGCAGGCTAGAGAAAGCAGAGGATTGGATCAGTGAGCTAGAGGTCAACATAGAAAACAATTCCTAGACAGTGTGATAAAATGAAAAATGACTGAGCAATAATGAAGAGATTTTAAGAGAGCTGCAAGACAGCATGAAACATAATAATATCTGCATCATAGGGTTACCACCAGAAGGAGAATAGAAGCGGGAGATAGAAAACCTATTTAAAAAAGTAATGACAGAGAACTTTCCTAACTTGAAGAGAGAACAAGTCACACACGCTCAGGAAGTACAGAGGGTCCTGATGAAGATGAACCCAAATAGTCACTCCAAGACACATCAACATTAAAATGGCAAATGTCAAAGACAGAGACTCCTAAAAAAGCAGCAAGAGAGAAACAGCTAATAACATACAAGGGGGTTCTGATAAGGTTATTAGCTGATTTCTCCACAGAAACACTACAGGCCAGAAGGGAATGGCAAAAACTATTCTAAGCAGAGGGAAACAAAGGCCTTAAACCAAGACTCCTTTACCCAGCAAAGCTCATTCAAAATGAAAGGTGAAATAGGGAGTTTCCCAGACAAAAGAAGGCTAAAGTAATACATATCCACCAAACCAGCACTGGAAGAGATACAAAAGGACCTGCTTTAAGAAAATGAAGAATCAGAGAGAGACAGACAGGAACACAGGTACAAAGGGGAAAATGACAATGAGTAAGTAAGTACCTATCAATAATAATCTTAAATGAAAATGGCTTAAATGCACCAATCAAAAGACACAGGGTAGTCAAATAGGTAAGAAGCAACTTTAACTTATGAATGCTTTAAAATAATCTTGTTATCAGTAGACCTTACTAAATACCATACAGTTTTGTATTTTTGTTGTGCGTGCATTACTACAGGTTAAGTTTCCTTGGACTATGATTATTTTCTAAGTTGGGAAAATCAAGTTACTTGCAATAACTTAGAAAAATCAAATGCAGTCAAGAAAAAGGTAAGAAAATGTGGATGTATATTAATAGAATATATGCTATCTTTCTTATTCACTGTTAAAAAACAGTAATTAATTTTTTGTTAGTTTACTTGATTTCCCCTAAGAAGCTACCTAATAAAATATGACACAAACAATGTCCCAAAATGTAATATTGGGCAAAACTTAGCTACTGCAAAATAAGGCTCATAATACTCCATCAGACTGGCATAGGGTTATATCAAAGTCCTAACACTGTATTTACTACATAATAGGACCCAATAAGCTGAATCTTCATTGCCTAGAACATATTTAATCAAACCAGAGAAGTGATATATTGCAGAGAAATAATAGTATTTATACCTATGGCATTCAGAGAGGTTTGAAAAGAAGCTTCACACCACTTTGACATAATCCTCAAACTATAACACTCTAAAATGACATCAATACTCAGACTAACACCCATCAATTCTAGTGGTTTAAAGAAAGTAAAAAAGAAATTCTAGTAAAGAATTCATAGTTAAATTAATACTGCATTGTTATTTTAAATATAAAAGTTCAACTCCACTAAGCAAAAGGCAATATTTTCCAGTCATTTTTACATTATGGTAACTAGAGAAGACCATCATGTTTGCACAACCCAAGGAACTAAACGAGGTTGCTCGCCATGGGAAGCAATGAACTTGGAAGGGCCACAGAGTTCCATGTCCCATTTGACAACACCCAACGGTGGCAGACTCGATCCTTTACCATAGGTGCTACCCACTCATGGAACACCAGGGGCCCGAAGTTGGGAAACTCCGAGCTAGGAAACAGAAAACATTTCTCACATGTATATGGAATCTGAAGCATTAAACCTGTATGTGGGAGAATATAAATTGGAATAAATAATATATTAATTAATCCATATACCCATTGGTTCATTTAATAATCAACTATCATAAGTGTTTCCTGATCTACTCGTTGGCTTAAAGGGAAGGAATAAGACCCAAATCCTGCTTGCGGGGGTCTCAGGGTCTAGAATACTAGGGTCCAATAGAATAACATGAGAGCATCATAGGTAATTTTAAAAATTCCAGGAAGGTAAAAAGAAACAGATATTAATTCTAATGTATTTTAATTAACCCAGTATATCCAAAATATTATCACTTCAACATGTAATAATACGAGTCATTAAGATAGTTTGCATCCTGTTTTGTTTTTTATTTTTATTTTTTACTAAGTCCCTGGAATCTATTATCCACCTCTCAATTTGGGCTAGCCATAGTTCTCATGCTCAACTGCCACGTGTACCAAATAGCTATCTTAATAAACAGTTCAGGTCTGGAAGAGAAGACAAACATGGGAATGGATCAGAGCAATAGAAAGGTGGACAAAGCTGAGAAAGTTAAAAAAAACCCGTCAAACTCACCTTTCAAGAGCACTCAGAAGCATACTATGCAGGTTTTTATCTCCTGTGATTCTGAAGTATAGGCCCACTTTCCTTATTCATTTACACGTGAAGACAGTAATCCAAAGCTTTCTTGTAATTGCCCTAGAAATTATGAAATAAAATAGTTTTGAGTGTGATGTAACAATCTGTCTCTATTTGCTCTTTTTTGGGGCCATTTATAGATTGTCAGGTACATTTTAATAAGTCCATATGCAGTAAAGGTGAAGTGTTTTCATCAAGGAGATTTCTGAGCACATCACTTTCCCTCTCTCTGCTCAGTCAGTGGAGCTGTGGCCGCTGCCATGCATACAGTCCTGGTCCATTTACATAAAATCAGGCAACAAAGATATGGATCCTGGTGAGCAGGGTTAGGGGGTTGGGAAGAGACAAAGGGAGAGAGGAAAGAAGGAAGAAACCTACTTTGACAAGACCTTTCACTTTAATAAATATAATCAAGATGGATTTAAAACCATCAAGCCCCAAATTCCACAGTCATTTAACTGTCACATGATTTGGGGATGTTGCCTAGTCTGGGAACTGAAAGACTTGTGGTCTTTCAGAAAGGGCACCCTCTAGAACCAGCCTAGGCAGTCAAATAAAGTGTAATTGACTAAGTGGCCCAAAGGAAAGTAAGAAATGTAATTCAATAAGTACTAAAGAGATATGCAAAATTCATGGGTTTCGTATACCTGGCATTTTAGGATAAGAGTGCTCCTTATTTTAAAATTAGGCTCTTTAGCAGGATTATTAAATATCAGCAGCATTGAAGTTGACTTGGAAATGTAATTTAAGGTGTAAATTATAGTGACCTTAACTAAGATGAAATACCTTTAAAGAAACTGAGTTATAAAAATATGAGAGCAATTAAAAAAAAAAAGGTAGGGCAACTGAGAGTTACAGTTAAAAAAGGACCAACAAAAGAGAGAGAAAAAAAGGAGAAATAAACAGATTACAGGACAGAAGCCTGAGTACTTAGTTTAAAACAAAAATGGTTTTCTATGGGTGATGATGACTGATAAACAGAGTCCACTGTGTCACCATAAAAATGTATCTCAAACTCAGAAAATGAGTCTCACTGTCTGCTTAATGTAGTGATTTAAGGTCATAGCCTTTTTCCTTGAAAGGGTTGCAAGGCTGAAGTTACCAATCATTCTAAATGATGTGCCTTTGCAAATTATAAACTATGACCAAGAGGCATTCATTTTTTAGGGCAACTTCATCATGAATTCACCTATTTTAAGTTATTGTTTAGTGACATATTTCTTAGATCAGCTAGAATGGTGGAGTATTAATAGCTATAAAACTTCATTAAATCAACATTAGACTTCTGAGAAAAAGCCATAAAACTCAAAAGAAAGCCCAGCTCTGGAATTCTGCCTTCTCTGGTTCCAACTCAATGTTGACATAATGATGTCACTTGAAAGATTCAACGAGGAGCCAAGAGGGTCTATTGAGACATCTCTGATTCACCTAGAAGACTACGACACATAAAAATCATAAGAGATTCTCAGATAAAGTTTCCTAAGAAACATTAAAATGGCAAGTGGGGATGTTGACTCTATTAGTTTATGAAGACAAAGGGGCTCGGGGGAGAGAGAAAGAAAAGAATGAAAACAGAAGGATTAAATGGCTATTCACAGCCCTTCCTTAGAAAGTCTGCTCCCTGTGTCTGGGCAGCAGATTCTCTGATCCCAAGGTTATCATCTTATAAACATGCTCAGGAAAGGGGAGACTCACAAATCACCAATTGTCAAACAAAGTTAAACAAAGTGCAGGAGCTGCACTATTTTAAATGATGAGTACAACCGAGATCCATCACACCGGAGACTGGGAACAAATACAAGAATCCATTCCTGTCTCCTGGAAATTTCTCATGGGAAGATATGGGTAACAGAGGCCAGGACCCAGTATTTGTGAGTGTGTATTAATAAAAGACATTCAAGGCCATGGGCCTGTGCGATCTGCCTCACCCAGGAGCCTCTTAAAAATGCAGAATCACAGGGCTTCCTTCTTCAGACCCCAGTCCCTTTTGGCTAGAATTAGGATGATTTTTCAGAGATGACAGATTGATTGAGAAGTGAAACTGGAGATGCTATGGTGACAGATCCAGCTGAGTCCAGCCCTCCTGTCACCCTTCCCACCATTCCACCCAAAGCACCAGGCACAGGGGTATATTGGACCCCAAAGTCAACATGCTAGCGGAAATCTAGTAAGTGGCCTTTGCCTTTGCTACCTCGTATCAATTCCAGATTCACAAAGACATGAAATATTGTATAACGATATAGCTGGCATTTTAATCCAATTAGTCTGGGGGTGATTTTCATACAACTGGTACAACTAAATCTATTCATGGGGAAGCTTTCACTCTCCATCCAGTTTCATCATTATGTTCATAGCAAAAAAAAAAAAAAATTCAAATGCATTAATAAAGGGATACATTTGCTTTGCAAATGTCAGGAAATTTCAGAAATGTGTGAATTGATGATGCAATCAACAATGAGTCAAGAATCCCAACCTTAGTTCATAGCATTTAAAAGTGAGCGATTAGGACCCTCCCTACCCAAAAATGGAGCAAGGAGATATTCTACATGAGAAGCCCCAAGTCTCTGCAGGTGATTTAAAGGATTCCAAACATTTCCTCCATGCAAAGAACACCTAGAGTGTCCCAAAGCAATGACTGCAAAGATAACTGTAGACGAAATGCAGCAGAATGTTGGATTTATCTTCATGTACCATTCTCCACCCAGTAACATGTCTCCCATTTGTCTCTGCTCCTTTGACATGAGATTGATCAGTTAACTAGCTTTCGCAGCAAAAGATCAACCAACTGACAAATTGTTCCCCTTAACTTCAAAGCACACCAAGTCCTTAATTTTAGGCCTAATGATTTTAAATCACCCTTCTGCTTACAGCAAAATACATGATGTGACTTAATCAAATCTCTAAGCAGTTTGTAAAACATGGTTTGTTTGTGTATGTCAGAGGCATTAAAGTAATAGATGGATGAACAGTAGATGGGGGTCAGAGTACTGGCTACATGGACCACAGACAGGATTCTATTGAATTAAACAGACATCCCCGTAATGAAGAGACCACATAAATGGAACTGGCTATAAATTAAGCGGACCTCATTAGCCTGCCTTTCTGGGGAAAATGGGTTCTTCTTTGTGGATTAGAGTGAAATAAGATCTCAAGAGCCCATGTAGTAGGAGAAATTGGAACATTCTAACTTGTAAAGGCAATGCACCCAATGATCAAATGTGGCTCTCCCACACTTTTGGCTCATCTTCAAGGAATTGAGAATTAATTATCATAGCAATTCTGTTTGTTTGTAGTGAACTATTAGTAATGTCATGGTGGTTATAATTATTATTAACATCAGCAATTACAGTTTCTATTTAAGGTAGGGTTTTTAAAATAATAGGGAACACAGACAACATTGAGCATCTCATAAAGTTTAGGGACTTTTCCCCAAATACAAGAATGTTTACATGCAGAAAAACACTCATGGTGTCAAAGGGCTGATGCATGCCTGCTGTTCATTTAAGGACCCCTGAAGCTCCTCCAAGGAGATTTTAGTTTCTAGGTTGAGAGTCTCAGGGTGAGAGCATAACCTGAGCTTTGAGTATACATCTGCTTCATTAATTAACTCAACACATTCACATGATGAATATTGCTATCTTCATTTTAGTGCTAGGAAAACTGAGTCCGCAGGAGTACATGAAGTAAGGAGGTGGCTTTGAAGGCCCCGTTGGTCTGTTTCAAAGCCTTTGGCCAGTTCATTTGAGGCAGGCATCTTTCTTTGAATAACTGCATTACAGGGAGTCAAACCCTTCCTGAAGTTGAGACTGAAGAATGGACTGAGATGGGTGATGCACCTTCTCCTAATTCTCAGGTACTGAAAAATAGCCACATGTTTCAAGTTTCAGTCAGTAGTAGGATACATAGGTATATATCTATGTGATATACACACTCATATTCCTATCTTAATATTAATACATGTATGCCATCAGTAGTCCCTTGATAGACTTCTATAAACTGTCAATTACTTGTTTGAAGTAGCTGTTTTCTTTTCCTATAGATCTTACTTTTTAATCCATAAAAATGGTGTTAAATATAACAATCCCTGTACCATTGTAAAACTGCCAGAGTTTTAAAACACACATTGGGGCATAGGTGTAGGGGTAAGGAGAAGGAGGAAAGGGGAAGGGGGGGAGACACAGGAGAAAGAGAGGGAGGGAGAGGGAGAGAGAATGAATGCAAAAATGCAACAGAAAGAAAGAGACAAACAGGGAAGACAGTGAGGCTTATCCCAGGTTCCTGCTGCCTTCCTTTGTTCAGACAAAACGATTATTCTTAGGCATTTTTGGAATCATTGCAAGCATCTGTCCTTCATTGACAAGTCTGTGTTCACTTTGAACAACAGAAAATATAGTTGGTCTTTTCAAAAAAATGTTTTCTCCCTATGCTATTGTGCCTATGGTCTGGACCAGGGCAAACATACCTTTTTCTATACTGTTATTAGCACATATAAATCTACATGTCAGTCAATCTCATGAAGAATCAACTCTCTCTACTCTGGACTTTGTTGAAAGTCTGATATGATATAGATCCTTTGTTGTTGTTGTTGTTTCTGCCTTCTGCACTACTTTTATTTTTTACTTTTAATTTAAACACTTAAAAGTTTTTTCTTTATCCTTTTTTTTTAAAGATTTTATTTATTATTTTTAGTGAGAGGGGAAGGTAGAGAGGCAGAGAGGGGGAGTAACATCAATGTATGGTTGGCTTTCACCTGCCTCCAGCTACAGACCTGGCTGGAGATCTAGTTTGCAACCTGGTTATGTGCCCTGGCTGGGGAATCGAACCAGTGACCTTTGGGTGATAGAGATCTTTTTGTTTTATTAGAGTACATTTGATTTGTATAAGCTTTACCTTAGAACTAGTTTTTGTTATTATTATAACAATTATAGATATTCATGGGAAATATTATTTTTTTTCCAAATGGAAATCAGTTAAATACTAAAAGTCACTATATGAATGCCATATACTAGTTTCAATATCCAGAGCACCATTATTAAGAGTATCTGCATGAATAAGTCCATTAGTCTATCATTTACATATCTGGCTACATTAGAAGTAGAGATGAATAAAGTAACAATATATTTTGTAAATTTTAAAACAGAAGGTATCCAACCATGTAATATGAAAAGTAGAGAAAATTACTGAGGAAGATACAAGAAACATTGTACATAGGGCAATGACACCTCAGTCCCCTTCAAAATAGGCACCTTGGGACCTCACACTGTTCTCCCAATGGCCATCAACTGCCTCATCATATTTTTCTGAATCTCATAGATGGTCTGAAATCTCTTCTTTTCAAAGGTGATTTCACTTTTGGGAAAAGCCGACGTCTCCAGAGTGCCATATCTGGGCTGTAGTGGGGATGAGTCACCTGGGTGGTTTGATGTTTTAACAAAAAACTCTGCATGAGACATGATGCAGCAGTGCATGTGTTGTCATGATGAAGCTGCCAATCACCCGTTGCCCATAGCTGTGGCCTTCGGAATCATCCAAATAGTTTCCTTAGAGGAATATTCAAGCTTAAATGCAAAATTTGATTCAGATTCTTTGCTCTACTCCCTCAGTCATTTTGAATGTGATGGCCACACACACTCACTCAATGGCATCCACCACCCCCACTGACTAGTATACAGTGAAGTCATCATTGTTCACACATGCACATTCCTGTCCACTCTCCTTGGCTGCCAGGTTACATCGATGTTGCATAAACCATTCTTGTTATATTAATTATGGCTGTTTTCAAAGTCTTTGGCCAGTTAATTTGAGGACTTTTCTGAAGACACACCTCATATACTTGATATAATTAATCATATTTATTCACAAAGAGCTGCTTCTTTATTTTGACTAGCTGAATATAATTTCATTAAATAAATATATATATTTAATGAATATATATTCATATAATGAATATATAAAATATATATATATATATATATATATATATATATATAACCATCATTTATTTGGCTCACTATTGATGAACACCTTAAAAGATTAGAAAATTACTATTACAACAAACATATCAATAAACATTTTTGTATGCCTACCTTTGCACACTTGAGTAAATGAATGTAGCATACAGATTTCTAAACATGGCTTGGCCATAAATGTATGCATTTAAAATGTTGACAGAAATTGCTAAAATGCCTTGCAAAATAGTTGTACCAATTTTCATTTCATCTAATCACATAGAACAGGGTCCACTTCCCCACTTGGTCAAAATTCAGCATAGCCAATGATGTTAGTAAATTATGGCATCTCAATGACTTCTAGTGTATCATCATATAAATTATTAATGCATCAGACTCACCTCTTAATAGTCAAATATCTCTTTTCTATTTTCAAATCATTGTTTTAAGACAATATATTACTTCTGTGGCACCAGCTATATTTGTGGATTTTAATTTACACTGGAAGAATTACCCTTTCGGATCTTACAATTTCAATATCATGCTCTCTCATCTCCCATTTATTTATGCTGCTACTTGCTAATATATTCATTTATATTCCATCCATTTCCAAGGCTGATTTGAAGTGGCATATGATAAAACAGCAGGCATAAGAAAAAAAACATTAAAAATGGGAAAAAATTTTTAAAAATTAATATTGTGACTTTAGTGGTAAATCTAGTTCTAGGCTTCTTACATGTCAAGGCTGAAAGAGCAGCCAGTGTTTTGTATAGACTATAGAAAGGGAAAACATATAGTTCATGTGGATATGAACTGTTTTTCTGATGTTCTATTATTTAATGAATGTCTCAGGTAGACATTAACAATAGAACACACTTCATCCTAAAAAAATTATTGCTCACATAAAGCAGAGGTTTTCTTCATAGGAATGCTTAAAAGAGAGAAATATAACCTGAAAGTACCATCCAGAAAAGGCATTTTTTAATAAGACAGAATACTGGCTATTACCATGAGATATTAACTTGAATATCAATTATTTTTATTGTATTTAATGCATTCCCAAAATGCATAGGCTCATTGTTACTGCTGTATTAAATTTTAGGTCTAATGAGAAAAAAGTGAAATATGATTAATTGTCTGAGCAAAGGAATGGGATGATAATTATTATGAAGATAATTGTGATTTATCCTCATACAAATTGTAACTGTCCTTTTTGCCACTTGCATCTAGTTTCAATTTCGTTTTTCTTCACAGTAACATAAGCGTGTCAGGAAAACCACCCGAGAGAAATCTGGGCACATAAATAACAATTCCCGGTAAGAATGCAGTCCAATCCCATCTACCAATGGAATGACAAGCCCACACTCAACAATCCTTTCGTTTGCATTGTCTTTACTAGACAGAGCTCCTGGTCCTTAAATGTATGGGTCTCAGTGTTTTCTGATGAATGCTCTGGTCCTTTCTTCCCCACCCCTGTAAGTTAATCTTATGTTATTTTTCCATGTGCTTGTTGAAGAAAACATTGACTGCAGACTCAAAAGCAACTCTAGAAAAAATGGGGGAGAAAGCCCACATAAATGGAATCAACCACTTGAAAAAATATTTTTCAAAAGCTACATTTGATATGAACCCACTGTACCCATTAGATAGGAGCACGACCTCCACATTTGTTGTCTGCCCCCAGCACTTGGAAGCATTCTGACCTACCTGCCTTCAGAGAACACAGGGAACTTCCTGCCTTCTGCATTTTCCTCTGGCTAGAACTTCCACCGCATAAATGACTATTGCCTAAATCCTTTCCCTGCTCAACCAGCTCTTTCCGCACTTCACAGCATGCGTTGTGTAACTCTCCACCGACTGGACAGTACCTTCCAGGAGGCGAACATGCGTATGCATGCTGCAATACGGGTAAGTACTAAATATTTGGTAAAAAACCCAACAACTAATAAATTTACATTTCTTACATTAATAATCATACATTTTCAGCCACTGAACTGTGTTGTGCCATGCATGGTAAGAGGTTCTGCAGGTGCATTGAGGGCCGTGCTCCACCTCGGCCTGCAGAAATCTACGGTGCAGTGAGGGTTGTCTGCGTATCCAGAACCTACCAGAGGAAGAACCCGATGTTACAAGAGAGAGATGCTCACCTGTGTTTACGTGTGTTCAGGGAGGGCTTCGCAGAGAAAATAGCAGTAAAGGATGAGTAGGAATGTGACAGTTGAATGCAGAGGTTTCCACTGGACAGAAGTAGTAATGGAGCGCTCCAAAGGAGGCCTCATGTCTGTTCATGTTAGGAGGAACACACCCTCACTGATTTTCATGAGAAAAAGAGATACATAAGTCCACACAAGCTATGAGAAGTTGATTCATATGTTACCCCTCTGGGGTACCTGTATAAACACAGGAAACACAAAAGGACAATCTGAAATAGAAATACACTAGACACAGCATAAACTGTGAAATAGTAATTAGCGCCTAACATACTCACTGAGTAATTTCAATGTGAACTATTAACTCAAAAAAATAATTGAGCAGGGAGCCAACTGGGAAGATGGCCAATGGTCAAATAAATTTGAGGGCTGCTGGACTGTATGGAATTAAACACATTTCTCGCCAGAGGATGAACTACTTGCAGAATCTACCTACTTCTCCTCACCGCCCCTGCTGCACATTTAGCCCAACCCCCAGTCACGTCACATCTGGGGGGAGTATGGTAACTTCCAGACGCCTCTCCCTTCTCCCTGTGATGTGCAAGCCCCAGTGAGAAATCCTTCTGAAATGTTAGCCAAATCCCTCCCTTCCTTCTCAGAGCCCTCTGGCAGCTTCCTGTCTCCCACAGAATGACTTCTGGCAATTCTCACGCTGTATGTAAAATAGTAGGTACTCTGCCCTTTTGCTATCTCACTAGCCTCCCCTCCCACCTGTCTGCCCACTGAGCTGTAGACACACAGCTTTGTTCCTTTTTAAGCCTACAAACCATGCTCCCATTTCAAGACTGCTGCTTTGCTCCTTTCTCATAACTAGGCATTTGCTCCCTCTGTTCTCTTAGGCTTTAGTTTACATATGAATGTTTCAGAGCTGTTTTCTCAAACTGCATGCCATTTCATGTTTCCCAATGCTCCTTGGCTGTTTTTTGTCTTTAGGGCTCTTATGTATTGTCTGTTTACCTTCAATTAAAATACAAGGGTGGGTAAAAGTAAGTTTATAGTCGAATAGAGTTTATTCTTGTATTATTCTTTATTCATTATTGTACTGTTTATTGTTATTATTATTAATCCCCTTTTGCCTGTACAAGCTCCATGAGAGCAGGGAATATTTCATATAAAACTATCTTTCCTGTGCTTACAACAGTGCCTTACACACAGTAGACACCCAATAGATACTCAACAAGGAAAGGAACAAATGCCTTTTTGAGGCCTTGCCTGCATTATGAATACAAAATAAATTATACAAATCTAAAAGAAGAATATAAAATAAATGATAAAAATCTAAGAGAAGACTATGATATCTGATGCTTCTCAATAGTTTGGACATGGGAACTACTTTGTAGATTATCTCACATTTATCTGTCTCTTCAACAACTATTTACCCATCATGTTCCTACCAACCTACCATGGAACCCATCATATTCTGGGTACATTTTGGAAATTACTGTTCTAACAAGGACCAATGGAGGGGAACTATCTTGACTTTGGGGCCTGAATTCAGTCAGATCTACAGGCAATGATAGTGGTCTGCGGGTTAGTCTCCGTGATGGTCTAGAATTGGGAAATTGGGGGTACTCTGGGCTCTGATCTCTCAATAGAGATCAGAAAATCAGTTTGAAGCCAATGAACACTTTCTTAGAAGACAAGTGATAAGAATATTAAATTGAACAAAGGTTAAATTGTGAAACTAGAAGTTGTGACAGTTTTATGTATCAGCTTGACTGGACCATGCAATGCCCAGATACTTAGCCACACTTATTTCTGAGGGTGTCTGTAAGAGTGTTTCTGGATGAGATTCACATTTGAATCAGCATAGTGAAGCAGACTGCACTCCACAATGGTGCTGGGCCTCATCCAATTCCCTGGAAACTTGGCTAGAATAAAAGGCTGAGCAAACAAGAGTTCTTCCCTCTGTCTGACTGTCTTTAAGCTGGGACACCAGGTTTCTCCTATGTTTGGACTTGAATTTGGACTGGAACTTGAACTATACCATTAGCTCTCCTGGGTCTCCAGCTTGCCTACTGAAGATATTGGGACTTCTTAGCCTCCATTATTGGATGAATCAATTCCTTAGAGTAAATCAGCATCTCTTGATAGACAGATAGGTAGATGATAAATACACAATAGATATAGAAATATATATGTATCTTCTTATATAAACACCATCTATATCTATCTATCTATCTATCTATCTATCTATCTATATCTATCTCATTTATCTAATTGACTTTGTTCCTCTGGAGAATCTAGACCAATACAGTGTTAAGCAAAGGGGAAAATACAGCACAAAGTAATCCAGGCAATAGTTGAATCTATATCACTAAATAAGTACTCTATTGATATCTTTAACCAGTGAGAAATTGAACATTTTCATGGAAACGCTGGAGTCCACTGATTCTCTAGCCAGTTGGAAGTGACTGCCGTGGCTCTGGTTTCAATACTATGCTCCTGATGCATGATCGGAGGAGAAATGCTCAAGACAGGGAAGCCCAGGATGTGGGGAGGAGGAGAAAGGAGGGGAGAATAAAAGGGAGAATAAAGGGAAGAGGGAGGGATGATCCAGCAAGTGCCAAGAGTTTTCTCCTGGCAACATATGAATTTACTTTTCAACAAGACCTGGCTATTCTCAACATTCTGTATTCCTGCCCCTCCCTCCCCACTTCCCTCCCTGAAGGTTCCAGGGTCGGGAAGAGGGGTTTGCTGATTAGTTTCCATGGAAACAACTCAGATTCATAATGGCACCTCTATCATATCTTAATCAGCATGCTGTTAATAAGATAATTTGATGCTGAATTACAAATACACGCCATGAGAGAGAAGCCAGGCTGGGTGGCGGGAGGGTGTGTGAAGGCTCTAGCCTCAGAGGGGAGCAGCCACCAGATGGGCCTGGATGGATTCCACCCCAAGCTCATCACCACCTGCTGATCTGGGCAACGTGAGGCCCACAGCAGGGGTTTCAAACTGCAACAGATCAGGGTTTGGATCCGGACTCTGCCAAAGGGACCTGTGACCTTGGGACGTCTTGTGCTCTCCGGGCCTCATATTTTATTTAAGCTTGGAGAGGAGGATAATCGTGCCTACCATTTACAATGTGCCAGGACTACTAAATGGCCTAAGAACAGCAAGGTGCCTGGCTTGTGGAGAGAGCATGATTGGTATTCAATAAATGTTTATTCATTTTTCCTATCCAGAGAGAAATTGTTCTTTCCCTTGTTCAATTATTAATTTATTCAACAAATATTTACTGACTGACTTTAGGTGTCAGGCACAGTGCTAAGAGCTGAAAATAAAATAACAAGAGAGAAATAAAGGTGAAATTAGTTGTGTACAACACTGTTGTTATTATTTTTGGAGTTACAGTTTCCACTTCTGGAATTGCTGAAGCTTCTCATACCCTGAAATTAGAAGTTGGCCATTTCATTTTGATGACAAGATTTGGCTTCATATTATCAAGTGTTACTTCACTTATGTAAAATACCTTCTCCACTCCTTCTTTCTCTACAAGATCTCCAGAATTCTTTCAAAGCCCATTACATGGACCAGTGATTTGAGATTGTGGTACAGAACTCAAAAAGATGGTCTTTCCTCAAAGAGGTTTATGATTTGGATATACAGGCCTGGCCCCACACCCAATAACTAACATAGGACCCAGTAAGCCATGCATGTTTATCGAGATGGCTAAAGAATGAATGGAGGGCACAGAGGAACAAAGGGTTTCCAAGAAATCTCATTCAGCACAATTATAACACCAGTGCTGTACCAGAAAGTTCATGAGACTGCCGACAGGTAGAGAGAAGTAGTTGTTTCCAGGCCTGGGCACATTAGCAGTACTTGGGGAACACTGAAAGTTACAGGTTTAATTGCCAGGAGTTGGAAAAATGTACCAGATAATTCTTAGGTGTAGCCTAAGATGAGAATGACTATGCTAAGGAAGGTCAGTGTTAAATCACCTTAGTTCTCACTGGGTTCCTTCGGAATCAAGAGGGTGTACTCACATGGCTAGACTTTGAATAACTGCTCTTTAGGCCCTACACAGGTGACCTGAGGCCACTCCACCAGGTGACAGTGGTTAAGAACTTTATCATCCAATATGCGACACTTGGAAATATAATTTAAGCATTATATACATATTCAAGCATGCACCTAAATATACAGTTTACTGAATGCCATGAAACAAATATGCCAAAACACCAATTCAAAGGCAGCAAGAAAACATTACAATAAACCAGAATGACCCTCAGATTCCATCCCAGGCTCTGTCTCCCTCAAAGGTAACTTCTGCTTGGAACTATAATAGTGTAAATTAGTTTTCCCTAATTTGATACTTACATCAATGAGACTATAAATCATATGCTCACTTTTCTGGCTGCTTTTACTCAGTATTATGTTTGAGATTCATCCATGCCATTCAGTTTGGTTAAGGATTGTCCATGATATTTTCTGTATAGTATTTCATTGTTGTGAATAGATTACAACTTATTTGTTCATTCTATGGCTGGGTGTTTGGGTAGTTTCCATCTTGGTCTATTACTCATAATGTTATTATGAGAAATTTAGTACATGAATTGGTGAACACATGTGGGTATTTGTTTTGGGTATATATCTAGGAATAGACATATCCATCATGGATATGCATATTCATATGAGGTCTGTCCAGAAGGTATCCAACCACGTAACATGAAAAATAGAGACATTTATCGAAGAAGGTACAAGAAACATTGTACATGGGACAATGATGCCTCAGTCCCCTTCAAAGTAGGCACCTTGGGGCCATATACAATTCATCCAATTGCCACCAGCTGCCTTATTGTATTATCCTGAATTTCATCAACAGCATGAATCTCTTCTTTTTCAAAGGTGATTTTAGTTTTTGGAAAAGCTAGAAGTCACAGGGCACCAAATTTGGGCTGTAGTGAGGATGAGCCACCTGGGTGATTTGATGTTTTGCCAAGAAACACTGCACAAGACATGTGCAGGAAGGATGAGTTGTTGTGATGAAGTGGCCAATCACCAGTTGCCCACAGCAGTGGCCTTTGGAATCATCTGAAGAGTTTCCAAAGAGGGATGTTCAAGCTTAACACAACATTCGATGCAAATTCATTGCTCTACTTGCTCAGTCATTGTGAATGTGAGGGCCACACAGTGCACATGCTCACTCAACAGGGTCTACCACCCCCACGGGCTAGTACAGTGAAGTCACCATTGTTCACATGCATATTCCAGTCCACTCTCCTTGACTGCCAGGCTACAGTGATCTCTTGAAAACTGTTCTTTTCATATTGACAATGGCTGGATATTTTCCTGACATGTATGAAAGTGATTTTCTCAATTTACTCTTCCATCTGCAAGACAAGAGGGTTCTACTTATCCAAGTCCTACCGATGCTGGGTGCCATCTGTCTTTATTATTTTAGCCATTGTGACTGGTTTGTACTGATAGCTTATTTCTGTTTAAATTTGCATTTCCATGATAATGGCTAAAGTTGAGCACAGTTTCATATGTTGATTATCCATCTGCAGAGTTCAAGTCTTTTCCCCCGGCCAGTTAGCTAGTCTTTTTTCTTATTGCCCTTAGAGTTATTTATATACCCAGTATATACAAATTATTTCTTGATTACCTGCATTAAAATATATAGTTTTCCTACTCTTTAGATGGCCCTTAACAGTTCTAACGGTATCTTTTGATATCACTGAAGTTCTTGATTTTAAGAAGATTCAATTTAACTTGTTTTATCCTTCGTGGTTAGCACCTTTTTGGTTTGTGTTTCTGAAACTGTTGCTTACTCTAAGCTCAGGGCATATTTGAGAGTGAAAGTGGTGCTACAATAGTCTAAAACAAAAGACACAAACCACACAGTCCTAAACATACCAAGAATATGTTCACTATAAGCATTTCCCCCCACTCTCAGTTACACCAGACCAGTGAGTCTCAACCCTGGTGGTGTATTAAATTTCTAATATGCTTTTAAAAGCTATTTCTGCCAAGGACACGTGTTGGGGATTTTTGCTTTTATTTACAAGCTGTCCAGGTGACCCTAGGAGTGTGAAGAATCAACAATCTAGCCTATTGCTTCTCAAACTATGGGCATATACAGCCTTCAGGAATCATGTCAAAAGAAAGACTGTGATTCAGTCTTGGGGGCAAAGTGAAACACTGTGCTTTTATTCAGCTTCCAGATGACGTTGATGCAAGCAGTCCAGGGACCACCACGTGAACAGATGAGCTCTAGGCCAAATTTCTCCACCTGGGCACTATTGACACTTTGAGTCAGAAAATTAATTCTTTGTTGGGAGGGCTGGCCTGTGCATTGTAAGATGCTTCACCAGTGTCCCTGGTCTCTCTACCCACTAGATGCAAACAGCATTCCCCAGGGAGTGACCATCAAGTATTTCCAGGCATCGCCAAAGTCATTTGTGGGGGAAATCAATTGTGGTTGATGATTACTCCTCTAAACCTTTTGGAAACAGCTCCAAAGGACTAAAAAACCAGGACAACATCATGCTGGATTGCAGGTTTTGTTACTCGATATTCAATGAGATAAAACATTATACACATACGTGTTGTGTAGTATTTCATTGGTATGAATATACCATAATCGTGAATCAAAAAACCAAATCAAGTATATTGTATCTGGACTGGCTGAACTGCTTAGACATTAGTTTATTTTCTCTGAGTAAGATGACAAAACATGGCACCTAATCGGTGGGTTCTCTCCATTTGGGCACCAGGTATATAGAAAGCACCCTTGAGGAAGAAAAGTACAGGTGGGAATAAACATTCCTTCACAAAGGCTTCAAAACACTCCTTACCACCAGATACTCTTCACCACAAGAAAAGCACTCTTCACCACTAAAAAACAAAACCTCTGATGGTATCTTTCAAAAATACAAAATGCCTCTCTTACATGCCTACCTGGACACACATCTGCTTCAAGCTATTATTAGATCATAAGGCTGCAGAAAGCAATTTTAAATATATTTAGTGGTCCTGTGTTATATGCACTGGGGAAGACTTACACATACACATTTTATGGACCATCAAAATTGTGCAACTTGTGGATTATAACCAGTCATGTCCACCATAGTCACTCTTCATTCTCTGCCTCCTTATGACATCCTGGCTAGCTTCTGGTTCCTCCCACCTATATGTGAAAAATGGTGCACAGGGGAGTAATTACTCACCCTCCTTATTTCTTTGCACTTCAATTTTCTAGGGATCAAAATTCAGGAAAGTGCCAAATGATGCCACACAATGGACATTTCAACAACCACAATTATTATCATTAGATACCCACTATCTTTTTTTTTCTTCTTATAAGAGTGCTTCTTGCTATATTCATTTTACTTTTTTTTTTTTTTAAAGAAAGAAACAGTATGCCAGATAGACTAGAAATAATCAGAATTCTGTATGCCAAATGGGATTCAAAATACCTATGAATAATCTCAGCTTAATATGTTCTTTGCTTTGGCTTAGATAAGAGATCCCAGCCATAAAATAGTATAAGAAAATTGCTGTAAAATAATTGTTCAAAATGTAAAGCCTGTATTTTTTGCATTTGCAAGCCTTCAATTACCCTTAGCCTGGTAGTTTCCAAAGATACCATCTAGTTTTGAAAGATGGGGGAAAGGTCTAAAAAGGTCTAAAGAAAAGTCATTACTATGAAAACAACTCTGAAGTTTCAAGCACCACATATACCAAGAACATTAGTTGCTTTAAGTTTTCCTTTTTCTTTTTTTAAAAGATTTTACTTATTATTTTTAGAGAGAGGGTCAGGGAGAGAGGGAGAGAAACATCAATGTATGGTTGCCTTTCACCTGCCTCCAGCTTTGGATCTGGCTGGAGACCTGGCTTGCAACCTGGTTATGTGCCCTGGCTGGGAATCGAACCAGAGACCTTTGGGTTCACAGGCTGGCATCTTATCCACTGTGCCACCAGCCAGAGTGCTTTGAGTTTTCTCTTATGCATTACTCAACCCAATTCAGGCAGAAGTGTAGAGCACCCGTTATGTGACCCTGAACATGCTGAAGAGGCAGAAACAAAAAGACAGTCTACAAACTTCACCTTTTAGTGTTCAAAAGAGAACATGTATCTAAATTCTCATTATCATCACTATCACCATCATCATCATGATCATTGTCACTATCATCCCCATACTAATAATATGTATCAGCATGTGTTGTGCCTCAAGAAATGAAACTCAGTATCAGTTTCCATGCCTTGTTTTGGTTTGTTTTCAAATGTTAGGATTGTGTGGACTACAAAATTCAGAGAAAGCCTTTGGAAGGAAATGCTGCTTTAGAATGATGTTCAGGGGTTACGAGGTGCAAAAATAAAGGGAGAGAAACTATCTGGCACTTGGGAAATGGCCATGAAACCCAGAATTTACTTGTGAGGTGGCGTTGTCTGGGGGAGATGGGGAGCAAATAGGTCCAGCCAGCTTGCAGGTTGGCTAAGGACCTGGGGCTGGAGGAAAGGGTGGGGTGAAAAGAAGCTGAAGTGGCTTTTGGCTGTCAGCACCCTTGGAGACCTTTACATAATAATCCCCGTGAACGGTGCTCAATTTGAGGTATGCATAGGCTCAGGGGTGTGTGCAGCAAGTGGTTAACTTGCAGCCCACTCCGTCAGCCTCTGAGATTTTCTGAGGAAACCTTTCTGAGGAGCTCTGCTCCCCCTAATCAGCCCCTGTCAGAAAGCCTCTCTTGCCAAGTCCCTGAAAGGCAGTGGATTAGACCCCCGCATCTGACAGGAAGGGTTGGGGGCGTGGAAGGACACCGAGCAGGAGACAGCAAAAGCCTGCCAGGAGCTGAGCTCTCTGGGGTGGCCGGGGTGCAGGCAGGTGAGCCTAACTGAGAGGACATTTCCCTTGGAGAGGGTCTTTGCTTCCGCTGGACTGAGAGAGAACTATCACCATTTCTGTTCTCTCTCTCCCTCAATGTTGTTTTTCCTTTTCCAGCAAGCAGTTGACGCCAGAGGCTATCTTGAGGCCCCTGGCTGAGGGTGAGCGCGTTAGTGCAAGGGTGGGGCTGGAGGAAAACTTAGGCCGGAGCTGGGATGGTGGAGCCCCACAGAGCCCGGGCAGGAGACTGGCAGGCACACGATGGCAACAGACATGATCCGATCAAAACCCTCAGCAACTGGAATTTCAAGGGCTGCAGCTAGTCGACTATGCAAACAGGGAGGGAGCCAAGCTCTAGGGCTGAGTCCTTCTGGATTTGGGTGATCATGTTCAAGGGATAAGATGGACCTCAAGTCAATTTCAAGGCAAAACAAGGCCCAAGATGGTGGGCGTAGGCAGTCCTGGAGTTGGTGAGCTACTGTATGGGTTGAACTTGTATATAGGAGTCTCAAGAATTTGTAAAATTCACCCTATTGCTCTATCTATGTAGGCAATGTTTTGTATTTTTAACATAAGCTGACAAATCTGTCTTAAACCTAAATCACAGGAACTGCTTGTCAAAGGAAACCTCACCTTTTCCTTTTCCACAGTGAAGAATAATGACAATAGCTATTTTGTTAAGTATTTACCAGGGATCAAGTTCAACACATGCACAATATAATGTAGTGACATATACATATAGTGTATCTGTGTGTGTCTGTGTGACCTGTGCAGAAAGTAACCACCCACGTAACAAGAAAAACAGACATTTAGTAAAGGAGATACAAGAGACATTGTACATAGGGCAATGACACCTCAGTCCCCTACAAAGTAGGCACCTGCTCACCTGGGTCAGCAATACCAGGGCTATGATATATCAAAGTTCAGAGAGATGATGGGAGAGGATCATATTGAGGAGCTGTGCTTGGTTGAACAAAGCCAAGAACAATACCTTGTAAATGATTTGCAAAAACGCTGCTAAATCATAATCACTTCATATTTTTAAAAAAATATACTGGCCCTGAATAAAAGTAGGTTACGGAAAATGAGCATAGGTGGAATTTGATCAATTAACTCAACAGACATTAACTATACTCAGCTAACAGCCTTCTGGGCATGAGCTCAAGAGGAGGCTGGTGCATCTAGTAGGCCAGCAATTACGGAGCCATATGAATCCTTTAATTAAGGAACCAAATTATTCTAGAGAAAGTATACAGCCGGGAGGGACAGAGAAGGAGCAGAAACCAAGCTTCTAGCTATCCAGTGGAGGATTTTTCTTTTTAAAGATTTTATTTCATTATTCTTAGAGAGAGGGGAAGGGAGAGAAGCAGAGAGGGAGAGAGACATCAATGTATGGTTGCCTTTCACCTGCCTCCAGCTACGGATCTGGCTGGAGACCTGGTTTGCAACCTGGTTATGTGCCCTGGCTGGGGATGGAACCAGTGACCTTTGGGTTCACAGGCTGGCGCCTTATCCACTGTGCCACCAGCCAGGGCTCCAGTGGAGGATTTTTAAACATGCTGTTCTAGAGACAGATAACTACAAAGTGGTCCCTGACTTACCGTTAATTAGGTGGGGAAAAAAGCCAGAGAAAGTAAGTGGGGCTGGAGTGAGCTCTGATGCTTCTCAGAGACACGTCGGAAGGCAAATTCAGGAATGGATTGTCACTCAAAATCTCAGGAAGACCAGGTGCCAGTCAGTATGGCAAGAGTGAAATCCAAGGAAGGAGCAGTGCCCATCATTGAGTGACTCAGCTAAACCCAGTGACGCCTGGCGGAGCTAGAGGTAGAAAAGGTGTGGGCATGATTATAGACAGAGGGGAGCAAAAAGGGGATGGATGTAATACAACAACAATAAAATTAAATAAATAAATAAATAAATAAAAGACTGACGTTTGCAGACGGCTCTCCCTGAAAACTGGAGGTTCTGCCCTGGGGGCAAATTTTCAAATGCTTTGACATTGGTTACTTAACTTGGCCTTGGAGCAGTGCCCCTGTTACAAAACAAGGTCTGACAGCAATTCTATCCCATGAATACATGCCCCGCCCACACACAACACACATCTAAAATACATTAGAAATTGTCTTCCTTTAGATTCTGTAGACTGCATCCAAGGCACACTTGAGATATACTAATACACACTCATCGTATGCAAATATACATTTGTGGAGTCAATGCAGAAATGACTGAGGAAAAAAAGAGCCATGGGTCTGCAGCTGTGTGTGTGTGTGTGTGTGTGTGTGTGTGTGTGAGACAGAGAGAGAGATGCACCTTATTAAACCACTATCCTAACAGCTGCAGAGGTGGAAGGACCAGGAAGGACTTCCTTTAGTTTAGTTGGATGAATATCTGAAGGCTGAAATAAACAAGCCCACAGTTCTTGATAAAAAGAAATATAAATATTCAAGAAAATCTCCCATTTAAATTAGTTTACTGTTACAGTGAAGCAGCCCCTTGTCTGGAAACAAACAAAAATAACCCCAGCGCCATTAGAGCGGCTCTTATTTTGTACCAGGTCCTGTGTGACACATTTAATAGATCATGTCTCATTTGACACAAAGTTACTACAGAGCAGTTCTATTACAATCCCTTCTTACTGGTGATGAAATTAAGGTCCAGTTAGGCTAAGTGATTCCCACAACGCCATAAACTAAGTGCATGAAGCTGGATCTGTGTCCCCTTCAGCCTGATGCCACAGCCCAATGGACTGGGGACAAAATAAAACAAGTAGCAAGAGCCTGTTTCTTATTTCGTTACTCTATGCAAGAACAAGACAGGCAGGGTTTTTTAAGGGAATCCTATCCTTCGGTGGTCTAGTCTCTCTTCACCTTATCTGGGGCTCCATCTGCCAGGCTCGGTGGACAGCCCTCTGAGGGTCCGCGGCACAGATGCATGTAAAGGGACTGCTGGAAGAAGTTAAATGCTTGTCACCCCAGGGTTCTACCATGTCGTGTTTGATCACCGTTCCTCCTCCCTGTTTGTTTCTCTGAGTGAGATCTATCTGCATTGCTGCAGATTCCCCACCAGCAATGAATTCTGCCTCTGGCTGAGGGCATTGTAAATTGGGAACGAGGCAGGAGGCTTACGCTTCCCATTCCCAGTCACAACGGGCTTCTCCAACCAACCGAGGCCCTACACGGTGCCCTTGAACAGGAATGCACCACTGTGAAGACCACATGGATCCCATCGAGAAGACTGGGCTTCTCTCCTTGCCACGTTCCGCTGGCGTCTCGGACACCTTCAGTGGGTCGTGGAGACGCCTGAGGGTATGGAACCTTCGGGACGGAATCCTAAGCTTAGACGTCAGTGGTCGTTCCGAGCTCTCTGTAGAAACGAGGGGTTATTATCACAGACACGTTGGAGTATGTGGTCGAATTAAAGCGGGGCTCCCGGATGAATTTCAGTTCTGGAAATGTGGACTCGTGCCTTCTTTTGTTGCACAGGGAGAGGTGCAGAAGCTCCCCAGAAGCAACCACAAAAGACGGCTCTCTTTTGACACGGAACGTCACCATGAGCTGTTTTGCATTTTATCTTAATAAGAAAGAAAAACATACCCTAAAGTTTATATTTCTTCCATATCCATCTGCCACAGGGACTCATAAACTCCTGCTAATGAGAATGGTGTGCTCAGGCATTACTAGCCTCAAGCACAGGAAAATAATTAAATTAAATACTTAATGAAAGGCTTTCTGTCTTCTCTTCTCTTCTCTTCTCTTCTCCTCTTCTCTCTCTCTCTCTCTCTCTCTCACTTGGCTCTAAAAATGTTTAGCTTATGGGAACATTTTGACCCTACTGTAGTTGCTTAATTTACGCTGAAAATTTTGCATTATACTTGTTCAATAAATATTTGATTGTGATGAAAATCAAATGGTTTAAAATATTTTAACAATAAAGTACTTGAGGTACACATTGTATTTCTTTACTGTTAATACCCTTGGACTATTATCCCACAAAAGTTAATGCCAAATGAGAAAACCACCTTGTTCTTTGTCCTATAAACAGGAAGCAATGTCTTCTTGGAAACTTTTGGAACCAGAGTAAATTTGGGAACAACTAAAATCCATTTCTATGTATTTCCAAGTTGCATCAATGCTTGGTCAACATCCTTGTGAACTTGGGAGGAAAATACTTGAGGCTGTTCACATGAGGTCCTCCACTAGCACATTTCAGCCTTTGGCTGCAATGTCCTCACTACTTGCCATCACTATTCCATAAATGTCACTTGTAACAACAGGGAGGTAGTTAAAACAATCTAGCATCAATCTAAATCTGATGAGAAGTTGTTCTGGTGTTTGAAAATTGGGGTATTTTGCTTAAATAGCTAAAAATTTGGCAACACTGTAAAGAAATGAATAGGTCTAAAAATAATGAGCTCATATCCCATTGCAATAATTAGAACCAGGTCATACCTGAACTGTGTAGATGAGGAAGGAATTGTCTAATTTGCTAGAGCACCTACCCCTTCCTATCACCCTATTGCTAGGTCGTTTGCTCATTTACGGTATGTACTTGGCCGTTAGAGACACTTGAATCTGTCCATTGTGCTTTCTCTACTTCCTTGCCATTATTTATAATACCCCTTGAGGTCTTTCCTGGCTTTCTCTTTCTTTTCCTCCCTGACAGGTGCTCTCTCAGTTTTCTTTGAAGGTTGCCTCCTTTTTTTGTACCTTTGTTCTGATACGTTACACCCTTTGCACAGACTCGTTATACCTTCAGCTGTCTTCATTCATTCCATAAATACTCGTGGTGCGCAGGCCATGTGCCAAGCACTCTGCCAGGCCCTGGAGCATTAACGGAAGGTGACTGCATTGCATTCGACCCGCGTGTATCTGGGATGAGTTCCCAGTGTCGTTCGTCACACTGCTGGTGAAGTACTCCAATCAGGCTTATAGATGTGAGAACTAATTTAAAAGTTTGTGCTGTTTTCTACAAGACGTAGGGCATTGGAGGTCCCCCGCTCACTGCTGTCATGCATGCCCATTTACTTATTTTGGGGAATGAATTGTGAGAGGTATGGATGGGTATCACTTTTTCAGGGAAGAACACTAAAACTTGGTGAATGACAGCTCATGCTCTCCCTTTCCCTCTGCCACAGTAACCAGCAGGGCGGGTGGCCCTTCCAATGGCCTAGGTCCTAGAACAAGGTGGCAGAGTAAGCCATCTGATGACCTGGTGAAGGATATGAGCGCTGAAGGGAAAATAACACTAGTCTCTCCAGACCACTACAACTAGCATTTCTAAAACTGGAGACCAAAAGATTCATAGATTTTTAAAAAATGAAAACATACATTGATAATGTAAGATGATGCAATTTCTTATGTGTGTGACTATAGCAACGGGTTGATTACACTAGGATTTTATTTTCTTAAATTAAATATTCATCACCATTTTCTCTGGACAAATTGAGCCCTTAAACTTTTATTTAGAGACATACACACAGACACACACACACACACACACACACACACACATAATGCCTACATTCAACAAATATGCTTCTGGGTGAAAAGGTACTCTGATCATCTTTATTTCTAATTTTGAGGTAAATTTCAATGAAATATAAAATATGTGCAGGAAATTGCATAAATGATAAAGGTCAATGAATTTTTATACAATGAGCACAACTGAGTCATTAACATGAAGCTGTCTCCCTAACTCCCCTCTTTCACCCCTATTCCAACCAATACCCTCCTGCCTACAGTCAAGATTGACCCTAATCAGGGCTTCCAGTACCAGAGATAAGCTTTGCTCACTTTTCAACTTCAGCTGATACAGTTCTGTATCTACTTTTCGGTGTTGAAGTGATTTTGCTTAACCTTTGTAAGATGCATTCATTGTGTGTTGTAGCTGGAGTTCTTTCATTCTTGTTTTTAATCCATTATGTGGACATACCATGATTAACTTATCTACTGTATTGCAGATGGTCATTTAGACTGTTTTCAGCTTTTTACTATTAAAAGTGGTGTGGCTGCAAACATTTTTGAAAATATACATTCTGTACATGTGCTTTGTACATCATCTATGATGCATACTTTTGAGCTTGGAGTAGAAGTGAGAGGTATGGGAAATTCAGCTTCAGAACGTATATTATCAAGCAATTGGTTGCAACATATTACATTTCCCTCAGAAAGTATAAACCTTCTAATTATTATAAATCTTTATCAATGCTTGAAATTGACTATCCACCACCACTGTTTATTCCTGTCTTTCCCACCGTTCCTCCCTCCCTCCCTTCCTTCCTTCCACCCTCCTTCCTTCCTTCCTTCCTATTGCTTTGGACATACTATGATATTACATTGTTGTTTTAATTTGTGTTTCCATGATTACTAGTGAATCTGAGTATCTGTTCATATGGTTTGGTGGTTTAAACATATTCTTTGCTTTTTTCCCCAACTGATTTGTCGGCATTCTTCAAATGTTATAAATAAGTGTTTTGTTAGATATACGCACCTCAAAGCACTGAAGAAAAAAAATCTTACTGGTGACCCTGTATTCAGATTCCTCAAATATGAATGTTTTACTACATATGCTCATCCCTCTCCTCCTCTCTTATCTAGTGATATAGTGTGAAAAGAAAATGGAGCTGCTCCTGTTTGGGGTGCCATGTCAGCACACTGAAACTAGATAATTTTCAGCTGATTTTCTGGTGAAGTGTTCTGCTTGACCAGAACACATGCTGTATTCAGTCAGCCAATCTCCAAACACCATGCCTGTTCTGGGCTTTATCAACCCAAACAATGCTGACTGTGGCCCCAGCCAATGAGATGCTTGATATTTCTCTTTCTGGTTCTTTATTATTTATCTTATAAAAGTGTCTTGCCTTCTGCCCCATTTTGCAGTTCTCTGACAGGAGATGAGCCTCTTCATGAGTAATTTAGTACAGTTGTCTGCATCACCTAAATTGTATTCTTTCATTTTTTAACAATAGATTATTATAAATATGCATTTTTATTTTCATTGTAGTCTAGTTCATTATCCTTTTTTTTTTTCTTTTTGTCTATATGGTTAAAGCCTTTGGTGGGCTTTTCTTGAAAACTTTGCTATCAAAGCCATAGGCCCATTCTATTTATTTTCCTTCTGCTTCAGTTTAAAGGAAGAATTGTACCAACCTGGCTGTTTATATTTATAGACATGTATATGTATTAGATAACTATGTAATGTTAGGGACATATGTGGATAGAATTATGAGCATATTCATTATTCCAATAAGGCTTAAACATCTCTCTTTAATTCTATTCTTTGGCTGTACACTTTTGTTTCCTTTGATTTTCTTTATACTTTTGTCTTGTTGTAGTTAATATTGCTATTTTAGACTTATTAAAGCAGTCAGTTCCAAGATGGAAACTTGGGTTTAGAGAAAGGTACCATTTAACATTTCAAATCATAGCAAAAGAATTCTCCATAACCCAGCTCAGATGGCTAAGTTTAAGGCCAAAGTCAGCCATGCACAAACCAGCATTCCTCCTGCTTTTGCCTAATTCCTGTCCATCTTCCCCGAAACAAGGGAGAGGAATTATGCTCTGACGACTATGTGGTCTGAGCATTGCCAAATCCTGGGGACCAAGTACCCCACAGTAGCTTCCCACCATCAAGGCTCCACAAATATATCTCTTGTTGATGTAATATTTTTAATAAAACAAAGCCAGTAGGAAAAAATAAAATTATAAATGATTTGAGTCACTTGGGAATAAACTTTATGGGGAAACTAGATAGGGTTAAATAAAAGGGGGAGCAAGAACACTACCTTTCTGGCATAATTGTTTATGAATAAAACATATGGAAATGTATTGAGCTAGACTAAACAGTCTTTTCTTTATCACATATCCCATGAAGAACTCTATTATCTTACACGGGGATAAAACCTTCCTGCAGCACTCCCAAATATTTACTTTCACATTATGAACATTTTGAACTCTTTTGACATTTTCTACAAACCTCAGAGCACCCATTTAAACCCAACTGCTCACGCCTGCCTTTTAATTTCTTCATGCTGTAATTTAACACTAGACTTGCTTTTCTGATGTATTTGGTATGAATAAATTACATTCTACAAATGTTTCAAGTGTTCAATAGGCTCTAACCAGCCATAATTTATCTCTGAGTACCCTTTCGAAAAGAACAAAATGATCTTCTATTTTTTTTTTTTTTTATTGGTACAACTTAAATCTTTAAAAAATGTGCAGTTGTGTGAGTGTAGGATTAAGGACTTCTCTCACTGCAAATTTCTTATCCTCATGCTGGGGGATTATATACTCCCATGCTGTTATAAAGTTGCTGTGTACATCAGGATCTTATAACCAATTGGAAGACGAAAGGCTTTTTTATTTTAATTTAAATATCTTCCAATCATGGGAGTCTATTGTAAAAATACAGCTTCATTGGAATTAGAAGAAAATATAACTTGCTTGGTTTAACATTTCATATAGCATTTCCAATTCACATGTAATTGTTTGTAGAGTTTCCATCTCCCACAGCCCAAATAAAAAAAGGTTTTCTATACTACAGCTATAAATTTCAACAGACAACGTCAAAACTTTGTGTCGAACGGAACTTTCTTATCGCTCTCAGCAGACTCCCAGCTGCAGCGTGCCATGGGGAGAAGGGGCTTAATTATAACAGTTTCCCATTACAGTAACCTATTACTTGGTTACCACATGCTGCAAAGTTAGCAGACAAGGAAAACGTGGATCTTGTTTCTCCTTCTGTTTATTTTTCTAAGGTCCTTGGGGAGGGGAGTTTCACCAAGGGAGCAGAGTCATTGCCTCTGGGGCACCCCTTAGTGATCACTAAATTGACACTAAAATGAACTGTAATAAGATTTAAACGGTCTCCCTCCTGTGCTTGCCTGCATTTGGTGGGTTATTCAGTGAATCTTAAGCGTTAGTCTAAATCTAGATATATGTACCTGTGTGTTGGGGTGAGGGGGGGTATTCTGAGACTGAGCTTCATTAAATGTGATCATGAAAGAGGAGTGAAGCCTCTTGCTTTTCCTGCCGACCTAATGGAGGAGGGAGAGGTCTGGAGAAAGTGAACAAAGTGCATAAGGAAGGCCTGGATATTTGGCCATGGAAACAGTCCTGCTACTTGGGATTTTCTCTGTTCTACAATGAGGAAGGAAGGAAGGGAAGGAAAGAGGAAAGAGAGAGAGTGAGAGAGGAAAGGAAAGAAAGGGAAAGGGAAAAGAAGAAAGGAAAGAATGAGCCCTGGCTGGTGGTTCAGTGGACAGGAGCCAGCCTGCAAACCCAAAGGTCACTGGTTTGATTCCCAGCCAAGGCACATAACCAGGTTGCAAGCCAGGTCCCCAGCCTGGTCCCCAGCTGGAGGCAGGTGAAAGGCAACCACACATTGATGTTTCTCTCCCTTTCTTCCTCCCTCCCTGCCCTTCTCTCTAAAAATAATGAACAAAATCTAAAAAAAAAAAAAAAAGCAAGAAAGAAAAGGAAAAGGGAAGGAAAGACTTACCTTCCCACAATGGTACTTAAGACTCACATCAAGGATGCTTACGTCCAGATCTAGCTGTTAAATCTCACAAGGTAAAACCTTAGGTCACTCCCCCTTTTTGGGCCTGAATTCAATCATTGTTTTAGGAGGGGTGATGACTTTGTCTCTGAAGTTCCTTCCAGAAGAGTCCCAGGTAGCAACCTAAGTGTCTAGAAGAAGCTGGCCCCTGACACCCCGCAGGGGTTGCTGCACCAGGGTGGTAGGCAGAGCCATGCCAACAGCAAGGCCCTGAGAAAACGGTGGGTGGCGAAGTACCACCAGGACCCACTGCTGGGCGCTACTTTATTTCCAATGGCCCGTAAAGATGTGCCTGGTCCAGAAACCAAATGCTAGAAGACTGACGCCTGAACCCAGGGGAGGGGTGAGGTGACCCCTGGCTGGGCCGGGCTGGAGGCAGGGTGGGCTGTTGGCTAAAGGCAGCAGTTCCCACGCTTGAAGCAGGGTGGTGGATGCCCCTCACCACCTTCGTCCCCCAGCTGTGCAGTGTTCGGGTCTGCTAGCAGTGAGCTGGTGAAGGCGTCGCCAGTCAGCACCTCCACCTGCTGCTTCCAAGTGTTCGTGGAAACAGCAAGCCAACCAGGAGAAAAGCGTCCCTCAGCCCTTCTGAGATGCCAGGTCAGCATCCAGCCACAGAATCATCGGAATTGTATTTTTAAAGGAAAGGAAAGTGAGGGGAAGGGAAGGGAAGAGAGGAGTCTGGGGAAAGACTCTGAACTTCAGAAAATCTGAACCAAGGAACAGCGCCTGTTTGTTGTACCCCGTGTCTGTCTCTTCCCTCCTTTCTTTCCAGTTTCTTCCTCTCACGCTCATGTGTACTCTCCTATTATTTTATCTGTACCTTGTGGGAGGTACCATCACAGGCAAAGTGGGGGCGGGTGGCAAACCTGCGTGACAAGTGATGCCTGTCCCGAAAGTATCGAGCCAATGTTCATATCATTAAAACAGTTTGCGGGTCGATGCTTTCTGGACAGACCTCATATCCCTGCTTCCGGAGGTCTTACCTGTTAGTGGTGGAGTCAGGCAGCAAAGGAGCCATAAAAAGTGATCGTGTAATAACTAAGATGGTAATGGTTTGAGAGAGGCGTACAGGTCTTAGAAATGCACAGAACCAGAGCAGGAATCTATTCAAGATCAGCAAGGCTTCCCCGATGAGGCAGCACTGGAAGGGAGACCCGCACGAGGTCAGTATCAGGCTTCCAAGCTAATTGGATTCAGAGGCAAAATTTAAACCAGGTGCCTTTTACTTTTCCCCCCTCAGTCTCCTGTTGTGTTTATTTGTGGAGCAGAAGCACAGGGAACCGGATATTATTATTCCGGAAACATTTTCAACTCCTTGTTTTCTTCTCTCACAGGTGCGGGTTGGTGTTTTTAGCTCTTCAACCCTCTTAGACACTCCGTCCTTTCTTAAAGTCGTGGCCAAAAGGAAGCTAAAAATGGTCTTCACTCTGTATGACTGGAAGTGCTCATTTATGTAAAGCGTCAGAAGATCCACAGTTTTCAACTTGTGGCCGCTTGGGGCAGGGAACTGTTTGCAGCATTCTACATACATGATCACCTTAAATGTTTACATACCTGTGCATGATATTTACTACTGTCTTCCCGTTTTACAGATGATAAAACCAAGCTACAGAGGAATGAATTTGCAACCAGAACATCGTGAAGCTGACACGTGCATATTTTATTTCATTCATTACATGCCTCTTTAATCAGCTTTTGCTTTCCCGAAGCCCAAGGAAGGGAAATTGAGTTGCCTAATATAGCAGAAAATGTAGCAGAACTTTGCGAGAGTAGTGTCCTTATATAACCCACACCCAGTATGAAGAGAAAAAATACATAATTTGAAATACATAATTTAAGGTGAAAATTTCATTTTTCTCTGTCCCTCTTCACCTGTCCCCACTCCATCTTATCTCATCTAGGTAAATAGATAGAGACAGATATTTCATTTGGATGTAGTTATCATTTAAATAGCTCTCTACTTAGTTTGAACAATGTCTTACATGGACATACATTTTTATTTTATTGTAATGAAATTCATTTTTTTTTTCCCTTGATAATTAGAGATTTGGTTCCAGGGTTGGAATCCAAGCTCCAGTGCTTTCTATCTGTGTGACTTTTGGCAAAGGGCATTAATATCTGTAGACTGCATCTTTCCTTCTGAAAACTGAGTTAATTTTATTATGTTGGCTGGTGGTTGATAGAATATATATGTCAATGCAGTCCTTAGTGGCCAGTAGACAGTAGCTATGAATAAATGAGAAATTAAGTCACTAATACAAAAGGTAGGCTTGAAAGAAGAAGGATGACATCCAAGGACAAATTGAGGCAGATGTGTGGATGGAGGAAACTGAGAAAGAGAAGTCATAGCCTCATTTGTTTGTTTTTCTTTTTTACCAGCTGCTCTGTACTTTTTCGCAAAGCTTCCCTAAGCTGGACATGGCATAAGCTTTGACAACGTGGGACTCTCCAAATTATGAACAGATTTCCTTCAAATAGGCTAAAAAGGATTGATCATCTCCGAATTCGGTTCACCCTCCACTCCCAAAACTATTTATTGACATTGCTCTTCCAAAAGTCATCTCTTCCCATCTCTGTGACTAAGGTCTTTCTCCAGTAATAAAATGTGACTTCCTGGAAGACATGGTCAATGCCATCCTTCATCCCCACATTGCCCTTAGAACCAAGGTTACGCTTTTACATGGATGAATTAACTAATAAATGCCAACTGAGTGAACACAGCGATTTCCTCTTTGCCAACTTGACTTTCTCATCCTTGTCTTTGGCTTAGAATCACCACAAACTCCTTTTATTCCCGCTTTCTTTGCCTCCAGCTCATCGTGGCTTTGTTTGCAGATTTCATTCCAGTTCTCCAGCCATTTGGCTGATCACGATGTGAGATTTGTACTAACCCTCCTTTTGGTTTAGACTTTGTCAATCTAACTGCATGGGCTTAGACAAGCCACTTCCCTCTCTGGACTGACCACAGCTTTTCCAGATGCAAAGTTAGGTAGGAGGGTCACTGGTTTCCAATACCCTTAATGATCTAAATTGCATTTTTGGGGCAGCAATCCTTATTCCAGAAGTAAGTGGACTCTGGAATAATTTGTCAAGTGGACAGTTTTCTTATGAATAGGGGACTGTTATGAGTTTTATGACCAAATCTTAGGGTACAGGGAAGGGCCCCTTCCTGAACCCGTCCTGGGGTATATGGATCTTGCCTGGCTCCAGTGTGTCTGGTCATCTTTCTAAAAATGTCAACAGCATCGGCTGAGTGCTGTGATGTTCCAAACTCCCTATTCTCCTTCTAAAATACGAAACCATGCTCTCCGATACATTTTAAGGTGTGAAATGAACATGCTATATAGACATTACTTCCTATGAAAAACAGAAGTTTGGGAAGAGAAAATGCATTTTTCGGACTATACTCATTCTATTAACTTCCTGTGATGTTAATTTCAACACAGAAAACAACAATTAATTTAACTAGGAATAGAATGATCTCTGATCACTGGGAACTTTGTTACAGTTGGTTCCGGCTCCATCATCCACTTACCAAGTTAACAAAGTTTAAATTATTTGTTTAGCATTCCTTTGTTGTATGTCTTTCTATAAAATGAAGATAATGATACTTAACCTTTTTCCTAAAAACACTCTTACATAGGAGTCCTAGATGGGAAGGACCTGACTTAGAATCTTGTCTTCTTCATTTACTAATAAATCAGCAAACTTACCAGGACAAACCACTTAACCTGTCCAAATCTCCTTAAAATGATGACACCTAACTTACAGGACTTCTGCAAGAATTCCAGAATTCTAGCTTAGTTTCTGGCACTCAGTAGGTGTCCAACAAATGGTATAGTAGTAGTTAATGCCTTGAGGTCATGCCCAGCTTAATGGTCTCTATTTTTAAGTTCCAGGTGCAGAGCAAGAGGTGGGTGCCACAGAACCCCTGCGGGAGGATCCCTGGTGCGGCCAATCATTCCTTATTCTGAAGGCTGGAAGAAGATGTACAAAAAACACATTTGGCTGGGCCCTGACTGTTTTGTGACATTTTGAAAATCATCTTCTGTTCTCTTGAGCTCCCTTTTCCTTGCCTGTACTTTAAAATTATTAATAGGTCACTGTCAATGTTTCTTCGGGCTCTAAATGTTAGAGATGAGAGAGAGGTTTTCCTTTTGTTCACAGGGGCAGCAGCAGTCAGTCAGTAGGGATTTAAAGGTGTCAAAATTCAAATAAATAGTCACCATGCCATGGAGGCAAAATTCAGGTGCATTACGTCTATGGTACAGTCAGGCACCTCAGTTCCAAGGACACCAACAGCAATGCCCTACTTGGAATTTTAGTAGCTCATGTATTTCTGGGCAAGTGTATTCACCAAGCCTCAGAAATATTTATGCCATTATTTACACCATTATTTGTTCTACTCAAAGAGCAAAAGACTTAGCCTCTCAGAATTACATGTGTATTTTTTTCACCAAGTCTTGATAAACAACGGGGTATGCTAATAATAAACATTATGAGGATTCTTTATGATAAAAGTACATCTATGCAAAATTCTCTAGGCACCTAAGAATGCCAAACTGAATATATTGTCTAATAAAAGGGCAGCCCAGCTCTATAAATCTCAAGCATAGTGAAGAAAAATTCCCCATAACCACCACCAACTGCATAATAAATAAAGCAACTATTCACCCATGTAAAACAAAGAAAAGAAGGAGCTTTAAACATCCCCAGAACTTTGTATTGAGGACTTTAAAGCAGAAACTAAAATCCTAGAAAGGTGTCATGTGCTGAAATGGTCTGCTAGGTGCTCAAATGTTAAATGAAACCTTAAGGACTGGGGAAGCCAACTACCCATTGGCGATATTACTGAAGCTGAATTAGTTAGGCTGGAACGTGTGTGCTGGAGTCACACACACACTCCCCACATTTCAGTGGCTTCACCTATCAGATTTAGTCTTATACTCATGTTAAGTCCAGAGCAGGTGTGAGGTCTGTAACTCTCACCCATATCAATTTGGAGATCCAGGTTGTATCTTGGCTACTTTTCGCTTAGCAACTTTGACATCTCGGTGCTTTTCATCTTCATCAGATACAGGAAACACATAAGAGGGCATAAAATACACACCTCTTTTCCTGACTACCTTGGACGGAGATTCTGCTCACTCTGCACTGCCCAGAACCAGCTACATAGCCCTCTTACAGGAGACAGACTGAAATGGGAAAGTCATATGGTGAGCATTACTGTTCTGAGACAGCAGATCTCTGTTGGGGTGGATGGTGAGTCTGCATCTTACCTTGCTTCGTGACTAAAGCTTGCATGCCCATTTAGACCATGGTACTCAAGCGTGAGCGTTGAAAACTGTACTTCAACTGTTAGGATGTGTCAAAGGTCAAGTGGAATAATGACAATGAAATAATGGGCCTACTTTGAAGCAGAATCCAAAGATGAGTTTATAAACATCACAACACAATGTGCATCCAGGTGCCACAGTACCTTCCTTCAGATTCTGACACTAATGGTTATTTAAACTACTTTCTGGTCAAGTTGCTTAATTTTTTTTAACTCTCAGGTTTCTCATTATTTAAATAGAATAATACCTATTTACCTTAAAACTATCAGCTGTGAGTTATGGTTTTTTTTTTTTTTTTTTAAGGTGATAGGTGTGGTTAAAATCATTATACCTTTTGTAAGTTTAACTTATTGATAGTTTGACTTGGTAGAGCTGCTTCAAGTCAGATAGGATGCTTTCAGCCACAAGTAACAGATGACCTGACTTAATACAGGGCTTCAACAATGAAGGCGCTCTTTATCTTCCATAATGGCAAGTCACAGGAAGGTTACTAAGGCAGCTATTTAATGACTTAAGTCTTGTCATGGCTCCACATTGATATCCTTCACTGCTGACTTCATTCTCAGTCCATTAACAAGGGAACTGTGGTGGCTCCAGGTGTCATTCCAGACAAAACAGTAAAGATCAGGAAGAAGGGTCATTATTCACTGGTTGTCTTTCTTTAACCTGAAGAAACATTTACATAAATTCCACCCTTCTCTCCCCTTTCCTGTAGACGGCCCCTCAAAGCTTATCTCCAGAATGGAGTCCCATGGCTATTCCTAAATTGATCACTGGCAAAGAGGCTAGGATCAATGTGATTGGTCTGGACTTATCATTGTGTGCCATGGAATTTAGGATGTTAAAAAATCAACCAGAATAACATCTAAGTTTACCTTGTTTTTAACCCCTGGAGCAGCTTCCCTTTTTAATGGAAAGTTTCCTTTCTTGGATAGCATCTGCACAGTGTTCTCTGGGAATCTAACAAAGAATCCTAGCTCTACCATTGTTGTCAAGGGAATTATACCTGACAGGGTGAGAACCCTGGACAGACCAAGCAGGCTAGTCTCCCCGCCACCCCCCCACCCTGCCCCGCCATGGACTTGTGAAAAAAAGAACACATTTGAGATTTAGATAAAAATCTTGACTCAGCCATGAGCCAGGAACTTTGCAAGATGCTTCTGTCTCTTATGTTTCATTTTCTTTCTACAAAACAGGGTATTAAAAGCTAACTCATGAGTCTTTTGAGGTGACTGAATTAAATAATGCAGCCTTTTTGGCACAGAGTAAGCACTCAATAAGAGTTATTATTGGTAATAGTATTAGTATCAGTATAATGAAGAATTAGAAGAAGAAAAAACATTCTCAGTATCTTATCCTATATCTTTTTCTGATGCTCATGTTAAGTATTTATTATCCTGTTTCCTTTCCAACAAATTCTGTATCAATATGGATAATCCTCATGTTTTATGCAAATATGCCTTGAAAAATATGTTTGCCCTCAATGTTCAAAAACAGAGGCATTGTTAGATAAATTGGGGTAAGATTATATGATGGAAAGTTAATCAACCATTAAAAATGAATAACATGGAAAATGACTTACATTATAATATTTAAAATGTGTTTCCAAAGTATATATAGAATATGATCTCAACTATACAAAGAAAAATATTCAGAGGAAAAAGTTTGGAGGAAAAATCACCAAATTTAACAAACTTTGGCTCCATCATACAGATTTGGCATGATTTATTTTGTTCTGTAATTTAATTTAATCTAAACTTTCTTTTTTGATTTTTTATTACTTATATGTTTAAATAAAACTATATTGGATATATAGTTAATATAAGTGCATAGGTAGATTTAGACATGCAGATACATTATCATTTATTGAGCTCTTACCATACATACCTGCTCTTGTGTTAAATTCATTATATAAGGCATTGCCTCATAAATTTTGTCAGAATATGAGGGAGTAGGTACAATTATTTCCATCATTATTTCCATATGGAGAAATTGAATTTTAGAGGAGGAGGTGAATTACCGACATTACCCTCTTGTATGAGGGACTTGGGATTGGAAACCCTAGGTGTTCACTCCCAACACCCATGCTTTGGGCCACTCCAAATACCTCCCCTTTAGGATGCAGAGACTCAGAGATAAATGACTTATTGGTAATGTTATAGAGGTAAAGTTAAAGTACAGAGTCAGATGCTCTTAAGGTTCCATTTAATGAAGAGCGTCTTTGATTCCATGGATGAGTGAAATGAAGGCATGTTTTGGATCTGCAAGCGCTCAGCAGAAATTGATGTGCAAATAGCTGAGAAATGCCTGGTTTTAGTAGAGATGGAATGGAGGAGAGCATTCCATTGTGAGAATCCAAAAATAGCATTTTGATCTTTCTGATTATATTGCTTTGGAGCCATGATAATTATTGGCTAATTCAGAGGGAGACTGTTGTATACGTGATTTCTGAGTGCATAGCTTCCTTTTCACACAATCATATACTTGCATTTCAGCCTATGGAATGACACTTGATAACTAAGGGTGGCAGCTGTTTTTTCCTGGAATGGAAGACACATGTGATTGTTGAAAAGTCAAATCATTAAAGATATAGTATACTAGACGGAAACAGCAAACAGGAGACGTACAACTAACCAGTGCCAGGCATGCCAAGATAAATTGGCGCTGGGGCACTTTTAGTATATTAGTGACTCCATGAAGGAGCAATAATGAGCTGAGAAGAGAATAGTTGCCTGAGTTAAATTATATAATCAGAGTTAAATCTGGTCTTCTTTATTTTGATGTGCACCAATATGACAGATTGGCTGTATGAAGTGTTCCTTTGAATTCAGTAAGACTATAAGTGTACATATTGCTAACAGAGCACTCCCCCCAAAATACACCATGCCATTTCTGCTAATACCTATAGACTTTGTCTGTCATGTTGAAGAAGTACCAACGCAAGGACTACATTTGTCTACAGTGGGTATATTTCAGTGACATAAAACAAATAGGCCTCAATGACGATAATGTCCACTGGGCAACACATTATTTTTAAGTGTCAATTGCAAACCATAGATGCTGCCTGAAGTGAAATGTGATGTGGAAGTGAAGTTGGGCTTGACGTTGATCCACTGAAGTCTACCAGCTCCTGATATGGTGACAGCAGAACTTGGAAGACATTGCGCGCTTGGTCACTAGGGAAGTCCTTTGGGAGCATATGGTTAATATTACACAGAATATTTATTGTTTCTACCTGCTCTTCACTCAACTCTTTCCATGAGCAAAGTTATTCAGATTCTGGAGACATTACCTTTAGTCTATGTGGGCATGCTGCAGATGATTCTGTTTTTAGCTCCAGGAGTTGAGTATAGAACATGTTTTGCCAACTAGAGTCTCACATCTCTCTTGCCTCAAGGCTTGATTCAGGGACAGCGAGATGGCCCGGGCAGTGCCAATCTGAGTTGACACTGGGAAAATACTTTTCTTTTAAAATTTTTAGGGAAGATACACTTTTTAATTTAACTTAGAGATCCAAAGATATAGGTCTAGCTGCTGTAGGGCAGAGAGGCATTCACTATGTAAAAGTAACTTCTTTTAGGACAAAAATAACCTGAAAGCAAACAGAGTGTAAAATGATGAAGAAAAGCCTTATTCTGAAGACATGGAGAGAGCCCCTCACTCCAGCCAATTCTGAAATCATAATCACATCTGGACTTACTAATTACATGAACCAATAGCTTTTGTTTACTCCAGTTTATGTTGGGCTCCTTTCATACAAACATAAGAATATGCATTAGTACCAAAGTGTGTATATGTGTCTATTAGGTCTATCTAGAAAAAGTCCAGCCATTGTTAATATAATAAGAATGATTTGCAAAACAGCAATGTAACCTGGCAGCTAAGAAGAGTGGACTAAGATGTGCATGTGTGAACAAGGATGACATCACTCTACAGTGGGGGTGGTAGATGACATTGGGTAAGCATGTGTCCTGTTTGGCCTTCACATTCAAAATGACTGAAGGAGTAGAAGAAAAACTCTGCATCAAATTTTATGTTAAGCTTGAACTTCCTCCTTGTAAACTATTCGGATGATTCTTAAGGCCACTGCTAAGGGCAACTTCATCATGGCAATGCACCTGCTCCTACATCATGTCTCCTGCAGAGATTTTTGTCAAAACATCAAATCACATTGGTGACTCAGGCCCTCTACAGCCCAGATCTGGTGACCTGAAACTTCTGGCTTTTCCCCAAACTAAAGTCACCTTTGAAAGGGGGCAGAGTTTAGACCATCAATGAAATTCAAGAAAATATGATAGGATATCTGATGGCATTTGGATGAACTGTGTGAGGTCCCAGGTACCTACTTTGAAGGGGACTAAGGCATCATTGTCCTATATAATGTTTCTTGTATTTTGTATCTTCTTCAGTAAATGTCTCTATTTTTCATAGTACATGGTTGAATACTTTCTGGACAGGCCTTGTATATAGATGATATATAATATATTATATATTATTATGTTGTATTCTCAGACACCAGAAAAACATACATCCTGATTAAAAAGTACAAAGGAGGCCCTAGCTGGTGGTACAGTGGGTAAGACTCTGACCTGCGAACCCAAAGGTCACTGGTTCAATTCCCAGCCAGGGCATATAACCAGGTTGCAAGCCAGATCTCCAGTCAGGTCCATAGTTGGAGGCAGGTGAAAGGCAACCATATATTGATATTTCTCTCCCTCTCTGCCTCTCTCTCTTCCCCTCTCTCTAAAAATAATAAATAAAATCTTTTTAAAAAAGTACACAGGAAACCTAAACAGACACTTCTCCAAGGAAGACATGTAGATGACAAATAGACATGTGCAAACTTGTTCAACATCACTCATTATCAGAGAAGTGCAAATCAGTCACAATGAGGTCACCTCACATCCGTCAGAATGCTATCATCAGTCAATCAACAAACAGCAAGTGTTGACCAGAATGTGGAGAACAGGGAACCCTTTTGCACTGTTGGTGGGAATGCAGATTGATATAACCATTATGGAAAACAGTGTGATGGGTTCTCAAAAATATTACAAATGAAATTGCGTGATGACCCAGAGAGTCCACTTCTGAGATTATATCTGAAAAAAACCCTAAACAATAATTTGAAATAACACCTACACCCTTTTGTTCATTTCAGCATTATTCACTATAGCTAAAATATGGAATCAATCCAAGTCCCCATCAGTAGATGAGTGGATTACAAAAAATCTCTTAATTCACATAATGGATTACCACTCAGCTATAAAACTAGAATGAAATGTTACCTTTTGCAAAGCATGGATGGACTTAGAGGGTATTATGTTAAGTGAAATAAGCCAGACAGAGAAAGACAAATTCCATATGATTTCACTTATATCTAAAGAACAAAATTAACAAACAATAGAAAAAGATTCCTAGATGCAGAGGATAGTCAGTGTCAAAGGGAAGGGGAGTTGTCAGTTGGGTGAAAAATAGTAAAGGGATTAAGAAGTACAAATTGATAGTTATAGACCAGTCACAGAGATGTAGATTACAGCATAGGGAATATAGTCAATATTATTGTTATAACTATGCGTAGGGCCAGGTGGGCACCTGAAGTATTGAGGAGGACTGTCTGTAAAGTACATGCTTTTCTAGACACTGTGTTATACATCTGAAACTAATGCAGGTTTTTAATGTTGACTGTAATTGAAAAAATAAAACTATAAATATAAATATAAATATATTTATAAATATATAAATAGTTGATAAAAAATATCAACTATTATAACATACCATGATACATACACACACACACATAGCTCACGCCTACTGAGATGATAAAAAATATTAAACTGGTAAACTGGTAAATGGCAAAAAAGTGTTGTAATGTGCACATTAAAAACAAACAAAAAACCTTCACAATGTCATTGTCAAGTGCACCCTTTTATGTTAGAATCAACAAAAGGAGCCAGGGACTCTTGCAGCAGGTTATGGAAGATATCAAGATTCTGTCCCTTGAAAGAGGGTGGGCATTTGACCTGATGAGTTGACAGCTGATAACGGCATTCAGCCGTCAGCGCTTTTGTGGTTTATAAAAGAGACAGTAATCCCAGACAAAAGGCTGTGTTATGAACCACTGCACTGAGGCAGAAAAGACAATGATGTGTTGAAGCTTCTCAGAGATTTCTATCCGAAGCATTAAAAAACAGTGCCGCATGAGGACTGAGGGACACCGAGCATATCCCCACTCAGATGGGGTCACTTGCAGAAATGCTCCCCAGGAAAGAAGCCCCTCACACCTTCACCACAGACTGCACACTGCACAGCCATGAGAAGGCCACATACCCATTCATCGTGATCGGTGCTTTGCTCACTGCAGTGAACATGCCAACTCCAAGGGAGGGTGTGCTCAGTTACCATTGATTCCATTCATTCCTCTGGTTAATTCATTGACAGAAAGCATGGGTTTGCTTTTCCTTGAAGAAGTGAGTTGTCTTCCTCAGAGATAATGACTTGTATTATTTTCAAATGAGCAAAATGAAAAATACCTGTTTCCTTGTAAGTAAAACAATAGTTCCTTTGACTTAGATGCCAGTGCATAGCAGATAAACTCAAACGCTTAAAGGTACTACATACTCATTAGTCAAAACCAGGATGAACACAATGGGTAAGAGGGAAGTTACATCCTTTCATTCGAAAACTCTATGTAACTCAAAGGGACTATAGGATGATGTAATTATTTCACTGCCATTTTTTTAAAGGAAAGAATCATTACGGAAAAAGTAGTAATAAACTCCTCAGGTGAAGTGACAATGCATTGGCAACATCTGGTGTCTCCTTTCCATGAATGTTTTCCCACTGGTGATACCAGACTGGAGAAAGAAATGCTGAACCCTTCGCCTACATCAATGAGACAGAGTGAGCTTTTATATTGCTGTGTCCCAAGGATTAGCATCTGGGACAGTGCCTGGAACACAGTAGGACCCCAGAAATATTTTGTGAAAGAAAGGATGAGAGAAGAGCCCATTGATGCAACAGAGACAACAAAACTAAAATCTGTGACTCTCTAATATGTAGAAATACCACCTTTTCCCACTGCTTGCAAAAAGAGAGGTGCAGCTCACAGCACCACCAGATAGAATGATCCTCACTTTGCACACCCAAGCCAAGACCTAGAGCCTCTTAAATTTGAATAGTAATGTGCATGTGTCTCCGTTAACAAGGTTTTCCAAAGTCAGAGACAAACACAAGAGACCTGGCACACAATGAAATAAATAGACAAGAAATAGTGAGCTTGACAATGATTCATACATGATTAAGATTCTTTTGAAAATACAAATAAAATGCAATGATAAATCTTTCGTTGCTTACTTATGATATATCTACAAATTATAGTTAACCCCTCAAGTGGTTTTCAGGAAGAGGTACGAAGATGTGTTCTGAGACCCCGAGGCGCGGTGTGGGCAAGGCTGTGGCGTGAGGTGAGGTGTGGCGGCTGTGGCACCAGCGAGCACAGCGCTGTGGACAGCAGGGCAGGTCACTAGCAGGCTGCCACGCACACCTTGCTGCGCACTCTGACCTTGCTGGGCCAGTCGGAAGGAGGTGGCAGACGCCGCCTTTAGCTTGTTCGCTGCCCTCTCCGTCTTGCTGTGCCAACACCTCCGTGAACCCCAAGCTCTCCTTCTCAGATTCATGCAAATCACAGGTTCTGCATGTAAGGAGGAAGCCAGGCAGCTGCCATGGCTGGGCATCTGCATTTGAGAGTGGGCACTCCATGGGAGCTGAGAGCCCAACGGCGGGGGGAGGGGAGCTGGCCTGAGCAGGGACAGACGAAGATTCTAGCTATTTGTTAACTCCAACCTCTGGAACTGGTCACAGCCCTAGGGACGAACGAATAGAACCCCAGTGCTAGAACTCACAAAAATCAACAATCACTCTTTGAGCAATCTTGATTTCGTCCTCTCAGCCAGGCATAGCCGGAGGAGAAATCCTATGCATACACAAGCTATTTCCCCACCCTTTTCTCGGGCAACGCAGAGCTAACGCACAGGCACAGGGCTTTGGTTCGCCAATGGAAACACCATGCTGGGGTACAGAGCAGGGTGCACCAGCCCTGTGAGTCTCATCCCCTCAGGGACCTCGGGGGCCGCTCCTTTGGCTTCCAGGCACTAGGATTTCATTGAATCTTCCTTCCCCACACCTCTTCTTACCTGCTAAATCTCTCACTTTAAATTGTCCCCTATGAAGTATAATGGATAGTTAGCTGATGGCTGGTCAAATAATGGCTTTGTGGGTGCTTCTGAGAGAAAAATCATGTCTGCAGCGAGGCAGATGATGTTTCCACTCTGTGACAGGGGCCGTGGTACACCTGGGGCGTTGGTCTCCATCCTGGGTGCCACACTCAGGCAGCTTTGACAAACAAATAGTGTTCAGAATGAATGATAAGAATGGGGAAGAAAACAAAATGATAGGAACAGAGCCCAGAGAAGAAAATGAACAAAAGGACGTGAGGGTAAAACTGAGGTATGTGAAGAAGCATCCTATGAAAGTAAGGCTTTTTTTTTTTTTTCCCGGTAATTTTTAAAGTTGGACTATATATTTCAATAAATTAAGATGACTTTGTAAAGATCACATTCATCCCACAAATAAGAGAAAAAAATATATGCTTTATAGAATATAGTGAGGTCCTACCCACTGGAGAGGTCCAAAGAAATCTTGCAAATGCCTCTGAATTGCATGACTGGGAAGGGACTCAGCCAACTGAGGCCTCTGGGCCAACCAAGTTCAGGCTCCTGTAGTGTTCCTATGACTTACCCTATCCCTTCACTTACATGTCATCTTGCTTACTTTAGCTCCACCAAGCAGATCTGAGTAGTTTCAACGGAGACTATATGCCCCCCATAAAAAACCTACAATATTTACTAACTGCTTCTTCAAAGAAAAAATCTGCTAATCTCCCCTGTAAGAAATACGTGAGTGTACACACTGAGACCCTAAGAGGTTAAATTCTCTGACTTTGTCTTGCTGGCTTTTTAAAATGGAGTGATCTCTCTTTGGAAGCAATGGAGAAGAAAATGATTTAATTTCTAAAAATATTTTGTAGAAACACACCCTTATGAATAAGTACTATAAAGGGAATTATAGTTTGATGGGGAATTTATGGATTACCTCATTAAAATAATCATGAGTGGGAGGCATTAATAGTCCAAGTTTAACTGTTCATAATAGCTACTGCAAAGTCATTTTCATGATCATCAACAAAATATTATTACCTCATTCCTGTGGCGATACATGGCAGGTTTTCAGATTTCATCTTTGTTGTGTATGCATACAAAGCGCATTGGAGGAGGAAACAAGTCACGGGAAGATACAGTTTTTAAGAAGTAAATGATAGGTTTCTACATAATAAAGCATGCTCCAATTTTTATAGAACCTTATTCATAGTCTTGGAATACATCTGAAAGGTTCAGACGTGTTTCTACTGTACCTGAAGCCAAGTAAGTCTTTTAATTGCAAACATTATGTTCATTTCCATATGCTCATAACTTCCATGATGGTGAAGAACAGACATTTTGCAAGATTTATTGGAGTGTTATTTCCTGTAGGCATTCGTTTGTTGAGTTTTTATGTGATGAATGCATTTCTAATTGGGATTATTTACATAGGCATCTGGGCCCTGTTAGGGGTGGAAAATTGGGACAGGGGTCTCAGGTTTAGTTGATTTTGCACTTGATTTAGCATTTTTCTGTGGTGGAGCCGAGTTCACATTATGTCATTTCTGCCACAGTTTTGGTGTGACATAGGTGGACTTTATGATTCCTTCCAGCTCTTAGTGTTTAAAATTCCATATTGTAACAAAATTTATCTTTACAACCCCTGGGCATGTGTTAAAGGACAAAAGAGGAGAATATAAAGAGGGTACAGGCCACTAGTTTAGATGGAGGGTTTGTTGATTTTGTCAGCTGGGTTAGAATGACAATAACGAATCTAAAGACATAAATTTTTTTTTCCCCAAAGGCGATGGTGCTCATCCTGGTGGGGGCCTTCATAAAATAAAGATTTAAAGAAGAGAATGTTGATACAGAGATTTTTTTTCTGCAACCTATTTTTGTACATTCAGAATTTAGGTGTTCCTTACCTAAGTCAGCTATTAAAACAAACCATTTTTCAAACACCACTGTCAGCCTGGCTCTCTATCTATCTTGCCTAAAACACTTTGGCCATTCAGACTTAACAGCAAACTCAAGACTAACAACAGAAACTGAGTTCATTATGTCTAAGTCTGCAGTGGGCTGAAGGGTTCTCACCGTAGGGTCTTTATTGGCAAAACACCCACATAAAAGTAACAGAAACCTCTGCTAGGTGGGGTGCGGGTGGACTGGGAGGAAGCAAGTGAAGAGGCAGATAAGGAGGGACCTGCAGAAGCTACCGCCACCCATTCTGGGGAACGTGCATTTAGCAGGAGCTACGGCTAAGAAGGGTGTTTGGGCTGTTGAATAAGGCAGAGAGGTAAGCATATTACCAAGCATTGTGTGTGTCAGCTAAGGAAAGAGGAGTTTCCTCTCATGACTGCAATTTTTAACCCTGAAGCCATCTAGTTTTTCAGTGCCCTTGTGCAGTCTATGCTGAAATGCAATGCAAAGTTACACATGCAGGGCCTACCCTGGATTCTTTCTTCCCTGTAATGTGAGATACTATGTGTTTTGTTTATTGAATGTTACATAACAACAGACAACACCAACACGGATTGGTTTAAACGGACATCAACTCTTACGATGCTGAGTTTGGTGGACTGGGTCTTCTCCATGTGGTGTCGGCTGAGACCACTCATATGGTTCCTTCGGCTGGGAGCATTCTGGGTTGGATGTCCCTCCAAGGTCTGGGTCCTTGGTTCTGTCCTGTGTCTGGAAAGCCTCAGTTGTTCCCCATGTGCCCTCTTGTGGTCTTCCTAGTCCATTCTTACCTAGGAGCTTGGATCCACAATGTTTTAGATGAAAGCGAAAGTGGACATTGTGTACACCTCTTGAAGGACTAGTTCCTGCTCTGGTACCATGCTAGTTCTGCCAAGAAGGTGGTAACCAGAAATGAATCAGGGGTCTACCTCTGTGATCCAGAAACAAAGGCCCAGGCATTCGAACGGAAGTTGTCTGGTTTTGAAGAAGGTGTGGTAAAGTCACAGCAAGATCAAAACCACGTTAACAATGTTTTTTGATTGGGATGGTGTTGCCCATCATGAGTACACCCCTCAGGCCAAACAATAATAAGAAGTAGGACCTCAATGCTCTTTTTCAGCTGAGAGAAACAATAGGACCAGAATGGCTGCAACTCTGAGCAACCGGTAATTGGCAGCTTCATCATGACAACGTCTTGTGCAGTTTTCTAGTGAAACATCAAATCACCCAGGCGACTCAGTTCTTGCACAGCCCAGATTTCGTGCCCCATGACTTCTGGCTTTTCCCAAAACTGAAATCACCTTTGAAAGGGAAGAGGTTTCAGATTGTCAATGAGATTCAGGAAAATATGATGTGGCAGCCGATGGTGATTTCAACAAAGGATTTTGCAGGGTGTTTTGAACGGTGGAAGAGATGCTGGGAGAACTGTGTGAGGTCTTGACTTGCCTCGTTTGAAGGAGACTGAGGTGTCATTGTCTTAGGTACAATGTTTCTTGTACCTTCTTCAATAAATGTCTCAATTTTTCATATTACACGGCTGGATACATTCTGGACAGGGCTTGTATTTATTAAGACTTGTTGATAGCACTGTTGTTACAGGAGAATAGGGGATGTGCAGGTATTTGCCCTACAACATTGTAGAAAAACAAGTCCCATGGTGTGATATATTTGGGAAATCCTGCTTTTTTAAAGAGACTTAAAATGTACATTATCATCTTAGGAGTCTTTGACAAACCAAGAAACATTTACCTTACTGTAACTCAGAATTTTCACATAATACCTACTAATATCTAGGAGTTTGGACAAAGTAGAGGGGTATTGGGAAACCAACTCTCAAATTTCTCAGGATTCTGCAGTTTATTAACTATTATTACAAAGTCACAGAGTCTTGTCATGAATTTGTTTTATTTTAGTTTACTAGTTTATGCAAATTCTACAACCCCTCATAATCCCTGGCCTGCTTGGATCTAGTAATTGAGATATAAATTATAATTTTGTGTGGGGTGGTTTCCATGTTTTTCATGATCAAATTACTGTTTTTATCCTATCAACCTCATGATATGAGTTTGCTTAGCTAGTAAACTGCTTTTATTAATAGCTCATTTGTTTTCTTATGATTATTAATTGGGGCCAAACCTTTCCATCAGAGTACCTTACCAGCAGGAACAAACTCACCAGTGACTGACTACATGTAATTTCAACCAAAAAAGAAAGAAACTTGTCATTGTTTTATTAAGTTGTGCAATATAATTAGGAATAGGTATGTGTTTGTGTGTGTGTGTGTATGTGTATGTCTGCACACGCATGCACACGTGCACATGTGTTTTACATGAAATATAGCTCACAGACCCAAATTCTCCCTGTTAGAACAGCCAAGCATGGAGGATGGTGGTTCTCAGCCTTGCATGTTAGAATCACCAAGGGAGGCATGAAAGAGAACGTGTTGATGCCTACGCCACACCCCAAAGCGCTTAATTCCAAATCTTTCCAGTATTTTTTTCAGGCCCTCCAGATTATTCTTAGGTGGAAGAAAGGTTAAGCTTCAACCGCTGGTAACGCTAATTATTTAGATTGTCCAGATGAGACACAGCTTTTCATAGAGATGGAGTTACCTGCTCTGAGACAGAAAGTTAAAGGCCCAGCCTAATAACAGGTCAGCTCATTGTTCTCTCTGAAAGGAAAGGTTCTGTAATTTCATCTCCTCCCTTATGTTTTTTAATAATCTTTGTCATAAGTTAAACCTTCTCAAAGCAATCACATGGGATGTGGGTGCATATTAGAGTTTAGAATATGGATAAGAATCTGGAAACAAATTCTTCTGAGCTCCACTGTTTAGGGTGATTTACTTAACTTCATGTCTCTAACATTTAGTTTCTTTATTTTCATTCCAATCAAAATATCAAGGATTGAAAAATAAAATATAAGTCAAAACAGCCAGGACAATTTTAGGTACCTAAATGTTTGTTGATGCTGGGTTATTAATTCTAATGTAGCTCTTTTTATTTTTAGGATAAGTGCAAATGATAAGCTTCAAAATGAAGCAGGAAAGAAAGTAAGTGAAGAGTTTCCTTTTAATTAGGATCCTGGAGTTGTGGCAATATATTTTGATAAATATGTAACATCTCATTTCTACTCTACCAAATATTATCAGAAAAATTCACTGATTATTTAGTCATGTCTTTAAAGAAAAAATATTTTATTCATTATTTTTAGAGAGAAGGGCAGGAAGGGAGGGAGAAAGGAAGAGAAACATCAATGTATGGTTGCCTTTCACCTGCCTTCAGCTGAGCACCTGGCTGGAGACCCGGCTTGCAACCTGGGTATGTGCCCTAACTGGGAATTGAACCAGCAACTTGGGTTCGCAGGCCAGTGCCAATTCACTGAGCCACACCAGCCAGGGCCATGCCTTTTTTTAAAAATGGAAACACTTCTATTTTTCAGTCTATAAAACTAACTTTTGCTCAGATGGCTTCTCATGATCTAAGTAAGAATGACATTAAGGATCTTCTTTTTCATATTTAATACAGATTTGAAGAAGAGCACAGTGTTGATTGAACATATGCATAGTCTAGAAAGGTTTAACAAAAGTGTCTAAGTGATACATTAATACATGTAGATCTGTAATTTTTTGATTCAGTTTGCTTTTGAGTTAATTTTTATTTTCCCAGCAGTTGAAAAATGCTCAACTTTTTAGAGTCAACCTTTTCATCTTTTCTCACCATTTTATTGCTTAGTAAGTAGAAAAGTCCTGTCTCTACATGATTTATTAACTATATTTGCTTATTTCTTGCCGAATTTTACATTTTATAATTTAATTTAGTTGGAATTAATGTTAACATATGTTTTGATACAAGAGACCATTTTGATTTTTAATATTGGTATTCAGAAATAATTTGACATATAAATGTAATTTTGAACTATTTTCATGGCATTTATGTCATTGTATTGCCATATTATATTAGGTTAATGAACAGAATATAAAAAAAGTCAGCATGGCACACAAGGTTCCTCAAAATTCAGAGGTAATTTCCTTCTCTGACCTGCAATTCTGACTAAAAGGGACACCCAGCTGATCTGTGATTTTGCTACAATCCTTCATTGATAACTCGATACATTTATACCCACTGATGCTTCCTCCTCACCTGGCAAATCTATAAAGAAGAAGAAAGGAGAACAAATAATGTCTCTGACAATATCCATAATTATTCCTGCATCATTTTGTTCTCACAAATTTTTGAGTGTAACTTTCTTCCTCTTTTTATACCAGACATTCTAAAGTGAGATGTTAAGGATTTGGCCCAAATCACACACCTACCAAGTGGCCAAAGGGGATTTTCTCATGTAGGTCTGTCTTAATTGAAAGCCTATTTCCTTATAGTCAATGTTATTTTGCTACTTATTTTAGCAGCTTCACACCATCAGCTTGGCAGCTTGGACTTTTCTATTTATCTACACTTCAACATATGTATACATGTACATATACGTATAGGCACCCACTTATTTATTATGTATTATGCTGTAGGTATTGATAGCCACTCAGTTAGGATTTTATGAGTGTCTTCATAAAATGTGTCTTCAATCATCAGCAGGAGGCCAGACACAAAGTGGATGTGATTAGATGTGATAATAATACATATTGGATGTATGGATAGATGGATAGATGGATGGTTGAATGCAATTTGACCACGCAGTAATGTCTATTCTATTATTTTACTTTCTATTTTAGTTAAAAGTATGCCTTTCAGAAAATCCATTATAATGTATATATTATCTAAAACAGGTTGGAAGGGCTTTATTTTAATTAAGGTATATTTGTGTAAGTGATATCAAACCTTTGCAAGAAACAAATTCTATTCTTTTTACTATATCCTGAAAAGTTTACATAGGGATTGTTTCTAAGCTGTAAGATTATTTACTGCTGCAGTGAAGAGGAAACAAAATCAATTTCCCTCCAAAAATTTATGAGTGGTCTAGATAGAGCTTTAAGCTAATACATCTCTCAAGGAGATCTTTCTATAGACCCTTGCTGCTGCTGTATTTCTTTTAAATTACAGCCTACATTTCCTAATCAGCTATATCCAGACATTAAAGCAAAATTTATGATAAAACAGGAAAGCCTAAAGTCCTTGAATTCCATTGGTTTGAATAAAATGCTTGATGACAAAATTGTTTGACAGTTGATTTTTCCCATTAATTATGTTATTTCAATATTTTTGTTAGAGAAATAAAAGTGAATTTTCCACATTTTATTCTGTCAAGTTTAAGGCAAAGAAAGCTTTCTGCATAACTAGCACCAGAAACAATTTTTTAAACATCTCATTATTGGTATCCTTCTTTTTAAGCACATTCATTTTAGAATTTTCGATATTAGGACAAAGGAACAAGAATTTATTTTATCATCACCAATGCTCTAGCATTATAAATTTGGTCTAGATGGCATCTTTGTCCCTGACAGGTTAGATATGTTAAAGCAAACCATTCCCATTTTTTATTGTGCATATGAAAAATTCACCAAAAGGAATTTGACCTAGCATCAATACATCCTAACATTAAAAATATTCAATGGTGTGGCCATGCTGTCCAGGACAAAATCAGCATTGGACTTGAGGGACTTGGTAAAGCAATCTTCCCTCCCTGACCCCTTGAAGGCCTGAAGGGACAAAAAGTTAGAGGGAGGACGGATCTGCCCTGGCTTGAGTTGGAACGTTCACGTCACCTTTCCAGCTTCTGGTGCTCTCAGTTCTCAGGTGTCCAGCCTTGGACTGGATCACACCAGTGGCTTCCTGGGCCTGATTTGTAGACAGCAGATGAGGGGACTTTTCAGCCTCCACAATTATGGGATCCGGGCTTATCAGAAATCTGTTGAATAAGTCTCCTGTTGTTTCTATTTCCCTGAGAACTCTGACTGAAACAGGATGCATTCTCATGCAGAATGCCACTGTGCAAACTAGATGAAGGCTAAGCTGCCCTGGTTGAAGCAAGGACAGGGATTGGAGACTGTTCACATACCTCTTCCAAATCTAACTCTACAGACGACAGTTCAAACCCCATCACTTCATTTAGAGAGGAAAAAATGGAGACTGGTGGACTGGCTTGAACTGGGAGACTTAACTTATATAACAGCCAAGTCAAGCTTTTATCATCGAGTTTCCATTTTGAGAACTCTACACATAACATTAAAGTCACTTTTTCAATGGAAAGAAACTGGGAACATGGGAATGATTCCACTGTGTAGTGACTTAAGAATTTTAGGAAGGAGAAGAGAGGTCACATTTGTTCCAACCTTCTTTAATTCTCAGTACAGAAAACTCAGACCAGAGAATAAAGAAATCCTCATTTTTCATTCCCTGCCACAAAACATAGAATAATTAATTGTGCTCTATCTAAGTCATTTATAAAAATGGCCAAGGGGATAAGACACATCATATTTTAAAACTGTATGAATGAGGCTGAGTCTGTTCCTGTCCATTGCTGGTCTGACTATAAGTGGATGCATAATATTTGCTCTGATTCCAGTGTAAATGGATACACAATATTTGCTTCAGTTAGTTATCATATGAAGGAAGGCCTGTTTGTCCTGTCATTGGCTCTTTAGGATAATATTCTATTTTCTTTCTTTTTCTTTTTAAATTAAAAAAAATATATATCTACCATTTTTAGAGAGAGGGGAAGGGAGAGAGGCAGAGAGGGAGAGAGACATCAATGTATGGTTGCCTTTCACCTGCCTCCAGCTAAGGACCTGCCTGAAGACCTGGCTTGCAAACTGGTTATGTTGCCCTGGCTGGGGATGGAACCAGCAACCTTTGGCTGGTGCCTTATCCACTGTGCCATCAGCTAGGGCTCTTTCTTTTTAAATTAAAATAGTGGTTTCTTTTGTCACCATTAAATGTCTGAATTTTAAACAGATTCTTGAACTGGGGACTCATATCCACCAACTCACTCAACTTGTGCACCTCTTTCATCCAAGTAGTTTTTCAGGACTTCTGCCTTCATTCTGAAGCCCCATGAATGTTCCCAATTCAAACGTGGGCTTCTTCAGTAGTTTGGCTTTTCTAACAAAGATATCATGGATCAGGTAAATAAATTAGCAAGCTTTTCTATGTCTCTTCCCATGCTATTTGGAATCAATTTATTGACAACTTTTTTTTCAAATTACTTGCACCTCTTGGGTCATGATTTCCATCATTATCTTTTGGATTTGAGGGAACCTGTTGATGCTGAGCATAAGAGGTCTTCCGAATCTGATTATTGATTTTTTAAAAATTAATACCAACACAGAATAAGTGAAGCCAATAACCATGGGTCGTCTTTACATCAACATGAGCTTTAATTGTGGTCTGCCATTTTTCAACCACAGGGCACAGTGTTTTGTCAAGGGTATGTTCCATGCCATGGAAATTAGTCAGGCAGTTTATGCTCTGAACATTCTCAGTAATTAACTTGGATTTTTATTTTTTAAATATTTAAAAAGATTTATTTTTTGATAGCGAGGAGAAGGTAGGGAGAAAGAGGGGGAGATAAACACCTTTGTGCAAGAGAATAACTAGAATTTTTAAAATGTAACTTCATCACTCTGAAGATCAGCCTACTTCAAAAACACCACCCTTGAGACCATCAGATTCAATTTCTTTCCTTGAGTCCTCATGACTAGTGATTTTCTAATATTTCTTACATTGTACACAGATGGGGCTTTCACTTCATACCAGTCTTTCTCAGAAAATTAATCTATCACTTTCCCCTTGTCTCTTTTTGCTTCCTTTAGTGCCATTGTTTGCCATCTTCTTTTACTCCCTACCCAATCGTCTTCTCGAAGTTTCACATTTTCTTTAAAAAAGAAGATTTCCTATGGTGCAGGGGTATTAAAAATAGCAGCATTTGGGAAACTCCTCCCTATCCGACACACAATCAAATGATGAGTTGGCATTCAATGAAAGGGGTAAGGTGGGTCACAGCTTGTCAAATACTTAGCATATTATAGAACATGAATGAGTAAAATAAAAACCAAGGGATGGGAGAACCAAGTAAGGTTCATCCTACTGTGGCCTTTTCATTGTAAGTCTAGTGCTTTTTCATTTATTGCCTTCAGCATTGGGGACCGTAGAAATTCCTCTGAAATTACAGTAGTAAAACTGACAGTCAAGTCTAATTTTCAGAGATTAGGTTTCTCACCATGCTAGTGTCGTCACAGGCATTTTGGCAGAGAAGTGGGAAAGATGCCATCAAGAACTGCTTTCCAAATGCCATATTATTAGATCATCATCACAACTATCTTTTGATAAAGAATGGATAGGAGAGAAATGTTCTGTTCTGTGCTCAGCTCTGGACTATTTTATTTCCCTCTTATACAAACTACTTTACGTCAGAACACAAGTTTGTATAAAATTAATGTGTTATATATACCAAGCCTAAGTGACTTAATTTTGGATATATAGACATTTTCAATGATTAAATATTAGTATGTAGATATTGAAGGGCCTCTCAGGAATGTCAGAGCTCCCAACCCTCCTTCATGTTTTGTCTAAAGCAGGATTTAAAGGTTTTTAATAGACTTTAGAAAGCCTAGAAATTTCCATATATACAGCCTCGCCTGCCCTGATTTATGGGTGGATTTCCTGTGGAATTTTTATGTGACGCTTGAGTTCTCCTGTGGGCCTTGTTAACTCCTGATTGGGTAATGTAAATTTCCAGCCAAGATCAAGCACAAACAAAGCCAAATTCATTTATTTTAATAAGGCAAATTGAAGTTCTGAAGGTCTGGTGTTTCCTTTTTTAAATAAACGGGTCTATCAGGAGATTCTTTGTGAAATATTTGGTGGGAATTAAGAAAAAATAAATTTAATGCTGTACTTTCTGGGTTCTTCATTAAAGTTTTGAAATGAAAACTGGTTCTGTGTGCAAGTACTGTTTGAGTTTCTCCCTCCCCCCTTTTTATGGCTTACAGGATAAACTGTTAGGAGAAGTGTTTTTAGTTTTCCTTAAGTCTGTCGACCCCCCACCTCCTACGCGACACTCAGTCTCAACACAGAGGTGGCATTTCTGCTGGTGATTAGTAGATGAATATAAATTTTCCAGCCAGAGGAAAACTAATGCTACGCTTGTATTCGAGACTGTATAAGTTCTTTGCATATCTTTTTCATCATTTATTTCTCACACACAAAAAAATCCTGTTCTGATGGAAGAAGAGACCTTCCTTCGAGTAGTGACAGCATGTGATAAAGAGAAGAGAATTGTCCAAGGAGACATTTGGGAGGCAGACTTGAAGGTGGGAGAAGGTTGTTTGGGAATGGAATTGGAGAAGGGAGAAATTCACAGTCCGGAGTTTCTGGCTTGAGTGAAGCGATGGCAGATTTACATGTGGGAAAGACATGAAGAGGGGCAGATTCTTGGTCAAAAGGTGGGAAAGTTAATAAAGTAATATTTGGATATGTTGAAGCCAAGATACCTTTGGGACCTCCAAGAGGTTATGTCAACATTTTAAAATATATATCTGGGGTACGATAACAGCTGAGGATGTATTTATACATGTGGGAAGAGTTTGCAGAAAAGTGCATTAGGAAGTCTGGATATCGAGGTTGTGATGCACACTTGATCTGTTTTCTTTTATAATCTTAACAGTAATCGCTCAATATGTATTACTGAATGGACAAATATATAAGTGAATCAGTGAATGCACTGAAGTAATATTGTGAGAGAGAGGAATTATGCCGGGGTGAATGAAGGCTATTTGTAACGAAGAAACCTTTCAGTACTCTCTCAACAATTACCTACTCGTTATGTTCTATGCTCACTCATTCAGCAAGTTCAACTTTTTAAAACTTTTGAGTCCTTAACTTTTCTGACAACCCTGCATCAGTCAGAAATGGCCACGATGCTGCTTAAATGCCTTGCCAAAATGACTGTCTTAAAAGAATTACCTATTTTTGCTCACATAGCTCCCTTCACGTTAACGGGGATTCAGCTGACTTAGCCAGAGCTCACCTGAGCCTGGCTTCTGGCCACGGACTGGACGCAGTTCTTCTCCTGGGCCTCTTGGCCTCCTGCAGAACAGCAGCCAAGTTCCTCACAGCAGAAGCAGAGAAGCTCCAACGCTGCCTGCATCCCCTCCTGTTATCTAAATGTGTCAAATGAATGGGCTCAAACTTGAGGGGCTGAGAAGTCCACTCTCTACATAGAATCATGGGAGAGGCTGAATACTTTTCAACAGGAGTCCTCGCCACCACTTTTGCTAAAATCAGCACCTTAAATTTCACGGTCTTCCCAGCATGTTAAGTCAGTCAATTCCCTACTGGATATTTTCTCTTCAATGTACCACACCATTTCTAAGGAGCACCACTTCTCACATTCCTTCCAAAGAACTTCCTTCACCTTACAATTTTCATATTTACATCAGCTTTCAGGCTGGGAAGCAGAAAGCTTTACCTATTTTCAGAGCAATTAGTCACTAAATATTTCCAAATTTTCCTACCATATTTCGCTTCAGTTTCTCCTTTTCTGCTCCATTCCAGCTGTCCCTAGTGTACTGACTTTCCCATTCCCACCTTCTGGAATATACACCCAAACTATATTTAGATTTAAATTTCCCCCCACATAATTAAGCCCGAACATCATTCAACTTGTCCACTCATAGTAAGTATTTTCATCAAGTCAAACACCTACTCAGACACTGGATAATTAATTCATTAACAGAGCAAATAAGTATTGAACCATCCGCAAGGCCAGATACATTGACATGCATGTAAAAGGCGAAGCAGGAGGGAAGGACTTTTGGCTTTCACTCTAGTGGGGACAGAGAGAAAAGAAACATAAGCTCATCTTATGTTTAAGAGAAATGCAGGTAATAGTGAGTGCAATGCAACGAACAGCAGGGAATGATGCGACAGATCATAACTGGCTATCCCCTTTAGAATGGAGGCCAGGAAGGCTTCTCTGAAGAGATGACATTCAAGTTAATACTAAAATGACCAAAATGGTATCAAACATACAAAAATTGGTGGAGGAACATTCTAAGCAGTCAACAGTTGGTGCAGAGATCTTGGGGTGGCAAGAATGGCCTTGGCAAAGCTGTGAAACAAGCAAGACCATTAAGAGGAAAAAGAAATGGCTTGATTCACAACATTGGAGAAGGACAGAGAGAAAAGCATTGAATGGCTTGTGGCCAAGGAAGCAAGATTTAGATTCCATGCTAAGAATTATGGAAAGCCGTTGGAGACTTTTAAAGATAGGAACTTACATTTTTTAAAAGTACACTTTGGCTGTATTTTGGAATACTGATTGCATAGAAGTTTCCAGGAATGGAAGAGGAAACCAAAATTATATGGTCAAGGTAGCATTGTAAGAAAAAAAAATCAAGTTTTATATTTTTTGTTGTTTTGTGTAGTGAAGGGGTGAAACCAAGAGTTGTATTTAGTCTCATTAAGTTAGAACGTTCTGATTAGTCATCCGGTTGGAGCCATCAAATAGCTACTTGAATCCAAAGGTCTTGAAATCTGTCAAGAGACCAGGGCTATAAAGTACAGTTAGAGCAATCATACAAGTTTTGTGTTATGGTTTAATTTCAAGGTATGAGGGTATTTTGGATGAGGATTCAGGTAAGCGATGATGCTTAAAGGGGTCCCTAGACAACTTCCAACTAGGGTGGAGCTCTTCACCAGTCTTCTCTTGTATGCAGAGGGAGTTAAAACATCCATTATAAAAAGAAAACAAAGCATCTACATATGGCAAGGAACAGCTAGCTGTCTGCTGAGACTTAACAGCTCTTAAGTCTGGCCATAAACTACTTCACTAAATTGACTTCTTGCTGCTGCTCTGCCTAACCTGGCTCTGCTGGGCAATCACCTCTCACTGCAACCAAGGTGGCCCTTCTCACATCCAGCTAAATTCTCCTGCCTATTCCTTTACCTAAAATCCTATTTCTGTCTTTCTCAGTTTCTTCCAGCTTTACTCATCCTTCAGGGTCTTAAGCATGCTAGTTCGCAAAACCTTTGATTTCCCCTAGCTCACGTTGAGATCTCACCATATTCTTTTATTTACCATAAAATGCAACACGCCTTTATTGTCTTGTATCTATTTACCTGTCCTTGAGTTTTCAAGTGGTTTTTCTTCCCAGTCAGACCATACCCCCTTTGTGGGCTCTCAGATCCTTTTTATAAAAAACGTACTAATGAGAAAAATATATGCTTTGAAACGAGAGCTCTATAAGCTCAGTTTCCCACTGCAGGCTTTATCTGCGATGGAAGTTGAGCTATTTAGTGTCTCTAAGCTCTCAGTTTCCTTTCATATTGGTTTTACCTCATAAGATTATGAAATGTAATGTGCAAAAACCTCTCTTACAATGCTCTGCGCGTTGCAAGTTCTCAATAAATATAGATATGCTTATTTTCTTCTCCTTGGCCTCTTAGCTTCTACCTAAGTATTGGGATGGCGAAGGAGTCACACCTGCTACGTGGACAAAAGAAGGGACAATATAATTGGTTACAAATTGCTCCACCAAACATTTTTGTTTGTTTGTTTTTCTACTTTCAATACCCCACTGTGACTCACTTGATTTTCTGAAATGTCCTTCTTAATCAAAGTGCTGTGTGGCCTGCAATTTTGCAAATTGAAGTGGATTGAAATTAGGTTTGTCAGAGAATTTCATGACACCCTCCACCCTTCTCCTGGAAATAATTGGAGACACCCTGGGGTATCACAGACCAGGGCTCAGGAATCACTGCTCATGTATGTTGCCTCACTTGGGCTCTTAGGAGGACTAAATTGACAGCAGCAGTTCATTAGCAGAGCGTGATTGAATGTGCACGGTTTGCTGATGAACTTGTAAGCACTTGGGGAACCATGAAAAATGCTTTCCTTGTCGCCAAAAAGGTTGAGCAGAAAAGGTCAAAGCATAGGGAGGTGTGTGTGCGTGTTTAATAAAAATTGATTAGAAATAAGATGCTTTAGACATCCAACTCTAATAGGAAATTAGTCAAAATCAGGACAGCCATTTAGAGACTGCCGCCGTGTTTTTGGCTTCTTCCTATGTTGCACTTACTAAAGGTGAAAAATGTCACACCCCCTACCTTGTGTTTGGTGTCTACAGGCTGCACATAATTCAAAGGATGGCATGAAGGCAGAGGAGGGGCAGCAGGAGGAGGAGGAAGAGGAGAGGAGGGAGAGGGGAAGGAGGGAAGGTGGGGGAGAGAAAGTAGGAAGGTGGAGAGTGCCATGAAGTGTTTACTCCCACAAACTAAGGAGGGCACTTCTCAGTATTAGACTGGTGTGGGTGGGTCAAGAAAGGCCACAGCTGAGCTCTGACTTGGCCACCTACCCATCGGGGCTTCCTGAGGAGGAGCTGCATCTCTGAAGCCTACTGGCATCCACGGACGGTGGAGTCCCGTAGTGGTGCTGCACCGCAAATGTCCTCCGGCTGCTTGCTAGATTTGTATTTAGTCCCACTGCCTTTGTCAGGGGTTGCGTTTGGAAACAGGTCATCTTGTTTCTCAGCACACCCAGTGGGGGAAGGCACGGGCAGAACTACTCTACACTCTCGGCGCATTTAAAGGTTATCCTCCAGCTGTGGCCATGCTCACTGGCTCACAGCGTGCACACTAATTCCTCAGCCCAGACGGCTCGCAACAAGAAGGGATCTTATTAGGAAGTCCAGTGACATCCCCTTCTTTTCTACTTTTCCTCTGTTCACTTCATGCTGAGCCCCACCCGATCGGCATCCTTTGGCCAGCAACCAAAGCTCCCGGAAGCCAGCCGGGCAGGAAATGTGGGTTCAGGGGAAGAAGCCTCCTTAGCACAGCAAACGTCTCAGGCAGGCCTCAACGCCCTGAAGCAGGAGTGGCGGGTCAAGGGCCAGCGCTGCAGGGGACCCCCTCCCTGTGTTCCCTGAAATAGTTTTCACCTGAATATTTCCTCTCCGGTCTTCTCCATGAGGACCCTTGTGCAAGTCAGAACATGAGAGTAGAGTATGGTCTGAGAAGAAAATGTGGTTTGAAAAATGCCACTTTGACAAATGCATATCACATAACATCTTACATAATGTTGCTAATAGCAAATATTTGTGGATTGCCAACTCAGAGGAAAGCACTTGCGCTTTATCTGTATTCTCTAATTTTATTTTTGTGGCAATTCATAGATGTGATTGGTGCCATTTTAACTTAAGGGAACTGTGGTTCTTGGTAATAAGTAACTTGTTCAAAGTGAGGGAGTGACCGAGTCAAGTCTTAAGTCTCAGTGTGTATTATGTCATAGTCTGTGCCCTTTCTACCATTCTAGGCCGCTGACAGATAGACAGGCAGATAAACAGATAGATGTCTATATGCTTAGAAGTATAAGAGCATGATCAAGGTCACCTTTAAAAGATCCCTGTCATCCAGGGGGAGGATCTTATGTACTGAGAGCCTTCCCAAAAGTCAGAATGTGATTTTTTGGGGAGGGAGATGTGTTCACCCTGGTCATTCCCATTGTGGATCAGCTCTCCGCCTGCTCCTAAGAATAAATCTTATTGATAATGTTGACTCTAGCAATGAGCTCTGGATTGATTCCCATCCACTGATAGTGATTTGTTTGTTGGTTTGGTCTGCTTTCCTTCTAGCATGCAAAATGTAATTAAACTTGGGAGCATGACTTTAATCCCATTCCCCAGTGCCCCAATCTTTCTTTTCCAAATCAATCTAACCACAGAAAATATCAGAGTTAAATAGATCTGGGAGGGGATAAGTAACTGTACAGCAAAGAGGTTGGGCCCTAAGGTTGTGGATACTCTTCTGCAAGGTCAAAGGGTAGAGAGTGTGTAAGAGGTTAGGGTGTGGCTAGAGTAGAGTAACCTGAATAAAAAATGAATGTGTGGCTCTGCCCAAAACAGGAGCCTGAGAGGTCACATTAAAAAGTCCACAGGGCGCAGAGTGTTCCCACCCTTCCAGCCTTTCCTAGGAGGGAGCCCTGCCATTGGACAAGTCCAAGTGCCTCCCAGTTTCAGGCTCTGTTCTCCAGTGAGTGTCTATTGGCTATTTTTGGTCAATGTTGCCTTCTCAGTTCCTCCATTCTCCTCTCAAAACAGATGTCATATGGGTCTTGTGACCACTGGTACAAGTGCTCACTCGATTGAATTTTAGTGTTTGTGGGGATACTCTGTCACCTAGCTTGGCTGGTGCTAAATGCTGTGTATTCTAGCTGTTCCATCTTTTTGTAGTATTTGGAGTTTGAAAGTCACTTTCTTTTGTCCCATGATTTCCACTGGGCCTTTAAGTGACAAGGGACCCCCTGTTTTTTATTGTTGAGCCAGGCAATTTCCTTTCCCTCCTCCCCTATAACCCCAGTTTCTATAAAATGCATCAAGTCAGATCATTCTACTCACTGTCCCTTCATTAGTTCTCTTGTCACTTCTCATCACTCCTTAACGGTTTTAACAATTAGATCTCTGTATATTACTTACCATAGTTAGTTAATATTCTTAGAAAATGCAACATCCACGTAAACCATTTATTCAACAACCTGGTCTCACAACCCTGAACTCATTCTTATGTTAAGCCTACTATACTATTTCCCACCTCAGGGATACAGTCAGATGTTCACATCTGAGCCATTAGTAATAACTGTATCATTCGCAAAATCTTTATTTCAGGTGCATCCCTTTCCTCTAAATACTCTCCATCTTTCTATCTCACTACTCTATTATCACTAATCCAAAAGTTCTTCCATCTTATTAAGACATCCAATTATTTTACAACAGTATTTTTTAATAGACTATATCCTGCATGTTTTCATTCTCATCCCTAATTAAACTAGCCAACACAGCCTATCATTAGTTAGCTCCTTTGACTATACCATTGCTGGAATATAATACAACCGTATGAAGGTTAAACCATGCATTGTCCAACATTTCTAGAGGGAATTCCATATTCAGAGGCCAGAGGTAAAAGGAGGAAGCACTTCTAGAATAAAAATTAATAATTTAAAGGTCAGAGATATGGAAAAACTGTTAGGCTGAACAAGTACACAGAGGCCAGGTAACAAGAACTCTTTAAAAACCATGGCCTTTTTAGTTTGTTTGTTTTACTTCATCTTTGACAATAAGGTATCATTGAAAGCTGGTGACTTGTTTGTGGCATTCTGAACTTGTCTTCACCAGAGCTGAACTTGAACAACAAACTTTTATTGTCTTACTGTGCTACAGGCTGGGAGTTTGAGCTGAAGGTGTTGGCCGGACCATGTTCTGCTGGGAAGGACCTATTCAAAGACTGTCCCCTATTTTCTGGTATTTCCTTAATTTAGGACAGCATACTCCAGTTTTACATGCTATTTTACTAGTGGGCATGTTTCTGTGTCTAAATTTTCCCTTCTTGTTAAGGAATACCAATTATATATGATTAGGGGCTTACCTCCAGTGTGAACTCTTCTATAATTGATTGCAATGATCTTATTTCCATATGAGGTCATGTTCTGAGGCACTGGGGTGACAACCTCAACCTTTGAATTTGGGGGTAAACAATTCAACCCATTATATGGGTGTTTATTAAAAATATTTTTGACATAACTGTGAATTCAAGGACCACCTCACTAGGAAATATGTCTGCTGTGGAATGGATGAAAACAATAACAACAACAACAACAAGGCACTCTTTGTAGATTTTCCTCTTTCTGCAAATGGCCTGGCAAGGACAGGGAACAAGGCAGCTCGAACTCACCGCTCCCACGGGAGGCACACCTGGCAGGACAGAGAGGGTACCTCTGCGTTTCCATGGGTGAGCCTCACACAGGACTCCTGTTTTTCGTGTCTGGTAGCACTTACCAAAGTTAGGCCAAGAGAAGTCAAAGTAATTTAGATTCAATCTTCTCTCAGAAATGAAATGAACAGAAGTTTTATTAAAAGGAAATGAAGAGGAAATTGAACTTTCATATTTCATTGTGCAATTGCGATGACACAAAACAATATTCGTGAACGGAAGTTTGAAAGATTGTTATTTATACATCTTTCTTCCACCTACACTCGACACACTTCTTGTCAAACTAGGGGGCAAACATTTTTTTTTTACCCTTAGGAGCAAAGTCATGGTGATAACATGGCTGTTGTAAGCTAATGTGCTCTGTATTACTTAAACGTTTTTTACACAGTTTGGAGCAAATTTATATAGAACAAATTTAGCGGAAGCTGTAACTTATTGTTCATATCATTATTAGGTAGAACTTAGGTAAAAATAAAATTTTGGCCTTTTTAATCTATTGGAGGAAAGATAAAAATCATAAAGGGATTAGAAATGGCTTCAGTATGTTTTCTTAGTGAAAAATTAGAACAGGTAATTTTAGCATTTCATTCTTATGTGGTGGTGTCATTCTACACAAAGATAGTATGACTGAAGTAGGGCTTGCTGTGGCTGGATTATTTAGGAGACAGGAGGCATTGCTTTCCTCATTTGAGCCACAGGGCACTAAAATAAAATGTTGCCTTTGATGGCTAGGAGGGGCCCTCAAGGTGAAGAATCTATAATACATTCCTCAGGATTCCTTAATATAGGACTTTATGCATGTGCAATGTATCTGTTGAGCATAGCTGAAGGCATATTTACAAAGGGGCACTGAAAACCGCTTTCTCTCTATACTGAAACTCAGTCCCCCTTTTCTTGGTATTTATTGTGTCCAGAGATCTGTCTTCTGCCCTTGCTCACAATGGAGCTGGAGCTGGTGATAATTCATATTTTTTTAAATGTTTTTTCTTTATTTTTAAAAATTTGATTTACTTTTTAGAGAGAAAGGTAAAGAAGGGAGAAAGAGAGGGAGGAAAATGTCAGCATGTGAGAGATACGTGGATTGGTTGGTTCCTTCATGCCCTCAACTGGACACCTGGCCCGCAACCCAGGCAAGTACCCTGACTGGGAATCGAACCAACAACCTTTTAGTTCACAGGCCAGCACTCAATCCACTGAGCCACACCAGCCAGGGCTGGTGATAAAATTCTTAACCTGAGGATGTATCACTGGAGTGGGCTTTGATAATAAAACCTCCATCCATGATGGCTTAACAAAACAACTATTTCTCACTCATCACATCAGTTTCGATTACATCAATGGAGGAGAATTAGTCAAGAAACTTAGAGAAGTCTTGGGAATGTTTCCCAAATTGTAACAGGGGTCCAGGTTTGCTGCATATATGTTAAGGCCCAACTCACATGGCCCTTGATGATTGTAATCTGAAGTTTATGGGCTGTTGTGTTGTTGGTGATTGTGTTTTCTCTTAGTGGTTGGAAGTGCTGGAAAGGGGTGAGGAGAAGCTCATGCAAGCTGGACCACCTTGTGGGGCAAGGTCAGAGGTGAGGGGAGAAAACCTGGGGAAGAGCCTGTAGCCTGAAGTGGTTTGGATTTGGGAAGGTTATTCAGGAACCAAATCGTTTCCTTGGCTCTTTCAACTGTAAACTGGTTATACCTTCAACCCTCTGTCTTTTTTACTGTAGTATTTAAATCCACAGATGCTACAAGAAAATGAGGCTACCAAGGAGGAAGAATAGATTCTTTCAGGGGATTAGCGAAGAATTAACTAATGGTGAGAGAACTCTGCCAGGAGACACTTGTGGTCTTTTGACTGATGAAAAAGGGTTATTTCTGGCATGCACACTCCTCCCAAAGTTTAAGAAGGAGCTAGAAAAGAAGGATGAATTTGTACTAAAGGGGAAGAAAGAGACTGAGGTCTTATGCAGAGGAGCAGCTGCCTTTGAATGTGATAGATCCTGAAACTGATTAGCAGCAGAAAGAAATGGGGAATATAGTGCATACATCCCTAGAGGGCAGAGGTCCTGAAATTTGGGGCTGGGTGTATGTCCTTCCGCACCACCTGGCCCATCTCCTTAATTTTGTGGCTGCAATATCAACAACAGAAGAACATTGTACATTGCAGAGAGTGTGAATAGGTATTTTTGGGAAATAGTGTTCTGTGGATAATTAGTTGAGGAAATTCTGCTGAAAGATAGTTAAGGAGATGCCTGTGCTGAAGGGCTTCTTTCAGTCTTGAATGAGATGAGGCACAGTTACTCTCCCAAGAGAAGGGATCAATTAAGGGACATCTCCTCAAGGTTGAGCATGGTATGTAATTTTTGTCAAAATAATCTCTCTGGCAAAATGTGAAAACATTGAAATAAACAGTCATATCTTCTGAAGAATTTGAACGCTAATGCTCTTATTAGAGAGGAGGTACATCTTAGAGTTTTTCCCCTGCTCTTGCCTTCATCAGTGACAGCAGTTCCAATATCAGGCCCTGAAATGGTTTTCTTAGAGGTCACCTTCCCTCTGACACTTTTCAGCTCTTGGCTTTTTTGGTCTTTGTGCTGCCAATGGAAATTTAAACCTCAGGGACAGATGCAGTCTTCAACTAGCCTGGTCCTACTCTCTGTTGTGTCACCCACCCTGGAAGGCTCTCCTTCTGCAGCAGCTGGCGGTGTGGAATCCCAGAACCCAACTTGCTGTATTTGGTCCATGTAAAACCCCTGACTCTTGTGCATTCCTCTGATGATTGAAAATGACTGTGCTTACAAAACCTAAATAAACAAGAAAGACACGGGTCTTTGTAAACACAGGATAACATCTGTCTTAGAATAAACAGCCCCGCTTTTCAGCCTCGAGATTCCTCACTTGCACTCACTGCCAGGCCCCGTCAGGCGACGGGGGAAGGGATACAGAGCGGGCTGACGTTTTCAAGTTAAGAACACATGAAGACTCAGAATGAGCATCAACTCCCTCCTAGGTGATCACTCAGTTCCTTGGATTGCTTTGCAAAGTAGAAAACTTCAAGAGAAACTGCTGTTCTGATCTGCTCACTTAGTGAATTCACCTTTGAGCCATGGAAAGACTCAAAAAAGTTTTAGCTGAAATTAAAATTTAGTAAGGGTCAGTTCTCTAGGCTACGAAGAAATCAGAGCAGGAGAATAGGTGAGAACAGTTGGGAACAGGTGAGTGGGTCCCACCAAGCTGAGCTATAGCAGTTAATAATAAAGATTTCCGAGGCTAGGTGAGAGGCCACAAATGACTTCCGTGAACAAAATGGTGAAACTGTTCAAAAAAAGGCAAAAGGAGGGAAAATGAACATCTTTGTTAACATAATTAAATACCTTTCTTGCTTGGATCATTGCTAGAGTAATTGTCCAGAGTACTTCCAATTCTATTAGAGGAACCTAGCTTTTACTCCTGGTAAGTGAAATTATGAATTAGCATTAGGGAGTTTCAAATATTTTTCAGTAACACTTTTTACAGGAATGAATGCTGAATGTATTTTTAAGTTGCAGACTTAAAAATACACCATTGAATCGTTTGCATTTATTAGAAGGTAGATAATCTGGCTGGGACGTGAATGGGAACATATCTTCCTGGGGTCCATTTGAATTTCTCAACAGAAGTCACCACGTCATTTTTCCCACCACCGCAGCAATGGTTTGTGGAAGACAGAGTTCTGCTCCTTCGTTTTGTTTGGAATGCTGGGTGTGAAGCAAAAGGTCTCGATCAACATGGACGCATGGCTGACAGTTGTGGTATGGCACACCACGATTTTAAGTCTCCTGGAAATTCCCTTCTCAATGTCATTTTCACCTAAATTATATGCCCTCTATTGAGACATAATGAAGAATTAATAAGTTATATCTTTAACAGCACCTGTATTTTTAAGAAATTGGAATATTCTTAAGACTATTGAGAATAATGACACTACTAATAAACCTATATTGTCTCATTCTATTCCTTATCATGTTTCTATAGTGAGCATTACAATATCCTTTTGCAGATTAAAAACATGAGGCCTTATTTAAGCTTTCTTAGAAAATTCATTAAGTACTTGCTGCAGCTTGAAGTGCTCGCTCTGTGGCTCGAATTTCTCATTGCTTAGGGGAGCGAAGAAATAAACCACACAGAAAGCAATGCTGACTCGGCTTCCTGCTAGAGAATGAACATTCTGAGGGGTGCAGCGTTTTGTGGGTGCAGGTTAGTTCCCGCACCCAGCAGAGTGGGGCTTGTTCCCTTCTCCATAGTGTGTACACAGGCATTTCAACGTTGGGCTGTTTCCCTTGATTTTACCAAGGACGGTGAGAGCAAGCTGTCACCCACTGGGGGCTGCCACCACAGGCCAAGGGGTGTCCTGTCCTGGCCCTCAGTGCCAAGCTGGAACTGGCTTATGGAACCAAGGAGGCCCGATGATTAGTTTGCCAGAGCTCTACACTTTAGCCTTCCTAGCCAGCCCTGGTACTTCTAGGGTGCCAAAACCTGGGGCCACCCCCATCAGGAGGACATGTGTCCTGGGGTAGCATCTCTGCCCGGCAGAGCAGAGCCCCAGATCTCGCTGCCTGTAGGCGCGGCCCTCACTCCATCCTGTCCCATGGGCACTGTTCTACTTCCTCTGGAAAGTGCATTTCACTGGCCGGGCTGGCCTTGCCTTTTGTTGTTACTGCTAAATTCCTTGTACTTAAAGGGCTGTGTGACCTCATGGGGATTCAGTGGATTCCGACCAAACGAAGGAGGCATCACCTCAGTAGATAACTGGCCGTGGCCCGCTCCCTCCACATGGGGCATGTCCCAAATTTACTAGGGCCTCAGGCCCATTCTGGCATCTTTCTCCTCAACTCAGATTGCAGCTGTTTTCTGCAGAACAGACAGAAATAGAGTTCTTTAGCCTGGCCCCGGTCTGAATTTTAAAATTCTAGTATTCCCACCAGAGGACAGAATTTAACATTTTCTCTGTCCTCAGACCATATTGTTTTTTCCTTTTTCTAATTGGACCAGTGAGAAAAACCTGAACAGATTAAATTTTTCCTTTCAAAAGCATTATTGCAATTTTAACTTGAGGGACCCAAAACAAAAGATGTAAATATATTTCTACATTTTTCTATTTTTCTTATAAAAGTAATACATTTGCATCATAGAAATTATGGGCATTAAAGTATGAACATCCCCCATAATCATATATTCCAGAAGTTTTTATGACTGGGTTTTAATATCCTTTCCTGCCTTGTCAAAACACACACACACACACACATATATATATATATATATGTCACTCAGTAAGTCCTTTCGTAAATTGCTTTATTTTCTACCCCCTCAAAAATATTTTATTATACACATTTTCTCCTAGAAGTTCCACATCATGTTATACTAAGGAGATGTGATATGAGCCTGCCTTGTCTAAACATAATGAAACACTGAATATAATATTATAGAGCATGGTCAATGCCAGCCAACCAGAGTAGTAAACCTGTGAGCAGACAGACAGAAGAGGAAGCTTGAGGTAGTGGTGAGAGGAAGGTCCAGGCTAAAACCATTATCTTCATGGTTTTATCCGTTTTCAGTTACTTGGAGGTCACAAATCTCTTAAACAGAACTGTATGTCCCATAGAAATATATTATAAATTCAGAATTTGTTTTCTTGTTCAGAAAGGTGAACTCACAAACTATTATGAATCAGTGGGTGCAGATGGAATGTTCTTGATTACTTTTTAAAATCTTTCAGGGTCATTCTACATGATTTCATGCTAAGTAGCATCCCCTTTCAGTCCATTTCACACTGATCAAGATTGTCTGGTAAACAGACATTTTCCCCTTCAACTCATCTGAAAACAACTTCTTATATTGAGTGTTTTGATTTGTTTAGGTAAACTCATATGTATATGACCATAATGGATAGTAATAGTGATGGAGGTAAGGGCAAGCTTTACTGGTGAAAAAACTGACTTAAAAAGAAAAGTACTGGCAATTTAAAGCCTAAGTTAACACATGAAAACACCACTCAAGGGCTACTGCTGGAGATGAAGAGAATATGGGGTTCAGACCTCCCTAAAAAATCTGTTTCTAGTCGTGGCTGGTGACACAGCGGATAAGGTGCTGGCCTGTGAACCCTAATGTCGCTGGTTTGAGTCTCAGCCAGGGCACATAACCAGGTTGTAAGCCAGGTTGTAAGCCAGGTCTCCAGCCAGGTCTGTGGCTGGAGGCAGGTGAAAGACAACCATTCATTGTTGTTTTTCTCCCTCTCTCTAAAAATAATGAAATCTTAAATAAATAAATTAAATAAAACAGAATCTGTTTCTTTCAGGGGGCCAGAGGCAGTATTATAAGGTCCTTATTAGCATAGATGCTGGCACTGGCCAAAAGTAGTCAGATCATGCCTCTGTCAACTAACAGCTGTGTAAACGCGGAGAACAGTGCCTGCACATATCAAGCGCACAGTAGGCATTCGACAGAGTTAATAAGGATTTCCACCTGCCTCTCCCAGCTGTCATCTGTGGTCATGTCTTTCATCTCCTTCCCCAAATCCAGTTGGCAAAACTGGCAAAAGCTTTGTTTCCCTTGTGACATTTTTGTTTGTATCTCTTGTCCTGCCATTTAGTCCAGTAATCATGAAATCATTTATTCATTCAATTCATTCATTAACTCATTTTTTTTTTTTTTTTTTTTTTCATCACAGATTTACTGAGGACCCATTCTGCTCAAGGTACAGATAGTTTGTGAAAACCACAAAAGAAATTTCTGCCTTCTTAAAACCTATAATCCCATGATCATATCATAAAGGTTAAGACAGTGAACTTTGGGGACACTGAGGACACTTAGGAAAGGTTCCTACTGCAGTACTGATGGTCACGGGATGCTTCTGGAGGAAATGGCTTTGAAAGAAAGATCTGGAGATAAACAGGAGCATGGGAGAGTTAGAGCGGTGAGAATATTATTGGAAGATGCAATAGCATGTACAGAGACATTGTGTTTGGGTTTAGCAGGAATCCTTGGAGCAGGGGGTGGGGTGGGGTGGTGGTGGATTGATTTGGTTTCAGTTCATGTTGTCTTGAATTGGAACTGTATAGGGCAGCTGGCTGGAAAGTCAGGCAGAGTTTCTATGCTGCAGTCTTAAAAAGAATTCCTTCCTAATTGGGTAACTGCTGTTTTTATGCTTAAGGCCTTCAACTGATTGGATAACCTACATTATGGAGGGTAATCTGCTTTACATAAGGTCAACTGATTGTAAATGTTAATGAATTGAAGAACTTCACAGCAAAGTCTAGACTCAGGTTTGATCAAACAGCTGAGCACTGTACTCTCAGCCACGGTGACGCGTACAATGAACTATTAGAGGCGACAAGGGAGTGTCACAGTCTGTGGTCCTGAAAGAAGTCCAGGATAACTGGAGAAGAAAGAGCTAGGCCAGCCATGATGACAGAGACTCAGGCTAGTTAGAAGTGACTCGCAATCTTCACTGTTTGGGATTTAACATCCACTCTGCTGCAATGGGAAGTGGCTGAGTGGGTTCTGGAATCAGAGTTACATATTAAGAGTGCACAGCAGGGGCCTTCCGGAGCCAATTTATTTCTTGCATCAGGTGTATTCAATATTAATTGTCTCCTTAAAGGATGTATTCTGAGTGTCTTCTTATACAATAGCATTGTATTGAAATCAACTGGACTTCAACATGACTAAAATAAGTAAATTCAATGTTTTGACATGTCTGTATTTCCAAAGAGGTAACATTACTTTGAATCATGGTGGGGGCAGGTTGAGGATTGTTTCTGTTTTGCCTTAACCTCTGCTCTACTTAGCTGGGTTACCTGTCAGCCTGTGACTCCCATTGGGCCAGTGTGATTCTGACCACCTAATACCTTCCCTGCTTCCTGTTTAAGTCTGCCTCCTTCATTAGCTGTTTCATGACTTGCTAAATGATATGTTAAAGAACCTCAGGTTTTCTATAAAGGCCACACTCCAACATCTTGATGAGTTATAAAATTACTCCTCTGTATTAAGATGCTTTTGGCACCCTTTTTCAGTTCTGTTTGATGTGCCAGCTCAATCTAAACCAGTAACCCATGGATATGGGGATCTAACCTATTTGAGAGGACATGTCTCAGTAGCATCCTTGTCAAACCAAGCTTCCAGGGTTTTCCTGCCTCTGCACTGTCCAGTGTCCCCTTCTGCTGTGGGGGAGGTAGTCCTTACCTGCATGGTCCAATACAGCAGCCACGGCCATGTGCAGCTATTGAGCACTTGAAATGTGGGAGGTGAAATTGAGGGACTGAATTTTTTATTTTAATTAATTAGATTCAATTTAAGTAACCATGCGTGGCTAATGGCTCCTGTATCTGACTGTACAACTGTGGACCCATTCTGTTGTGAGTGTCTCTCCTTGTGACAGGAAGAGTCTGATGACTCAAGGGGCATCCCCACCTGGAACCTGTCTTTCTCCCCTGTTAGGCCACTCTCCCAGGGCCCCAGATCCAAAGCCAAATGGGCCCAAATCCCAGGACCTGTGCTGGCAATTTCGTAAAGTGTACTGTCTGTTTGAAAACTCTTGCAACCTAAGCAGAGGGTTGTGGCTGGAGTTTGTGAATGTATTCCTGGTTACACAGAACTGTGGGAGGCCAGCGGAGAAGTGAGCTGGGCTATGGGTGGGAATGGAAGGGGTGAGCCAAGGATCAGCTTTCTCTGTGCCACTAACTTATGAGAATTTAAAATCTGAACCTGGATTTCCTATTTCAGGTTCCTAAAAGATGCAAACTATCAGCCCCCTATGGGCAGACATGCCCTCGCTTGGACAGGGAAAAGAAATCCAAAAGGAATTGGGGAGAGATAATTATTACATCGTCAGAAACTAACCTTGGACAGGGAAAACAAATGAGTCTCCCCTCCGCCTCCAAAGAAAACAGAATAAAAACCAGAATTTGGTCCTGTGATTTCCCAACTGATTAGAAGATTGAGAGAGCAAAAATGAGCAAGCCAGCAAGTATTTATTCTACTTTTGTCATGACTATATATTTGCTGAAGTTCAATGTTTTATTAAACAGTTGATGGTAGCTTTATGACTTTTAAATTCTTTTCCTTAAAATATTTTATTTATTTATTTTTAGAGAGGGAGGAAGGGAGGGAGAAAGAGGGGGAAGGAAACATCAATGTGTGATTGCCTCTTGCATGACCCCAACTAGAGAGCTGGCCCACAAACCCAGGCATTTCTCTGACTAGGAATTGAATCACCAACTCTTTGGTTCACTGGCCAGCGCCCAATTCACTGTGCCACACTAGGTAGGGCAACTTTTAAATTCTTAAAAACAAGGTGCATAGACCTCCTTGTGTACTCTTCCATCAGGCCCCAGAAACTTTAGGGGTAAGCCTGGTGCCTTCACTGGAACTTCCCTATTCCAGTACCCATTAGACTGTCTCACGAGTAATTTATGTTTTTATGTTTTTCATTTTCCCTGACTAGATTGTGGGATAATCTACTCTCCAATGACAAGTCAATAGATCCTTAATAGATGACTATTGAAGGAAAGAATGAATAAAGTACCTCATAAAAGCCCTCATTTCCTTCCTTAGCATCTGCAGAGATAAAGTACCCCCAATTTATAAGATGATTATACCACGGATTTAAAAAAATCTTAAAACTCATATATTCTTACAAGAATAATCTCATTTTTCTTCTATCAGTCTAACTCATATATACAAGCACTTCTTTCTGCATTTTCTACAAAATCCCTTATGAGAACTTGGGAAGGAAGAAATGAAGGAAAAAAGAAAGGAGAGAGAAAGGAAGAAATACTGTCAATGCTGGGAACATATATCCCCCAAGAATTTATCTACCTCTTTTTTGTGACAGAGTTTTTAAGTTCAAGTTATGCTTTGACAGTTTGCAATAGATATTTTTCCTAAATTGTGTTCCTCAATTGGTAGAGGTATGTCTTTCCTTATTTGTTCAAGTCTATTCTATTTTATGAAGTTATTGGCTTGGTCATGATATAGAAGATGAATGCCTTAAAATAAATACCTGCTGTTAAGAACTCAGGATTTTAGAACACTTCTTTTATTTGATGCCACTAGTTTCTCAACCATCCATTATGCTATTCTGCATTGCCTATTAACTGAAGTTAGAACGTGACTGAGAAATGGGCTAGTGAGGCAAATAAAACATGGCTGGGATAAATCTGAAACACAATGAGGTCTGTACAGAAAAAGTCCAGCCACTGTTAATGCCATGAGAATGGGTAGCAAACATCAATGTGACCTGACAGCCAAAAAGAGTGCACTGGAAATGCCCATGTGTTAACAATGATGACTTCACTGTACTAGTCAGTCAGGGTGGTAGGTGCCCAATAAGTGAGCATGTGTACTGTGTGGCCGTCACATTCAACGTGACTGAGTTAGAACAACAACTCTGCATCAAATTTTGCAGTAAGATGAAACATTCCTCCATGGAAACTATTCCGGTGATTCCGCAGGCCATGGCTTTGGGCAACTGGTGATTGGTGGCCTTACCACCAGAATGCACTCACTTGCGCATCACATCTTGTACAGAGTGTTCGGATCAAACATTGAATCATCCAGGTGACTCAGCCCCCTTACAGCCCAGGTCTGGTGGCCTGCAACTTCTGTTTCTTTCCAAAACCAAAATCACCTTTGAAAAGGAAGAGTTTTCAGACCATTGATGGAATTCAGAAAAATACCATGGGGCAGCTGATGGTGATTGGGAGAACTGTGTAAGGTCCCAAGGTACCTCCTCGAAGGGGACTGAGGTGTTATTCTCCCACGTGCAATGGTTTTTGTATCTAATCTCTCCTTCAATAAATGCCTCTATTTTTTCTAGTGCCTGACTGGATACTTTCTGGACAGACCTCGTATGGCATTAATTGATTCAGTTTTCTCTACACCACTCCAACATAACGGGCAAAATATAAATTGTTCTACGTCTTTCAGTGCATAAAATATTTTGACAATTGACCAAGAAAAAATAGTTATTTGTCATTTTTAATTCACATTCTATTTTAAGAAGGATAGACCTTGGCATCTAGAAGCTCTTTCCTTTGATGATTACAAGATCATTTCTTCTGGGTAACGGTCAATACTATACCTGAAGACTTTAAAGTGGGTACAAGTAGGCACATTTGGCAACAGAAACGGAGTCAGTTAACGTATTATGCATGTGAGAAGGATGGGAGGAGATGGGGAATTTCTCTACAGGGGGCCAGGAGTGGAGAAGGCTAACTAAGGCTAAACCTTGTAAGATGATACACACACAGGGGAGACACAGTCACCTAGAAGAAGGGACCTACAGAAAAGGGAGATACGGCTAAAATGGCTTTTCAAGTGAAATGGTGTACCATGTGGGATATGAAGACCCCTTCTTCATCTTTTTTTTTCTAACCCTTATTTGTAATGAGGCCTTGCTCATGAATATTCTTAGGGAAAGGGCATTTGATAAGAAGTGGCTGAAGTATAATAGAAGGCGAATGAAATAGGAACACACTGGAAGAGGTCAAGTTCCATAAACAGAAAATAACCATTTGTGAGTGCAGATGTGTATGTATGTATGTGTGGTTTCCAATCCAGATGTCAAATGAGTCACCCAACAGTGTCCTTACTTGTCCTGGTGTGGCCCTAGGGGAACCTAAGGCTGAGTTTGAGGGCAGAATATATTTCACACTAAACATTTCCTAAAGGTCAGCTCTGTGTTAGACTCAGGGTCACACCATATGTTAGGTCTCTTTTCTAGAGTTCTAGTCTTCTGTTGATTCATCCAAGAAAGGACTGTAGAGACCCCTTCTAAAAATATGTCTTCAAAGGTATAAATTTACTTTCTACAGAATAAAATTGGGGCTTTTTATTATTTCAGAGGCAACTGACATTGTTACAGTGAGGAGTATTCTGGATTTGATGTCATGTTTCAATAAAAATAAATGTAAGTGAAATAGGTACATGTTTCTGAAGTCAGGAACATAGACTGTAGAAAAGGTACCATGTTTCCGCTACATGGGAAAATAATTAGAGGCTGTCTCATTTCTCAACACCAGAATTTTAGTTATCATACTATATTTCAATAACCTTTTATTAAACATTATTTATAGGGTGCTAATGTCTACCATTCACCTCTGCTATGATATCTCAAGTTTAACGTGTTTAAAACAGACGTTACAACTTATGTACGTTCCTTCAAAAATGGTATTTCCTTTGGACTTTTGAGATCTTTGCAATGGACATCTCACACAGAAGGCTCCAGAACCCTCTACTAATCTGTACTCCGCTCTCCACCTTCAGTTATAATTTCTCTCATGGCTTCTTCTAAAGGGATTCATTTATCCAATTTCTTGTTGCTAGCTCAGAGCTTGAACAGGTTATAAGTCAACTATTCAAAGAATATCTTAACTAGTTTTGGTGTCTTTAAACTTTTTTAAGATTTCCACGTTAGACAGAGATTCCAGAAGAGTCCTAAAACAGATCTAACCCCATTGTCTGAACCCCTAAATCATTGTTTCCCCTTTTATCCTAAATCCAAGCTTCCAAAATATTATCTGTTCTTATATCCTACCATGCTTTCATCTGAAGCTCACCCTCCCTTTAATCTGCCTCTTTTTGACATGGCTTTTCTTATTCCTTATCTTGATGGACTGAATGTTTTTTAGACAAAATACTCTTTTTTCTATCCCTATTTCTTATAACTATACTCATTCTCACACTGAGAACCTGTAACAGGTGGCATAAGTTTTATTACATGAATTCTTCATTTGTTTTTATTACTTCATTTAATATTTTTCAAATACTGAATAAGTATATACTTTGAGCAGGTAGATATTACTTAGCATTTTTGGGGAATCACTTAAGAGAAATTCAACCCTTTAAAAGATATATTGATTTTGACCATGCGATTGGAATGCAGTGGGGTAGAATCAGAAATTACTTTATGTATCTCTGCTTTTGGCTTGTTCAACATTATGACAGATCAGAATTTCAAAAAAAATTAAAAATATGCTTAAAATAAACAAATCAAATTTTCTGTAAAGGCTCTCAAGTGTCCTAGAGAGTCCCATAGCAAGATTCCAGTTTAATTTCAAGAAATCCTTGCTCCTAGGATAAAAACACCATCAGGTCTCTCTTCCCATCTCTCTTTTACTGCATTTTCTGGGTGATCTATCGTTCAATTTATTGAAGCTTTCTTCCCTGTCCTACAGTTAGTATATGGAAAACAAAGATCCCAAGATTATAGCTCTCTCTAGTTCAAAAGAGTATGGCCTGAATGATTTGGTATTTTCATTGACTACAAATATCCAGGCCCTAGCTGGTGGCACAATGGATAAGGCTCTGGCCTGCGAACCCAAAGGTCGCTGGTTTGATTGCCAGCCAGGGCACATAACCAGGTTGCAAACCAGGGGTCCAGGAGGCAGGTGAAAAATAACCATACATTGGTGTCTCTCTCCCTCTCTCCCTACCCCTCTCTTTAAAAATAATAAAATCTATTTAAAAATCCATCTCATGTAATGGAAATTTGGATTTTTACAAATTTCCAGGCAAGTATCTGAGACCTGAATTGTCTGCTAATCTTTGAGCCAAGGATTGGGTCTAGTTGTACCAACATGGTAAGACAACATGGCTGTTCCTAGAGAAAGAGGACCTCTGGGCACATAATATGATAGGTACCCACTCCAGGGGATTAAAAAGATGAAGACAAACAAATCCTGACTCAAGCTGCTCAGGATGGGATGGACAGATGAGATGCTCCTCTCTGGACATAGTTAAATCCATTTGCACATCCAATAAGATATTCAATCTAATATTTTTTCCTGCCTTTTGTGCATTCACTTATGATTTTACATTTTAAAGTATTAATTCCAATTTTAGCATTTGGGGTTAGTTACATTTAATATGAATTCTTAGCAGCCATATTTGGGGGGAAAACTCAAAATCAAATTAGTCGTTAATATGTACTTTTAGGTAATTGGCATGGTTTCAGGTCTCCCATTTAAACTTACTTCTCTGTGACTCTTCTGAACCATTCTCAGTTCCATGGAATTGCTCCAATTAAACTTTCCAAAGCACTGTGAAAGCCGCTGTCTAGGTATACAGAAAGGTTTGGAACAAAATTGAAATTCTTCTGAAGCAGTGAAGCCAGCAGCCTCTCTTGCAGTGTTTACTTCCCTTCTCTGGTTACACCTGGGCTGCTTTCCTTACCTGCAGAGTCCTTCCCTGCCAAAAACACACTTAGTATATTTATTCCCCTAATTACGGAGTACACTCTTCTCAGAGGAGCTCAGAGGGGGTCCCCACATTAAAAGCCAATGGAGAGGAGTGAGCTAGTGCCCAGAAGTCCCTTGAATGAGAAAGCTGCAGTGGGCCAAGAACCAAGTAAGTAAAGACCAAGGCAAGAGCATTGGGCATAGTGTCAAAAGATCACGGACTCCGGAAAAACTGTAACAATAATAAGTGGGTGATGCTTTTAAAATCATTAAAAAAAAAAAAGATTTTATTATATTTAGAGAGAGAGGAAGGGAGAGAGGCAGAGAGGGAGAGAAGCATCAATGTATGGTTGCCTTTCACCTGCCTCCAGCTACAGACCTGGCTGGAGATCTGGCTTGCAACCTGGTTATGTGGCCTGGCTGGGAATCAAACCAGTAACCTTTGAGTTTGTAGTCTGGCACTTTATCCACTATGCCACCAGCCAGGGCTTTAGAATAATTTTTTAAACAACATTTTCTATGTTTTGGAGAAAGACGAAGTGGGATAGAAACCATAATGACCAAGGGAATTACCAAGCACTTCCTGATTTTCTTTTCAAGTCATTAAATAGTTCAATGATATTATTTTATAAAAGCCCTTGGCCATTGGTCTTTTTTTCAGGCAGATGCATATGGTAGCAACAAATCTTTCTTTAAGACTCCTTTCTGTCCTATCTTTCCCCCTGTTCTTATCGATTATCACTTCCATGAAATATTGTGAATGGTTGTCTCTTCCAATTGCAAGTTTCTTAATGTCTTAACATTTCCAGAGAATAAATAGTCTTTTCACAGGAAATAAAATGCAAAAATTTAAATACTTAAAAGTATGCTATTAAAAAAAACAAAATAGAGATCCTTGTAAACCCAAACAATTTTAAATTTCAAGGGTTTATATAGGGTTATAGTACTTGAGACAGAATCATATAAATACTTTTTAAAAAATATGTAACATCAAGGAACTCAGAGTTTTCATTAAAAATACAAAGAATAAGTCTACTGATGACTAACTTCTTGTTGTTAGTGATCACAAATGGATTTATTCATAAATAGTCCATGCCTTTCTCTGAAGTATCTCTTAAGTATTTGTAACTTTTTCTGATTCACCTTTGGTTTCCATTATAAACTAATGTGTGTAATGACACATTCTTTTGTGATAACTGCATTTTTGTTTGCCATGTCTTCAAAAAACTTCTACATTTCATTTTAAGGAATAGAGAAAAAAATCCAGGGTTTGTTTCTGGTTTTCATTTGTGACTCAATTTATAATTTTATTCTTTACCATGGGAAACTCAATTACTTTTCTCTAAGTTCAGTTGGAAGCTTTTCAAGTGGTATGGCTATAAAATCCCAATGGTACCTAGATTGTTCAAACCAACTTCTGTTAGCTTTGAAGTCTATGACCTATCCTGAGAAGTTTAACAGTTCCCATTTTCTTCTATCACATTGTTTAATGCATGACAGGAAATGACCTATTTAGAAACTATCATTTCAGTCTTGCATCATGATATAATTTGGTGAAATTCACTTTAAATGACAATGCAAAAATTAGGTTCAAATGAAAAAACCAGCCCAGGGGGCCACCACACACAAATGCCACCTCTTTCTTCAGTCATGTAGATGACCACATGATGAGGTTCCTATATACAACACACAGCTTGTTAATCACCGTCAATATCAACTCCTCAGTCTGGGGGGTGGCCTGTTGGTATCTATGGAAAGGTTTATCCTCATTTTAAAGGTATTAAACATTAAAAACAGGTATCAAAGTCAAAAAGAAAATTCTGCAAATATTGATTTTCAGAGAAAAACAAAAAAGGCTTTAAAACCAAACAGATTCATCATTTAATTTTTAACATGAATAAACCGAGAGACAGGTAGACCCAAAAAAGGTTAGTTACCAAATATGACAGCAACTTAGGGGTGGAGCCTGCAGCAATAGCTTGTTTTACCTGTCAATTGGAACTTCTCTCTACCACAAATATGGGCTGTGCAAGTATAATCGAATATAGAATATGCCAATTGAAGAAATGATAAAACAATCCAGAGACAAATATACAAAGGCTTCATCCTCACTAGGTACTTTTTTAATTTACTTGGAGTGAAAGAGGATGAGTCTCAGAGGCAAAATAATAAGAGTTGAAATGAACTGTGCTACAGTCCACCAGGGGAAAATGTTAAATTTTGTCAGACTAATAACTCTGGGAAAAGGAGAAATTGCAATTTTTCTGAGATATATCAGGTTCCAAAAGTTTAAGAGGAAAATGAATTATATCCCATAAAGCACTAATTATTCTATACAATAAAATTTTAACAAGAATCAAGTTCCATTTAACATCTACTCAACTAGCAAACTTTAAACAATTAACATCTAATTGGTGAAGATGTTCTATTAAAAATAGCCACCTTATTGGCAGGCAGTTTGGCATTCAAAATGAAAATTACCTTGACCCAATGAATTAGATTCTGGGACAGGATACTAAAAATAATTGCAAAAAAAGTAATATGCACATTAACTTTTCCTTTGCATGACTCATCATAATCATCAAAACAAAACAGAAATGGCTAAAATGCCTGAGTAGAAGACTCCTTCAATAAGTTCCCATTTGTCTTTGAAAGAGAAAGTAATATAGCTGTTCACTATGGCAACTGTGAAGTGAGGGAAAAGGATGAACAGTTATTTGTGTATAATGGTAAGTCAAAAAGGCAGAATGCAAAAATTATCATGGTATTAAAAATGTTTTTATGCTACAAAACATGAAAGGAATAATTGTAAATGCAAACACTTTATGATCTGGGAATTTTTTTCTCTCTGTCTCTTCAAATTCCTAACAACATCAATAAATCCAGACCAAATCCCCCGACACGTTCCCCCTTGGCATAGTTGAGTCCACATCTCAAAGACCTTCCTTGGTATTCTGGAAACGCCACACAAGCCCCCTGCAAATCATGCCCATTTTCTCCCTCCTTTCTAGATGACCTTGGCTGCCTACAAAAGAATCAGAAAATCATGCTTGACATTGCAGCTGTGGTCTGCACTTTCCAAGTGAGCACCGCCTCTCTTAGGAGCTGACTTCTTGTTGGCTGCAAAGCTGCCAGGCCACTCAGTAGCAAACTAGGTCCTCCGTCTCCTGGGTCAGACAGTCCTCAGGGCTCTGTGCAAACACTGACAGACCATTAAAAAAAGTGGGGAGGTATCTCTCCTCAGAGTCCTCCATTCTTGTCCCAGGTCCTAGTCTAGGGCATGTCCTCCGTCATAGTCTTTTCCCTGCCTGATCTTCCATTCTCCACCTCAAACTGCATAGACACCGTAGTGTTTCTATTCACTGACTTTCTCTATGCAGAGCCAGGAATTCAACAGAGGCACAACAATGAATGTTGAATGAACGAATGAATGAATGAAGCTAGACCAACTGCCAGATCACCAGGACGCCAATACCAACCAGGTCTAACAAACGAGCCAAGGTTCCACCAGGTCCAGGGCTGTGCATGTCAGCCTTGTGTGGACGACACTTGACATACAAGGTGCATGTAGGTTGCCCATTTAGGCCTGTTTCTAATTACACGTAGTAACTCAGTCCACAAAGCTCTGAAACACCCATAGGCCCCTTTCTGCTCCTTGTTTTTAAGAGGTTTGTAGCTCAGTGAGGTGCTTTTGGAGAGACTGGTACTGCACCTCCTGCCACAGGGAAACTCACATCTGTGCACTGTCACATGCCGCCTATTCTACTTGTAGAAAATCCTCATCTAGCACAATAACGTTGCAACTTATAATAAGAAATATATATTTGGTCTTCACCCTCATTTCTGGTACAATACTTCCAAAATCTTGGAATTTCCTGACAGTAGCCACAAAGGTATCTTTGTTATAACATTGAGGTGACTTTTAGAAACACCTAAAGATGGGGACTGTTGATCAGAAAACCCAACCATGAGACTAGAGGGTTGGAAGGTTCAGTTTCATGCCCCAGCCAAGGAGGAAAGAAGGGATGGGGTTGAATCAGTTTTGCCAATGGCCAGTGACTTAAACATGCCAACATAATAAAGCCATTTACAGGAAAAATATAGTTCTGATGTGCGTCTCCATAAAAATCCACAAGAACGGCATGTGGAGAGCTTCCAGACTGTGGAACACATGGAGGTGCAGGGAGACTGTCATGCCTGGAGAGTACAGGGCAGCATCATGTGCTTTCCTCGACCCTGCCCTACACGTTTCTTCCACCTGGCTGCTCTTGAGTTAGATCCCTTCATAGTAAGCTGGTCATCTGGTGGGTAAATGGGTTTCCTGAGTTCTGTGAGCTGCTGTTGAGGCAGAATAAAAAGAAGTTAGAGAAGCTCCCAGCAAGTGGAATGAGGATGCAGGAGTGGACATCGCTGGCTAGTTCCTCTCACCAGAGCCCCGACTTCCAGGCATGACCAGAGCGTAAGAACTTCTGTCAGGAAGCTCTTGCCAGGGTCACAGAAGTTAACAACAAGGACTGGCTAAAGATCAACCCAAGGCCCAGGCTGGTGGCTCAGGGGACAGGTGCCGGCCTATGAACCCAGAGGTCACTGGTTCGATTCCCAGCCACGGCACATAATCAGGTTGCAAGCCAGGTCTCCAGACAGGTCTCTAGCCAGGTCCGTAGCCAGAGGCAGGTGAAAGGCAACCATACACTGATGCTTTTCTCCCTTTCTTCCTCCACAGGTGGAGGGAGGCTCAAGGGGAATGAATGCCATGACACTTCAGGAATGAACCATACTAGGAACAAGAGCCCTGCTCCCAGCCGGAGGGTGGAGTTGGAATTTGGTGCCATGGAGTTCAGAAACAACCCATCCTGGGAAACACACAAAATCCAAAACAAATGGACTATCCACACGCCCACCTCCACACAACCACCTCCCTAGCAAGTTCGTCTGTATCAACTGGGTTGTGTACTTTTGCTTCTTTCACAGAGGTGCATCCTGGCCTCTCTTTCTCTACCTGAATAAAATTGGCATTAGCTCTCACTCAGACTTCCCCTTGAATTCTTTCCAGTGTGAGTCAAGAGCCTGCAGGTCCCACAGAACTGGTCCAGGGACATTCTAACAAATCAGTCAAAACCACAATGGGATCTTGGGAACGTCGGTGGATAGCCAACTGGTCAGAAGTATAGGATGAAGTGTGGGGGGTAATCTTGTAACACTGAGCACTTAATTTATGGAATCTGACTCTTTTCTCTGGGTTGGCCATGTCATAATTTGAATTAAATTATAGGACACCCAGCTGGTGTCCTGAGCATTGCTGGGAGGTGTGTGGGGTGATGGAAACGGGAGAGGTATAAAAACAACACTCACACTACAAATATTGAAATTAGGTCTCAGAACAACAACAATAAGCACCTAGAACACAGTAAATATTTAATCTTTTTTTTCTTTAGTATTTCAACTACATATCTGTTATTTGGGAGAGGAAAAATAAAGTTCCATAATCTCTTTCTTATATTCATGAAATTCTCAAGAAAATAAGACTTTCATTCTTCCTTCCACACAAAATGATTTAACAATTTAATTCATGAGAAAAATGTAAAGCTATTCTCTACTTAATCGTCCCTTTATCTTTAGAGAGATGCACTTTTAGAAAAAAATTAATTAAAATGCCTTATGTAAAACACAACCTGTTTTATCTTAAAATTATCATTTGTGTCACTATAGTGCTTCCTTATATTTCCGCATTTTTGCATTTAAAAAGACCTTGAAAATATATCATTGCATTTGCCCTTTTATTCTTCTTCATTTATTCAGTCACTTAAAGAATAATTATTGAACATTTAATAAGCACTTGGCACTCTATTAGCAACTGAAGATTCCAAATGGACCAGAAAGATATGTCCGTGAAGCAGGGGCAAGGGCTGTGGCAGGAATAAACATACAAAGCTACTCAGAGGAAAATGTTACCACAACTGCACTGCAGAAGAAATGTGGAGGGTCCAGTGAAGCATTAACATGCTTATACATCCCTACTCTTTGAGATGAAATTTAAATGACGGCAAGGAGTAATTCAGATGCAGAGTCTGGTTAAAGCCACCTCTTTGGAAGGAAGGAAGCATGCAGTGCTGTGGAAACAGTCGTTTGCTTAGTTTGAAAAACAAAGGGAAGGCTGGGGTGGTAGCCATGCTAGTGACAGAGAGCAGGGTGACCTGAAGTGACACCAGTGGGAAAAGTAGGCACCAGATTATTCGTAGCCACATAAGGAAACAGTGTCATCAGATCTGTAGTTCAGAAAGGGCTCCTCTGCCAACTGTTTGAGGGGTAGACTGAGGGAAGGGGACAAGAGCTTGGCGCCCAGTCAGAATACCATTGTAGAAACTCCTCCGGAAGATAACTGTGACGTGAGGTTGGAGAACAATGGAAACATCTGACGTTTATTTTGGAAGCATACCATATAAAAATGGTGATTTCTGACACTCGCAAACTAAGAATCATTGATTTCATCTCAAGGAGAAGGAAAATGATCCTCAGAAAAATAGGTTTAAGGGCTCATACTTCAGAGGGTCCGCTTTTTGATAGGCCTTTCAGTTAAAGTTAGATTTATATTAAAAAAAATAATACTTGAAGCAAGACAGCTTATTCAGGAGTGGGGTTCACTAAATACTTCTAGTTCTCCCAAGTGAAGACTTAGAATCCTTCCCTTGTGATGCTAGGTTCAGTTCTGTGCTTTGGCCCAGAAAATGGGAGCCTAAAAGCCACCTGACACTTTTGGGTTGAAGCTTTAAGAGCAAGTACAATATTTGTCCTGTTTTAGTTCCCGTCAGGAAATCTGGATGAGTGCTGCTCCACCAGCCTGGCTCTCAGGAGAAAGACAGCATGGTGCTAATTCTCAGCCAAACTCCGATGACAAGTAGAGATAAGTGATTCACATGTTATTCTAAACCATTGAAGATTTTGGAGTTGTTACTTCAGCAAAACTAGTCCTATTCTGACTGTTTCAGTACATATCATTATTCTCATTTTACGTTTTGAAAACTGACAGTTCCAAGAGGGTTCAATAAATCACAGAGAGGGAGATAGAATCCAAGTCTATCAAACACCAGATACAATGTTTTCCCTACCATGATTATAAGTGCCATCTCTAAATACTGCAAATATAAACCCCCTGAGGTGAACTCAATGAACACATGAAGAATGTTATATAAGTTAAAAGCCAACAGTAGGTCTATTTAAATGCATTCAATGTCCCTGCCTGGGTTGTAACTGAGGAAAATACTCCACAGGCAAAAAGGAAATGATAACATCTATGCTAACACTGGTTACATGAAAGGATTGCTAAAGCTTGGGATGTATTTTAAAATTGAAGTTACTGAAAGGGTGTCAGTGCATCAGTATATATAGTTGGAGATGATCAGATTTAATATAAGGAAAAAGGGGGAAAGTCCTACTTTTTATCCAGAGAGACATAGGTAGAGACACGTAATAATAGGTTCTGGAAATGATAGCCATGGGAATCAAAAAATTACTCTAACTTTAAAACTTGTCAAAACAGCCTTGCCTGGTAGCACAGTGGATAAGGCGCCAGCCTGCAAACCCGAAGGTCACCAGTTCGATTCCCAGCCAGGGCACATAACCAGGTTGCAAGCCAGGTCTCCAGCCAGATCCGTAGCTGGAGCCAGGTGGAAGGCAACCATACATTGATGCTTCTCTCCCTCTCTGCCAGTCTCCCTTCCCCTCTCTCTGGAAATGGTAAATAAAATCTTTAAAACAAACAAACAAAAAAACTTGTCAAATCAATGTCGCCAGTTCAGCACAGAATTTTACATCTGCATGGCAGGAAGAGTCCTTTCAGTGCAAGTGGGTTTAAAGGCTCCCGCTGCCCTTCTCAGTGCTCCCTTCCTTAGGAGTGGTTGTTACCAAAGATCAGCATACAGGAAATTTGGCAGTAGAACATCATTAGTGAGAAACACCCACACTGCAGAAAGCTGAATATTGAAAGTTACAAGAGAGAAGTCTGTGAGGGCTGAGGGCGGACGGGGTCTGGGCTACTATGGCCTGACTATAGCCGCCACGGTGACCCGTTCAGGACGAGCCTGTGACGTCCTGCTGTCCGGCCCGTCCTGAAAAGTATGTCCAGCCGATTTTCTCACGAGGCTGTGAGACTGGTGCTTCTCTAGCTATCTTCCCACAATGAAAGGAGAGCAGAGCCAACTTGAGACTCAGTAAATGGGACACAGAGAGAAACCGGGTGGGACGATGTTGGAGGAGCCCTCACACCAGTCACATCCTCAACACTGGCTTGGCTGCCTTGGGGGCAAATAACATTCTTTTTTCCATGAGCAAGTTGAGTGAGTCTGCTGCTGCTGCTGCTGTTGGAACAGGAGCTTTTTAGAGGCCAGAGGGTCAGAGTCATCCCTGAAGAAGTGATCTCAACCTTGATCAACTCTAAGAAGATTGTATATTTATTACTCAAAATCTAAATTATCAATGAAAATATACTCAATCACCTATTCCATCAACATTTTTAGAGTTCTTCCTTTCTTATGGGGTGGAGTTGGTGAGTTATGAGGAGACTGAGCTGACAGGTAACTCTTCATTGATCTGGTAGAGAAGGATCCACAGGTAACCACAAGGTGAGGCAGTGAGGGCAGAGATGGGGTTCCGTGGGGGTGAAGACATGGGAAGATTCACTCAGCCTGTGGACAGGAATGATGTCCTGGAGAAACCTGGAGCCTCTGTCTGCTCCTGGGTGCAGAAATCAACTTGCATATTGGAGGGCAACACTGGGATCTACTCCATCATTTCAGCACAGAGAAGAGCAGCTCCCTGAACTCTCTACGGGGGTGGGGGTGGGGGTGGGGCACTCTGCTACGTGGGAACCTTAGTTCCCAGCGCTGCTCCTTCCCCTTCCCGTGCATGTCTGTGCTCAGTTCAAAGCTCCTCCCAGAAGATTATTTCTGGCAACTGCTGTCCTACATCATCGCAGACAACTCTTTGTCCCAGTAACTCTCCTTCACTATTTTTACAGATTTCCTCAAAGACTATGTTCCTCCTCTGTTCTGAATCACACGACCACTTCCCCTTCCCTGGGTGTGGATGCCACAGCCCAGCTCAGGGCGGTGGAGGTGCGGAGGCCAAACAGGGTGTCCTGGGGCTTTCTTGGAGAATTCAGGGCACTTCTAATAAATATGGTACTTAGAACAATAGTGAGAAATCCAATGCTTTTAGAAAGAAATTCAGGCTGGGAAAAGGAAATTGAAACCCAACGCTTTAAAGTGCTGTTCTGAGATTTTTTGTGCTTGTAAATGTGTTATCTGCTAAAAGCTCACACATATACATTACAAAAAAAAAAAAAGATAGGAAAATAGGAAAAAGACCTAAAAAAATAGTTTTGTTTTAATATTTTCAAAATTCAATAGATTTAAAAAGCAACTATTACTTGATATTGCATGATAAATAAAACATACTTAAAAATAATTAAACTTATATGAACACATTTGTTTTCACCACAATATTATTAACTGTGAAAGCAGTATTACAAAATTACCTATATAAATATATTTATCATATTATATTCATATTTTAGTGAGACCAAAGCTTTTACAGTGTTAATAAATAAAACTTTAAAGGCAATTTCATCTTACTTATTGCATCTGGAGTATGTTTTATATTATAATTCATTTATCTATACACATATTCTTTATAAACAAAATAAATATATACATGTTTTTGTTAGCATTTAAGCTATCTTGCTGTTCAGTGTATGATTAAAATAAATAAAAGATTAGAACCAATGACAGACTATAAGGAAAGTGAGGCAAAACTCCTTTATGTCTTATTCATTGCTTTCACCTATGAGTTTAGCCGTGTGCCTCACACATTCTAAGTGCAAAATAAACATTTTGCAAATTAATGCATAGATAGAAGTCATTGTTCATAAGTACCATTAGAAATTAATATTTTATAGGTAACATATGTAAGTAACATTTGTCACCTAGGAAATGTCATTATTATTAGAAAATCATTATTTCTCTAGGCAATATTCTGATAGCTAGTACGTGTTATATGGTTGTCTATTTGCAGACCACACCTGCACTCTTAACTTCTGGTGCCTGCTAAGCAGTGAAACATCGTTTGATAAGTGAATACATGAATAAATGAACAAGACGACGCACAAGCACTAGTATACTTATGTGCACATTTCCCGTACAACAGAGCATCACTTCATAGTGAACATCTGTGTTCCCTGTTGCAAAGACAGAGATGTGATTTCTCTGCTGCATTTTAGCCATGCAGAGCTGTTTTATTTCCTGATTGTTTTTGTATCTGGTGACCTGGAGGGATGGCTCTGGAACATCTAGCAGCTTGAGGGAAACTCATCAAGGGAATTTGTTGCAGGGCAGAAGGAATTTTTAATCTAGTAAAAATTCATTTACAATGTGCACTTAACTTCAACAGCCCAGCATTTCACTCACAGACTGTTGGCAGTAGAGGGAGGAAATGCTTCTGGAATGCAGGGTGCAAGCAGCAAGAATGAGGGCCTGGGTCCATGTGGCTGTGGACAGCATTTAAGATGCATGGCACACTTTTTAAAAATTTATTTGCAGTGACTCAGAGGCAAACACATGATTGAAGGCTCATTTTTAATGTGATGCATTAAATGGAAAGCTTCCCTCAGGGACTTGAAATGGACATCTAAGAGAATAGTAACTGTTGGATCTTTTACGATGGTTTTGCTTGCTTTTAAATTGTTTTAGATGGGGTGGGAAATTTTTATGGCATTGTCTAATCATGACACAGCTAGAACAAATATTTAGTAATGCAGATTGCATTAGGGTAGTTAAAACAAAGTCATACACTCTGTGTGATAAAGAACAATGTAAATCATTTTACCATAACAGATTTTCTACCTCAGGATTATTTTCTTGTTGAATGTAGCAAAAAACAAGTTCTCGGATATGCCTATGGGATTTCATATTTGTATCTGTGTGCACTTGGGAGTGAGGAATGCTCATTTGCTCTCCTGTGGTTGAAACGAAGGTATTCCCTAAACATTCCTAACCTCTTGTTTCACGGCTGGTCATCTTTAAGGAGATAGAATCACTGGGTCAACAGGTACAGTCCTGGGGTTCACCTTGCTCCCTTGCTCTGTTGGGTGGTCTGGATCAACCAAATTCTCTGCCTTGGTTTACAGCTTTGCTCTTGCCCTCCCTTGCAACTGACAACCGGGAGTCAGAGATTTTAGGGTTTCTACCCTGCATTCCCAACGGTCCAATACATACATATGTATGTATGTATGTATGTATGTGTGTGTGTGTGCGTGTGGTGAAAAAGGGGAGGGGTGCCCAGGTGATGAAAGTGGAAGAAATATAAAATGCTCATTGCTCTTGGCATTTGAAAGTTAAGGCCTCCAATCTAGCATTTATTGGACTGAACACTAATAAGTAAGTATCTATTTGAGTGTATTGTTTACTCATTTTAATTGTTGTCTAGTCAGGGGAAAAACAAAAGGGTGTTACTTGTTGGTTGCATTAAACGCATCAGTTTTCTGTATCTCTGACAATTCCTGTTCTGCAACTAAACCAAATTACTTGTATTGTCCATGTATTCCCATCTCTCACAACAGGGTACCTTTGCATGGACTGGCACTCAATTCTCCTTTCTGTAAACTAGAAAATGATTATTTATCTTTCAGGACATTCTCTATGTGTATTTACTTTAGAACTAGAGTCCAGATTGGACGGTATAGTTTTTCTTAAAATAGAGACTGTGAAGCAACCCTAAACCCAAATTTCTCTAAGACAAAATCCTATGAACCATATCGCACCGGCCAAATCTGACCCATCCCATGTTCTGCATATAAAGTGTTATTGGAACATAGTCACCACCATCCACTTATGTATTATTTATCACTGCTTTTACAGTATAATAATAGAGTTGAGTGAGTAGTTATAATAGAGACCATATGCCCCACAAAGCCAATACTATCCAGCCCTTTACAGAAAATGTTTACCAATCCCTACTTAATGAAACAATTGTCTGAACTCAAATAGCAGATATTCCTTTTATAAAGAAGCAGTGTTTTATAGTTCACCATAAGCCCTATCAATACCTAATGTATTGCCTCTTGAGCATGTCATTCATTTATGTTCCCAGCCTGGCTCCTGCTGGCAGTAGAGTATTTGGGATTTTTCCTAAAAAAGATTTACTTGATGATAATTGGGGATAGACATTGTTCTACAATATTTGTTTATTTTTTATCATTTACATTGTGTGGCCAAAAGTAGGTTTGCAATGTTCATAGGGAAAATAATAATTAATAAGTAATAATACAAGAATAACCTCTGTTTTAGGTACTCACAACTATAAACCAAACCTCCTTTTGCCCCCACTCTGTATATCCTCTGCAAAGATTTCCTATCTTTTCACTCATTACAGATATGTTTTCCTTTACATTCTTGAGCTTATTTATAATAGTTCCTATAAAATCCTTGTCTGTAAATTTAACGTCTGGATCATATTCAGGTTCGGTCTTCATTGATTGCTTTCTTTTGCAAAGTGTTTTTATTTCCCTATTTCTTTGTGTGTTGAGTGCCCTGGACTCACATTCTAGAGATGGTCAATGATATTTTGTAGAGGACTCTAAAGAGTATTGTTTTATGTTTTATGGTAGACAATTAACTTGTATTAACTTAAACTTGTATTTCCTGCAAGAGAAGTTGACTTTTTAGTTTAGTTATATAAAACATGCTTAGGGGTCAACCAAATATTTATCGTTAGTTTTGCTGTATAATTTGGACCACCCAGAAAGTTTCAGATATAGGTATATAGAAATGCAAAAAAAAAAAAAAAAAAAAAAAAAAATTACTGAGTGCTATTATTTTTTTCAAAGTGCAATTCTCCTTCATTATCTTCCTGCTTTTGTTTGTTCTCTCTCTGGTGCCTTAATTGAATTGGTGTTATTTATTCTGTCCAGAGTTTATTCTGTGAGGAAAGGAGGTTGGTCTGATTGGAGCCATCTGGATATTACCAGGAGTAAAACCACTAAATAATAGTGCTCATTTGCTTGTTCTGCAAATGGGTGGGTGGCTCTGTTCTAGAATCTTTTATAAATACCATCTTCCTTAATCCTCACTATCACCAATTTTGTTTTAGTGTACCCAGTTTTCAGATTAAGAGATTGAAGACCAGGGCAAAAAAGACACTAGCTAAAGTTTCACAGAACATAAGACATGGAGTCAAAATTCAATCCCAGACCTGGTGACAGTTGTTCTGTAATCATAGCCTGCCAGTCTATTGTGTAAAGTCTCCTGCTAGTTCTCAAGCAGAGGTGTTCTGCTCTGATGTAGAGCAAATTATTCAGAAACAACAACAAAAAGAATAGGCAAATAAACTGTCTAATTTAATCCTATATTGTATTTATGTTTTACCCTTCTTAATCTTCAGATCACCTTTACCTGGGAATGATGGTATAAACGATTCATATTTTCACTGAAATGTTTTCTCACTGTACATTCAAATCTGATTGCAAAGTACCAGAAGGTCCCTGGTTTATTTTTAGGCGTTAAATGTTAAACCTCTCAAAATATGCTGAGAATGAGACATCATTGGGATCGAGTCATTAATGTGCATTTTCTATTGTCAGAGAGTTAATGACTTTCTACCAGCTCCTTGCAGGTGAGAAGGATGGTGGTTAATCTATGGTGGGTTTTGCCTACACATAACCTATGTTATGGCAACCTCTGTACTTGCTGGCCTCTCACCCTTCTCCCACTTTCCTTTTCGTCAGGTGGACCCACCGTACTGTCCACAGGAACTGAAACGGGACCCAGCATAGGCCAGTTATGTATCCCAGGAACTTGTAACTAAACTGAAAACTCACAGGGACTGAATCCAGCTGGAGCTGAGCAACTGAAGCAATTGCAGAACTTGGAGATTCCCAGTTCTGTCCCAGTACCTTTTCTTCCTACATGTTGCGATTATAGGCATACTTCTGATTTTGTAAGTAAGCTCAGTTTCTTCACATTACATTTCTCTATTCTGACCAGAAATTTATTTTGGTTTATCAACAACAACAACAACAACAACAACAAAACATAGGAAGTGACTTGTAGATAAAACATGCATGTTCAAAATGGGAAGTTGCTGTGAATTAGATATAAAATGGGAGTTTGAAATTATTTTTAAAAATTGTTTCAATTACCTCAGTGCCCAGGCTATATTCCAAAAAGGAAAAGATTAGAACAAGTAGAGCTGTTGTTAATTGCTAGATTTAGCAAATAAAAATACAGAACATTCAGTTACATTTTAATTTCAGAAAGACAACAAATGACATTTTAATATATGCTTTGCCACTATGGATAGTATATACTTATACTGAAAATATTTATTTTTGTTCTCTAAAATTTGAATTTGCCAGCATTCCTGAATTACTGGGCAATACTATATTAGCCAGCAAACCCCCGTCAAATTTCCAAAACAACTCCCAAATTACTGAGGAAATAGCCAGTGGTAAAATAATATCCTATCAACACACACTTGCCTCTCATGAAACTTTCACTGATATATGAAAATTGTGTCCATAAAACTTCATAGCAGAGGATGAAAGAACACTGAAGAACACACTGATTAGATGTCCTCAAAACACTCTGCCCTATGCTCTTTCCTCCCTAAGAGTTGGGAGTGACTTTAAAAACACACAATCTCTCTGTAGGGTATGACGTTGCAAACAACCCTTCTTATAATATACCCTATTTTTAATCATGGTCATGCCTATGGACATAAGATTGTCAACCAATTCTTCTAACAGATAAAAAGAAGAGAAGAGAATCTAAAGAAAATAATTCTGTATAATTTTTATACTGCCACTCTGAGAAAACACGCATGCACAGGCACTCACACCACATACACTTTCAGGGAAGCTTCTCTAATAAGAATGAGTAAGTAGGAAGAAAGAGTCATGCTTAACAGTGTCAGGGGTTATAATACTAGAGATAAGAATGAAGAAAAGGCCAAAATACAAAGGAAAAACAGAAACAAAAGAACTAAAAATCTATAAAACTTGATGCTGCCATATCAAAATTATAATAGGATAGACTGGGTTCAAATATTATTTCAAAAGTAGGTTCACTAATGTGTTTACACATAACGTGGGAAAAGATTAGTAGTTGAGGAGAACGATGGAAGAAAACACAATGCTCACTATTCATTAGTTCCTTCTTTACAGATGTATTGATGGTATATTATGTTATGTGCTAAAGATTCATGAGATATCCCAAGGGACTAAGGCGTTCAGTCTCAACCAACAATAAACAGTTATAATATTTACTGATGATATTGTTTCTTGGCTAAGCCTCTTTTTTCTAACATTATGTGAAGGATTATAAGTGGGGTGCATCCAATTGTTTCAGGGAAAGGATGCTGTTAGCTTCTCAGAGGAAGAAAGCTCAATGAAGCTTTATATTTCCAATACAGTTATCTGATTCCTTCCTGCCAAAGGAAACTTCAGCATGCACACAATCTATCACTGTGGCAAGTTTTCTTCGAGCACAGAAGTGCAAGAGGGGTGGATGCCCATTCTTCTGGACTAAATTCAACATTATGGTTCCCGCAAAATTGATCATAAGTAAGACACATGGAGAGTACTTCAGGCTGTAAAATTGAGGAAGAATTTGCTGAGCAATGGCTGTAGATACTGATTATGTAACTGGCATCTGCTTGAAAAACTGGATCACGATAAAAGCTACAGAAAATTGCAGGGTCTGAAGTTCAGGATGGAGACGAACTGAATATATTGCCCACATCAGAGTCCCACCCTTGGATGTTAAAAAGATCTAGGAAAGCATCACCTCCTCGAAATCACCCATGGCTGAGACAATGGTGAAAAGCAAAAAATGAAAGCTCATTGAGCTACATTTTAGTTCCTACCTTTAAAAAGCGGGCACAGAGAAGTCAATACAGTTCGCCAGATGGTGCTGTCTTCTGAAATATGATTTCTAACATGTACACACAAGTTGCATGCTGCAGAGATTTACTATCTCTGATCTTCAATGTCCCTACCTGTAAAACAAAGATAAGCCTGTAATTACTATGACAAATGATGAATAAAAAGTAGGTAACTGGTAAGCAGCATCAGTAAATGTCTGTTATCCTCTTTAATTCACTCAACGTTAGAGCTGAAATATCTTCTGTTAATGTTGTGTTAATTGATAAGTTAATATACCCACTCTACAGATTCCTTACTAATCTCTATAGAAGGTAATGGAATTTTACATGCATTTCACAATTTTATGGGAACATTTAATAACTTCCAGATGTTTGAAGAGCTTAACCTGAAGACTTTTTATTTAGATTGTTTTCATGATCTTACATTGATTTTTAGATAAAGTAAGAGCATCAGTCCTTTTGGTCATAGTCATTTTTCTTTGGGAATTGAACACTATTTGGTGAAATCAAAAGCTATGCTTAAATTTGTCACATTGGAATATAAGTTTTTTCAACTTGGGGGCTTATTTATTAACCTTCCTTGAAACAAAGATTAAACATTGTGTATATTTGGCTACATAATTTTACTCAGGATTTGGGTAATGTGTTGGTTTCTAAACATCTTTTTTTTTTTTTTAATTTTAATTTTGAAATTTTCTAAACCTAGATTTGATTGTGAGTTCTTCCCCAAATTCCCACCAATTTAATAGATGACAATTTGAGTTCAGAAAGTTTAGCATGACCTCACAATGACTAATATTCCCACAGGTCAGCTGGTCACTAGGTAGAACATGCTTCTCCTTTTGAGTGTTGCTGTTGCTTCCTTTCATCTCTGCAAACTGACATAAAATCTCTTCAGTTCCTTTTATGATAATTTTTGTAGTGCCCTGGCTGGGAATTGAACCAGCAAACTTTGGGTTTGCAGGCCAATGTCTATCCACTGAGCCACCAGCCAGGGCAATATATCCATTTTGAAAGTAAAATAAGTTTTCCTGTGCATTTTATTTTTATTTTATTTTATTTTTTTAAATTTTATTGTTGTTGTATTACATCCATCCCCTTTTTCTCCCCTCAGTCCCCGTCCCCATCCTGCATTTTATTCCATACAACTTTATTCCTTATATTGAGTTATATTTGCAGGGTTTTAGCATATTTCCAGAACTTTTGTCTATTATCTCAAGGAGAGTTTAGCAGCTTCCTAGAGTTTATTATTTAGAAACATTAATACTTAATCTCATTACTATTTGTCATTAATAAAGTAGTTTGGAATGTTGGTCCAAGGGAGTTTCAGTTTAAAGAATTTTGACAATTAGACAATTGGTTGCTTACATGAATTAGCAATTACACTAAAGAGAAAACATCCATTTAATATACAATTTAATTATTTATAAAGCAGATAACTTAGTTTAGTAAATCATGTATATGAAGCTTTACTTCAAAGATAGATTTCATGACATTTTCAGTTTTCCTTTTTTTTAAAAAATATTTCTCACGAAGCAGGCAGGATATACAGTGCTAGCTCCACTGAAAAGGAGTCTGGGATTCAGATTAACGGAGTAATTTATCTCAAGTGCACAGAAGAAGGCTGTGGGTGGGAGGTTTGACAGGAAAGTCTCAGAGATCAAACCTATCACCTTTCTAGGTTTAGCAAGCTTTTCCATTACACTATTCTTTCTTAGTCCTTTGACACTGGAGTGTGGTGGGACAAAAGAAGAAAATCTGCATTTACCATCCCAAGGACAGAGTCAATGAGACAAGCAGAAGTTATAGTAGCCTTCTGACATATAAGTCCAAATGAAATTTGTTGTAGAATTTAAGAAAAAAAGGTAACTGATTTTTCTGAAAGACATTTTATGTCAAAACAGAGAGACAATATAATTCTGGGAGTTCTGACACCAATGCTCTGATGCCGAGGGCATTATAATAATTAAACAAATATAGAACTGTAATTGCTTTAAATGAAACATGTGAGAAAGCTGAAGAGGTGACAGTTTCCTTGCGTGGGGGCTTGAGATGCACAGGTTGATGGGAGAGGGAAACTACGCTGATCCTAGTCCTCTTTGCCAGAGCTGATGGGAGCCAATAGCATGACTGCAGAAACTGTATATAACCTGACTACAGAAAATTGCAAACAAAAGTAGTACTTTGACCCCTAAACTATGAAGCCCACAAAAGGTGGTCAGCCACAGAGTGGGGAGCACCCCACCCCCTCAGTACTAGAGAGAACGCGTGAGAAACTGCACAAGCATGGTCTCCGAGTCAGACAGATCTGTTCCCAGCCTGGCTCTGTTAATTGCCAGATGATTGAGAACAGACCCTTCTCAAGACACCGTTTCCAGTGGAAACTGCAACTCCAGTTTCACAAGTTGAGTTGGGGTTGCGTAAGACAAATCACTACCAAAGTTTCTGTTATACCAGCCCTGCTGGCAGCCCGTAAGAGACTGTAATAATATTCTTTCATTACCATCAGCATCACCTGAAACAGGTGAACTCTGGGAGGTTGTCCCTCATCTTTCAAGATGAAAACTTAAATTCAGACATATACACATGGATAATAATCCACAGCATCACCTCTTCATTAAAACGATGGAATAATCTCTTCCATAATGAGCCATATTTATTAAAGATTTTAAGAGCAATATGCTATTTTCATAAAACATAGATTAAAAAAAAATGCTTGGTGTTTTTCTAAAGTAAAAGATTTTGACTTTAGCTTTCAATTTCACTTGAACATTTTTTACCTTTATTCTTCTTTATTTAATCCTCTTCCATTATTATTATTACCGTTACCATTATTTTGTATTTGAGCTTCCAGTAGGTAGATATTATAGTTCAAAATCTGTCTTTCTTGTCTTTTAACCTCCAGTTAATGTGGGCCTCATCATTCTTCTATTACATTCATCCCTGGGAGCCCCATTGTCCATTTATGGGGGGGATAAAATGATTTTTAATTTTAGGATGCTTTCTTGTCTTCTGCTTGTTCCTTTAGCATGCTGGCCTGTGTTTCCTTTATGAATGCACCATGGCACTCAATCACTCAGTTAATTATTTTTGAATTATGTATATATTTGTATCAGTATTCAGCTGGAAGCCCCACTTTTGCTAACGTGTAAGTGGGGTGTTGAACCTGACAGGCTTTAGCTCAGGTTAATGGTTGCTATTTGCTTTTTACTCCCTCGCCCACATTCACAACTATACCCGCCACTACTGGCACCACATACAGGTGGCACCTTTTCTCCACTAGCACCGTAAAGCATCACTTTGTCCTTCTTACTAGAGCCATCCTTTTAAAATACATTCTCTTTGTTTCTCCTGCAGAGCTGTGGGTTTTCCTTCAGATCTGCTCAGCTTTTTCCTTACATGTATCTCAGCAGGTCTGATGCTCATACTATGTTTTCATCTTTGGTTAAAAATTGTTTATTTTCATTTACAAGAGGAATATGTTTCTTGCATCAGAGATCAATTATAGTTACTATAATAAAAGAGCAAATAAGACAAGTATGAATTATAAAATCTGCCTTCCTAATTAGTGCCTTTGGGGAGGGTTTGACTGATTGATGAAAGGCGATTTTATAGACTTTCTTGACCGCATTATAATTCCGCTGCACTCAAGGGGGTTCACTCTGCACTGGTAAAGGACAGCGAGACACTCTCTACAGCATAGTGTGTCCTGAGTCTTCCGGGAGCCTCTCTGAGCATCACACCTACAGAGCACGGTGACCTCTTGACTTTTTTTCTTAATAACAAAATCCAATGGCTATATTACATTTTAATTATAAAGGTTGTTCACCCATGGTGGCCTTTATCTCCACAGGTGTTCTTGGCTCTGGGACGGCAATTTCAGGGGTGGCACCATGAAAATCCTTGTCAGGATACTTATAGGACTATCATCATATAGGTCCACTTGAGGCATCTTTTCAGAACTCCAGGGTCCCAATTCAAGGAGCCCTCAGTGATGGACAGGTGCTTTAATGCAATATTTCACTGGTCAAAGGGAAGGAAATTTCCAGAGACCTTCGGAATCAGAGCGCAAGGGAGCAAATAACCCCAATAAAATCACCAAATACAAACTGCTCATTTGAGAGTAAGGATTCTAGTGCTACATATGGAAAGGAACCAATATTAGAATCACCATGCTCATTAGTAATGAAGTCAAGACATGAATCTGGGTATTCTAATACTTAATCCAGTGCAGTTACAGTAAATTAAGAGATTTTTAAATTAAAATCACTTATACACACACACACACACATACACAACGACTGGACTCTTAAAGAAGGCAAAAGAAGGACAGAAGAGGATGTTCAGCAGTTATTTTCCTTTTACGTTGATGAGTGACCTGGAAAAGAATCTAGCTCTTGACTCTTTAAAATATTATTTCATGGCGGCAACTGAAAAGGTGAAAACAAAACCCTGTTTGTTTTGTTGATTGGTTGGGGTTTTTCCCATCACCTGAAGGAAAACTGAGACCATACAGTGGCAGAGGAAAACAGAATCATTTTCAGTGGTGTTTTCATTTAGCTTCTTAAGACCTCAACAAGGTTGATCCTCCTTAGCTCCGTGTGCTCAGGTAATGCAGAGAGCTCAACAGGGTTCATTATGGACAGCCAGGCTCTCTTGTTTCTTTGGTTAATGAGGTGAATCCCCTCATGATAACCAACTATTCTCTGACCATCTGACTCTAACTTTGCCACCACGTGCTAGTACAGTCGTTCCAGAATAAACCAAGGGTTAAATCTTTCAAATCAAAGACTTCCTCTCTTACTAAGTTTATTTTTTAAAAGGCAGAATGGCTTTTTTTTTTTGGCAGAATTATGCACATAATTGCCTCAATTTTTCACATCATGATTATGAAATATTACCTTGTAATTCTTACATTAACTTGTCTTATTGCTGAACTAACATTCAAATACTTCTTCGAGTGTAAGGTAGACTATGGATGGCATTAGCAGGTTAAATTAAAATGCAATTAGAAAGAGTAATAATTCTCATTCTGTCAGGAAGAGTGTAACAGAGATGGTACCATATCAGAACATGAATTTTGAAAAGACTTTTCTTTTAAAAAGACTCTTATGTCTCTGGCAATCCTACTTTAATCCTACTGTGGCATTAGTCTTTACCACACTGCTAAACATTGCCTTAGCCTCCCACTTTAACAGTGGCAAACTCTGAGGTCTGACATGAAATAGGCTATTTCATCTGCGATGCTTTAAGCTGGCCTAAGGAGTGACTGGAGAATATAGTAAGCAGTCAGAGCTAATGACAGCTTACCATTTTATAGACTAAAGGTCAAGCAATGAATTTCAATTATAGCGTGCCAGGATGCCCAAATGCGGGTACCTGATAACAAATCAGAAGCTCCCAGTTTCTGTAAGGCTTCTGTAGAATTTCAATAAAGCTCTTAGCCCTTAGCATGACCTTCTTATTTATTTATCTTTTGCTCTTTTTTTTTTCCTGTTGCCAGAAGCTAAGAGATGTCATCTTCTTGGAGCCACACCGTCCACAGCACCCTTCAGCCATCATGTTTCCATAGCTAAATGAAGCATGTTTTTCTAGCATGTGGGCTTCCCTGTGGCTCATCTTACAATGCACTTGGGGGTGAGAGAGAGAGAGAGTAGGCAGGGATTTCCCTCTGCAATGGTTAAATGATGTTTTCCGAAAAGGCATCATGAGCTCAGCAACAGTGAAGGCTCAGCGATGACCTGCTAAGGCCATTTCCTGCCAAATATTTGAACAGGTTGCAGGAAGAAAAAAGTAATTGTAAAGGCACATATTACTTGCTTGAAATTGGACAAGACTTATGCTCAAAAAGTAGTAAATATCACTGATTCTATTAACTTCCCTTTCTATATTGCTTGGTGGAAATGGTTAGGAAAGGCAAAATGAGAGCAATCAATGTAGTCCATCTTATTACGCTGAAGTAAATGATAAATGAGTTGAGTTTACCATTCATTTCACTTCATATTTTTTATTCTAACATGCCCAAAAGACAACTTTTGATTTCCCTCCCTGAACTTGCTTTACCTGCAATTTCTTAACTGGGTTGTCAGCAGCCCCTTTCAGATGCTAATGCCAACAGGACTGCATTTTTTCTGGACTCACCTTATTTCCCTCATACTCCAGCAAGAAATCCAGTTGAGTCTGGCTTCAAGGAGTAACCAGAACCCAACAATTTTCTCCAACTTCACTGCCATCTCCGGGGTACCAACCACCACATTCACATGCCTAGATTTCCGCAACAGCTGCTTACAGGCCTCTCTGCTCCTTTTGCTGGCTCCTATTCCTGTGCCTCTTTTCACCGTAGCAAAAACAATGATCCCTGAAACATTCTTCTTTGAACTCAAGATCAAGAAATGTTGAACATTTATTTATACTGAGAGAGAAAGAGAAAGGTAAGACAGTGAAAGGGGAGACTAGGGAATCCATATTCACATTTCCTCTAGTATCTTGAACTTACTAATTACACTTATTTTAAAATCACCGTGTATGAATCACCTGCATTTAATCACTTGATACTGATTTTTTTTGGTGCCTTGTGATTTTTTAATGAATGCCCTATGTTCTGAATTAGTAAGTATAGAGACTCTGAATGGTATTATCTACACCAAAAAACACAAGTGCTTTGCGGACATTCAAGACAGAGCCACCAGTGTGCCTTGATGCTGTCCCAGGCTGCTTTTGGGCTGGATTCAGGCTGGTCTCTTCAATGCTTCTCTGAGGGTGGATTGTGTCTGCCCAGTTTCTTCCACATGAGCGGGATGGGACATGCAACTCTGGAAAATTCTGCCCAAATTTTCAGTCTCCCAGATGCTTCCCCCCCCCCCCCCCTGGGTTTTTGGGTTCTTGCCTTGCATTAGGCGCCTCTGGATTGGGCCAGTGTAGCAAGGAAGGATGATACACAGGATTCTTTGGCTCACTTCTTTCCAGTTTTCTCCTCTCAAGGATTCTGTCCTTCAGTACCAGTTCATTTGGCAACTCAGGACCCTATCCTCTGTCAGCCAGCAGCACTGAGCTCTCCCCTTGGGTGTGTTCCTTCCCTGCTGACAGCTGGAGGAAAACTTCAGTGGAGAGATGGGGGAATGTTGGCCTCACGTTTCTGCTTCTGTCTTCTCTGCCGGTCCTGCCTGAAGAGATTCATCTCTTCACCTTAATGCTATCTTTGCTTTTTCTTTTTAAGTGTCTTCTTACAAAATTCTGTGGTTATTCTCTAGTGGGTTTTGGAACTGAACTGTGTACAGTTAATTCCAGTGGCAGGTTTAGTCCAATTCAAGTTACTCCTTCCTAGCCGGCCCTGGACATCCAGCTTTTCCTGATTTTATTCTCTTTAGGTATTAATAATTTTGGCCTATTTCATTGATCTTCACTACGCCCCACTCTTCTCCCATCCCAATTCTGAAACTATACTTATGTAAGCACTCAGAGACAAAATTTGTGACATAGATGCTCGGTATTTCTGTTGCTTTATCCCGTTCTGCCTTATTTGCATTAGCAATGCACATCACATAACAGCTGGCACTTTATGATAAATTAAAGGGCTTTGGCAGTAAAAACATGAGCTTTCGTCTAAATTCATTAAAAAAAAAAAAAAAAAAAACAGGACTTTTCTCAGTGTGTCTCATTTTCTTACCTACTGATCTTTCCTCCTTATTTGGGGAAATGCCAGTAAGAAAATGGAAAGTGTTTGAGAGTTTTAGAATAGCTGAGGGAGGTTGAAAATGTCTGCAGACACGAATCGTCTGACCTCGTATCTCCACACTGACTCTGTTGAATATACTCCCTGTTCAATTTACTTCAACAATGTTCATTTATTTTCAGATAGGCAAGTTATAGCATAACAAAACAAAGCTGAGATTAATCTCTTCACCTTAATGCCATCTTTGCTTTTTTTTATTTTTATTTTTTTAAGTGTCTTCTTACAAAATTCTGGCTGCTAACTCACTGTTTTTTCAACGTTATTGGCAGATTTTAACATCTAACCCCTACTAGAAATCCAAGGGCAAATTTCAAGGAGTCTCCTATCGCATAATTAATTTACATGCATTTCTAAGACTCTTACATTTCTTCAGGGTCCCTAGTTCTTAAAAGTAAACTGCATATCTGATTGCCAGTAGTTTCACAAGCTATGTATTCTATATTACTTTGACTTTTAAAAACTCAAAGTCCTATTCTGTGTTCAAGAGAAACTTCTAGTCTCAGCCTAAATTTTTTATATCAATATTCCTGCCTTCCTTTCAAATTCCTATGTAACTTTTCCTCTTTGACACTGATTCAGAATTTGCATGAATAATAAGCTTTAATGAGAATTTAATTAATAACTTTTATGAGCTAGAGTATATCTAAAATACATAAGCACAAAAATGGATTATTTCAAACCTTGAAATTCCAAGGCACTCCAAAATTTTGTTATGGGACTTTTGATTTAATTTTGTGGATGACGAAATGCAAACAGTGACCATTGTATGCAGCTCTGACCTTGTGCAGAAATGAAATGATCATCTAGGTCTATTGCACCCAAAGTAATTATTAGCCAGGAGCTCTTGCCTTTCCCCCAGCTCCTGCCTGACTTGGTTATTCATATTTTCCTCTGCAATTCGCCTTGCTCTATGTCCCCTGGTAACTGATATTTTGTTCTTTCATTTCCATAATTGCAATCTAGCTTGCTCAGACCCCAAAATGCATGCTCGCAAATTGTGTGCATGTACCTTTTTGAAACTTTCAATGTTTACAATCTCAAATAACTTCAAAGGGACCATAGATAACTCTATTTCTTTCCCTTCTTTGCTCATTTTAAGTGTTCTCAGGTAAAGTGGGCCTAAACATTTTTAATAAGAAACTCTGGGCACATAGAACATTTCAGTGTTTGCTTTTAATGTCATGTAATGCAAACTTGTCAGTTTAGGTGGGTATATATCCTTATAAAGAACCACAATAAGGTTAGATAAAAAGCTGTAATCTAAATGATCTGATATTTCTCTTGGAAATTTGACAAATAAATTGACAATACAATTGGCATGGCTGGTATTACTTGTATCTTGGATTTGGAAATTTGATTTTTTTGTCCATGGTATTGCAAAAATATTGTGTAATAGCAGATAATGGTTCCCTAGATGTTCGACACATATTTCTATGTCGATGAGCCAATGTACTATAAGCCTCTATATTAATGGGGACTTTGTGTGAATGTGTTCTTCTAAGAAAGGCTCGGGTTTAACTGGAAGGATTCTTGCTGTTTTCTACAAAAAAAACATGTGGAATATTGCTGGAAATTTTAATATTTCATTTAAATGAAGATTTTTTTTTTCCTAGTCTTTCACCAAAGTGTCTTAACTCTAACTCTCTGACTAAAATCCTATAATTAAAATTAGGGAAATTATTCTATCTCATTTCAGTCAGAATATACCATTTAAGATAATTTCAAGTGGAACTGAATTGCTTTCCATTTTCCCTTTCTTACCATATCTGAACTTAAAGCCAGGCAACCTGGTTTCAAATTTCTATCTCTCTCTCTCTCTCACACACACACACACACACACACACACACACTAAACAAATCCTGTTTTTGGCATGATGAAATATTAAATAATAGATTAAAGTGATAGTTTCCATTTTCATGTCTTACATTTAACTATAAATAAAATGCACATGAAATTTCAGGGCTGAAATACGTCTGCAGGACTTGTGTTTAGTACTGTACTATTTTGCCTTCTCCTTCCTAGACCAGATGGCCTAGAGCAGGGGAGAGAGATGGCCTTAGTACCCCTAAACAGTGTTAATACACTGAGCCCCCCTCAGGCCTCCTTCAATGCCACTCTCATCAAGAGAGACGGTGCCCCATTGCTGCCAGGCAGGTGTGGTAGTCTAAGTTCTCCACATGGGCTCATTGATGCTATGTGGGTGGGGACAGCCTTCCTGCTGGGCAGGGATGAAAGCATTGGCCATATATTCTCAGCCTCCTCTGTCATCACCCCAGAATCAGGGGTTAGGCAGCGCTGTGCCTGGTGAGAGTGGATGTCTAGACTTCGCGGCTGGGTGAAGAGAACCCGTGTGTGTGGGTGTGTGGTGTATAAAACTATAATAGGGCAATTATCTAAAAATTTTTCATCTTGCTAGCTTGCTCCTTTCCTGGTCCATTGGCTAAAGGGAATAGTCTCTGTTCTTTTTTTTCTTCTTCTCTTTCTTTTCCTCTTTTTGCTCTGTGCATTGACATTTCAGAGTACTAGCATCATTAGCTCCATGTCTGGGATACATGAGGCAAAAATAAAACCCAGGAAACTCACCACCATGTCATTCCTTAAGTCCTAAAATTCCTAGCCTACTTGCCTTCTTTTCATCTTTCAAAATGAATCTTCTTACTATTCGTTTTACATATAATACTCTCAAAGTGTTGGTTGTACTTAATGGGGGAAATAGGGAAACACATTTCCATCTTCTTAGGAGATCAGCCAGATGCTAAACCATCCCACCTGCTCACAGTGTCCATAAACACTCGTCTGGCTGTTGGTGTAGGTACCTGGTTATGAGCAAAGGACACAAAGGGAATCAGACGTGGCTACACCTAATAAAGTGGGGAGCTGCGCTGGACAGGGAGCCTGTTTGCTCCACTGGAAAGCTATAGCATCTCACACTCCCCAGGCCCTCTAAGTCCCTGAAGCAGGCAGGAAGAATCATTAATTGGTCGTTACAGCGAGAGGACTTAGACCAGCAGGAGAAATGCGCAGTAGAAGTGCCAAGGCGCAGGGGAAGGTCTCACTGCGAAGCATTGCGTGCTGCGCAGGAACAAAGAGGGTCGCTTACAGGCCTGTCTAGCCTGGGAAAGGGGTTGATCTGGAAGAGGGCTATAAACCCCAGAAGATCTAGGAAATACACTGGTTGGGGAATGGAACCCTCAGGAGATCACAAACGCTTGGGAAATTGATTGGTTAGCTTGAAAAGGGCACCTGGTTCTTCGCAAGTCCGAGATGGTGTATCCACTTCACAGACTACTCTACCTCTCTCTCAGCGATGTGATCCCCACTTCGTTCCCACTTTCTCTCCCCGCCGCAAGCTTGCGGGACCCCGTGGGGGCCTGTGCACAGCGCCAGCCAGGAACAGGCTACGCGCTAGCCAAATGGGAGGGTGCACAGGACTGAATCCCAGTCCAGAACTTCTTGAACTTCGTCTTTGTACTGGGCTTGATGAAGACGAGACTAGACGTTTCTCACAGAGAAACGGACGGAGATGGGACGTTGGGAATCTGGGGGCAGCCTTCTCTTTCCACCCAAATAAATCTCATCACACCACAACCTCCCATACATGGGTCCTTGGAATGCTTCATTGTAACTTCATGAAAGAACATGGTTTCCACCACCATGCCTATGAAAAGTTGTAATCCTGCTCCATCTAGATCTTCTGGGGTTTATAGCCCTCTTCCAGATCAACCCCTTTCCCAGGCTAGACAGGCCTGTAAGGTGACCCTCTTTGTTCCTGCGCAGCACGCAATGCTTCGCAGTGAAAGACCTTCCCCTGTGCCTCGGCACTTCTACTGCGCATTTCTCCTGCTGGTCTAGGTCCTCTGGCTGTAACGACCAATTAATGATTCTTCCTGCCTGCTTCAGGGACTTAGAGGGCCTGGGGAGTGTGAGATGCTCCATTTTCTTGCCTATGAAAAGTTTTCTGTCTTTGGCAGTCCCTCTTAATTGGAAGAGGAAGTTGTTTTGTGTTGATCTCAGCTTATCAATAACCAATGCTGTGGCTGGACCAGACTTTTATTGCAATATATCCCTCAGTAAAAAGCATCAGAAAACTTTGAGATAAATGTCTATAATAAGAGAGACAGAATGAATGAATGAATAAGAATGGGCCCTGGGTGATATTTTTGGGGGGTCAACTGTATGGGTATAGAGTTTCCTGGACATACTCAGTATTGATAAATTTAAAACATAAGAGTGAAATTCAGAGCCCAGGGAGAAAAGAAAAACCAAGTAGTCCAAATGGTCAGTTACTAAAACAGAGAAGCAAAGGAACATCAGGAGGGGAGGCAGCCTGGTTTTCCCTCTCCTCTTGCTTCTAGCGGTGTTTACCTGAGATTTGCTCTTTGAAGTAGACACCTCTTTGAAACTGACACCTCAACAACCAAAGCATAAGTCAGACACTTGCATCACAAGCAGCAACAACAAAGAAATCCTGACTCTCAGGATTTACACTACAAGAGTATTTTAAAGGAATTTAACATTTTGAAATATTGAACAATATGTGTTAGAAATAGGTGGTGACTGAATCCTCATCTCTCTGTGAGTTTTTTGTTTGTTTGTTTGTAAAAGGTACTCCAATCACATCCAGACGTATTTCCTGTCTTGGTTCTCAGGATTATAAACCTGAGTCAATGCATTACTTTCTAAATCACAAAACTTGGCATTATCTAAAACATTTTTGTTTAAAATAACGTTCAGTAACAAGATTTCTCACTTTTATAATGTACAGAGGCATACTTTATGCTGTAATTTAAAGACCTGATTTAATAACATTAATTACTGATTTCTAAAATCATCCAGGTAAGGCATCCTAATGGGAGACATGAACTATTACATACAAGCCTTGTTAGTCAAAACAACACAATTCAATTACCTCACAATTTTTTAAAATCATCTGTTATCTTTTAATTTCTGGGTGAGATGATTAAATGGCATGGATTGCTGGTTAAAAGAAAGATAATATAAGTGACTGAGAGATAAAATAGTCTCCTGAAAAACATCACCAAAATAATAGTTTAAAAGAAATATTAAAAAATTTATATGTTTTTTTCCTATTTGTCAATAGATTATTTCAGGGACTGAAAACTATTTCTGAAAACTACTAGTTTAAGGTTGAATCTTGTTAAAATATCCTGAAAATACCCTTCAACCTTCTCAAAGCAATACATGAGGAAATTCTCAGGAAAAAAAAAAAACAACCCCCCCCCCCAAAAAAAAACAACCCAAAAAAGTTAGAACTTAACATGACATACAAAAATTAAGAGCAACCTTTTCCTTAATGTGAAATGACTTTCTACTCAATATAAAGGCAATGCAGATTAACATTATAAAAATATCCTTCTCTCCATATTTGGTCAGATACTTTAATATCCATGTAACATTAGGAGAGAAATAAAGGTACTTTTAGTTGTTTGTTATTGCCTAAGAAACTTGCAGTGCTCACAATTAAAACACTGTAGTGAGGTAGATGTGGAAAATACTTAAACTATTTATCTTTTTGGTTCTCCAGTAATTTCTACTCTCTAGGCTCAGAGTGTCAGTCAGAGAGCAGAGCAGAAGTTTTCTCCAAAAGCAAGCAGAAAAAAGGTAATCAGCATCCTGTGTCTAGGGGTAAAAACTATTCATTCAGATATATCTCTTCTCACTCAACAGGAATCAACGAAAGGACAAAATCCAATAAACAAAACAAACAGAGAAGAAAACTGATACTCAAAGGCGAACATACTTTTCGTAATGATGCACTGGGATCCAAAAAGTTGTGTTTGTCACCTTTTTAAAGAGAACTACACAAAATTATCACAGAATCTCTTTAAAAAAATAATGGTTCAAAACACAATACAACATGATCTTTTAAATTACAACAGGAAGACTTGATGATGAGGCCATCTTTGCTCAGCTTCCACTGAAACACTCACGGGATACAGACAAACAAGTGCACGTTGCGCCAGCATGGGAAGCTAGAAAGGTCACTAGTGACTCATTTTCTCGTCACCAAATTAATGAGGAGACCTAAGAGACCATAGTGGGCCCTGGGAGAGAAATAAAGTTCTAATTTCAAGGAAGAAAACCATGGTCCATCCTGTAGAATTTGCTTTCTGAAATGGAAGGGGAAGATGAAACAAGTGGGAGACGGGAATTTCCTGTGAAGGGTGCACTCTGGTAGTTGTGGTGTTGGCAAGAAAAGTATTTTAGGTGGACTCATCTTGTCCCTTGTACATAGTCAACGAATCATACAAAGGTGAAGAAAGATGCTTCATTGCCCCTATGAAACCTACTTTTAAAAAATGACACACGGGTACCCAGAAAGTGGACCAGGTGCCGTGTACGTGGAGATGGAGCAGGATTACAACAGAGCTGTATCTAGTGTGATAGATCTCCGAGGTCACAGAGAAAGTCATGGCACCCCACCCATGCTGCTTACAGGCTCCGACAGGATCAGACAGCCCACATAATTAAAGATGAGTAACAAGGTATGGGAAGGTGAGAGGCTGTGGGACAGCAAGAGACTTATGACAAGTTTCTGCAATAGAAATGAAAGCAGTCTTTGAATTCACAAGCAGCAAACTGCTTGAACAAAAAAATTACATAATTATGTATAAAAGGCATTTACATACACTATATTAATTCTCCATATGTAGGTGCATAGACATATGTGTATGTATATTTTGTGTTTTGTTTGCATCTATATATGTGTGTATATGTGTATATATATGAGAGAGAAAAAGAATTGTATTTAGCATGTTAAATTCTATGGGAATATGTAAAAATTATTGTATTCATTAAAGTTCTTACTGGCTTTTAAGATAAATAAAATGTATTTTGACAACATTTTTAATATAGAGACTTGGATTTTAATGGGTACAATTTATTGTGGGGGAACTCAGAAAGTAGCCCTTTTTTGGGGAAGTTTGGGGTAGGATCATAGGATTGGAAATGTTTTTGCTCAGTACTGATTCTTCAGATTATTTTAAATGGGAAGGAAGTAAGTAACAGATATGAAATACCTAGAAGTTGACACCCTGGGGAGACGTGTTGGACATAAGGCTGTCATGGCGTATTGGCAGCAAATGGTAAAAGGAATTACATTCATTTTACAACAATTTGAGGTTTCTTATTCTATGCTCTGGACTGACTAGAACATTTAATCAGTCAAGTATCAGTTCTCAGTGGTTTAGGTATTGTCAATTGATTGGACACCAATTTTTTTACCTGGAAACAAATACATGTCAAGTTTTAAGAGATGGTTAATATTTCTCCTTACTCTGGAAACTATGCAGAACCATAGAAGTTTATATCTAACAAAGTTTTTTGTTTGTTTTTTTAAAGATTGTATTTATTATTTGTAGAGAGAGAAGGAGAAAGATGCAGAGAGAAAGAAAAATGTTAATGTATGGTTGCCTTTCACCTGCCTCCAGCTATGGACCTGGCTGGAGACCTGGCTTGCAACTTGGTTATGTGCCCTAGCTGGGAATCAATCCAGTGACCGTTGGTTTTGCAGGTCAGTGCCTATCCACTGAGCCACCCGCCATGGCTACATATCTAGAAAGGTTTTTAGTCATCAAGCACAACCATGGTTTTAAATAATAAATCCTCAATGACAGAGAGTATATTTAGTTGGATTTTTATATTTAGCAGCTAAACATGTAATATTCACATATTAAATATATGTTTAATGAATTGTAGGTATTGAGCACATGCTATTTAAAAGTCCTAGCTAATAATTTACATGGAACCTTTCAATAATGAGAGAAAGAGAGAGAGGGGTGTTAAAGCAAATATTTGTTTGAGACATCTTCACAGAGTGTGTGATTTTGTGTGTTACAAGTATAATGCATGAGTGATAAATGGAGAATCTAATTATCTAGAGCATAATAGGCTGGGATGGGACAAATCCTGAACTGTCCCAAAAGAAGATCCTTTACATTTTCTAGTACCAATCCTAGATATGAATGCTCTTTTTTTTTTCCACACTAAACTACATTTTCAGGCCAATGGTAGATTTTCAAATTCAATAAAGAAATTTCTTTTTGTTTTCTTATCACTTCATATTCCCATAGCTAACTTTCAATAGTGATTTATCTCCCCCCTTTTTATTAATTTATTATTGTATTAGTTGTCTCATTTTCCCCCCATTGCTCTCTCCTACCCAGCCCACCCCCTTCCACAGTCAATCTCCACCCTGTTGTCCATGTCCATGGGCCATTTGCACTAGTTCCTTGACTAAACCCTTCCTTTTCTTTCCCCTCTTCTCTTTCTCTTTCTCCTCTTACCTCCTTCCTTCTGGTCACTGTTAGTCCTTCCCTCATTTCCATGCATCTGATTCTATTTTGCTCATTTGCTTATTTTGTTCATTAGGTTCCTATATTTGGTAAGATCATGGTATTTGTCTGTTGCTGCCTGGCTTATTTCACAAAGCATAATACTCTCCAGTTCCATCCATGCTGTTGCAAAAGGTAGGAATTCCTTCTTTCTTTCTGCTATGTAGTATTCCATTGTGTAAATGTACTACATTTTTTGATCCATTCATCCACTGATGGGCACTTAGGCTGTTTCCAGCACTTGGCTATTGTAAATAGCACTGCTATGAAAATAGGGGTACGTAGGTATTTTTGAATTGGTGTTTCAGGATTCTTCAGGAATAATCCTAGCAGCGGAATTGCTGGATCAAAAGGCGGTTCCATTTTTAGTTTTTTGAAGAAATTCCATATTGTTTTCCATAGTGGCTGAACCAGTCTGCATTCCCACCAACAGTGCAGTAGCGTTCCCTTTTCTCCACATCCTTGACAGTAAGTGTGTCCTCTTTTACCATTATTTAAAGTTAATGTCTGGTTTTCCAGATTCTCATGCTGTTGTAGGTGTGCTCATTCCTTGGAGGGATCATTGGTCAGCATGTCCACTTTTATTTCTAGCAGCTGGGACAGACATCATGATAAATGTGAGCAGCAGAGGAAGTATGCTCAGATGACAAAGAGAAATGAATTGGTGGGGTTACTTTAGGACCTTCCAGTCTCCATTCATTTCCTAGGCTGACACAATGTTATTTGAATCATTATTTTTCTTCCCTCCATCCGTCCTCCCTTACTGGCTCTTACTCTTGCTTGAATCCATCAGACATCTATACATCCTCCATCCAGCAGCCAGAGCTGTGGTTGATGATAAGTAAACTATCTTTAATGGACTTGGTGGACCCAAGAATAAGAATCATTTCCTTTGTACCTATGAGGTCTGTCCCAAAAGTTTTAAATTATATTGACACTGGCTTGATACTTTCGGGACAGACCTACTATGCAAACAATTCAGTAACAGAGTGGCTTTCACCTTCTTATCTTGAGGAATGGTGAACTTCCTCCATCATCATATATCCTAAGGTTGTCTAGGAGGCACTACCATCACAGTACCCACAGAATTTCTCTCTTTGAACTTGCACTATTTTGCTTAATTACCACTATGATTCTTCTTCATTGTTCTAAGAAATAGGAGTTGTTTTTCTGAGACTATCAAGTAAAGAAGTCAGAGTTTTATAACAGAATAGTATTCCATTCCTCCTGGATCTGAATGCCCCAGCTCATGTTTTTATTATTCTCTCTGATGAGCAAGGTTATCCAATGGTAATGGACTGTACTACATTAAGTCAATATGTAGTTAAGACAGGAGTGAAATAGAACATGAAGAATCAGAATTTCTTACATCTCTGTGTGTCCGGGGCAGGTCAGAAAATTTCTCTAGGTCTCTGTTTCTTCATCTGATAGAAGGGTAACCAATGTGTTTACCATGGACATCAGTTGAGGAAAGCTTATAAAAGCATAATTCCACTTCATATCCCCAACCTCTAACATGGACATTGTTATTGCATATATGTTTAAATTTATGTTAAATCAATGAGTGAAGAAACACTTTGTAAAGTATGAAATACCATACTATATTACTGTATTTATTTAAAGCTTGTATATAGAGGGGTGTTCAGAATAACTGGCAAATGGCTTCTCATAACTTCCTTTTCAGTTTTGTAAAACAGATGGTAAATCAGTTCAAGGGTAAGCATTCTATTATGTACTGAGGATTGAAATTCTTGGATCTGATATTCATGCATGGTGGTTTCCACACTAGCCAGGGGCACGACACCTTCATGCATCAAAATAATGGAACAATGCTGACAATAATGAAGATGAATGGCATAACTTTAGGCACTGATAGACTTGTATTTTCAACCATGAAAATGTAGGTGATCCAAAATGTAAGCCAATGCTGCTGAAAATTGTTCAATAATTACACATCTAATTATATAGGAAACAACTATATATTCTTATTCAGGTATATTAAATGTTTGTAACCATTTTCCAAATGAATTATAGATATTGCTATCATTTTGGGTAGTACCAATAATTAAAGGAGCAAGAAAAATGTTGATGTTCACTCTCTTACTTCTGATTTGCTTTTTGGATTCTGTGAAAAACATGAAATGTGTTTATTAGTATCCTGCAATAACCAATTGATGTTCATCGTCAAATACTTGAACCTTAGAAAACATAATCTTGTCAACTCTTGTCTAAAATGGGTAAAATATCAGTTTGTACTATTGAAAGATAATTGACCAACATAACTTACATGGGGAGATTCCTAATTTCCTTTATGCTTTTCCTAGCTATGCAGGCTTCCAAATAATTCTGGGTGTTTTATATTTACTTACTTTACAAAGATAATAAAAACTTAAAAGTCTCAATGTCTAAAACATCAAAGATACAAAAAGGACCAACAAATCACAATGTAAAAATCATCTATCTCTATCGTACCACTCCACAGTAAATCAACCTCATATCATTGGCATATGCTCCAGTTTTCCTTTTTCCTCAATATATGTGGATGTGTGGATGAGGCTTAAAAATGGGAAACAGATCATATTTCAACTATCTTTTTACACAAATTGTTTAATAAGAATATAATTTGCACATTTGCAAAGTCATTGTATTGTTCTGCTACTATTTCAATGTTACTATGCTTTATTATCGTGTTTACGTACCCGCAATCTTTAACATTTAAGACATTGCTCATTTTCACTAATATACATGAATGTGTGAACATTCCAATGAGTGTGAGTGTATAAAGTCAAGTGAGCAATTTATCAGGATTTCCAACAGGAAATGCGATTGAAAGTTACTATTTTTTTTTTTTTTTTAAGTCACCTTAACATCTCTCAGATCTGTTCACTTCTCTCCTAGAGCAAACACTTTCTCCACCTAGTCCAAGCTATCACCTTTCAGTGCCCAGCCCACCTTACCAATCTCTGATCTGGCTTTCCCTCGTTGGTCATCTCTAACCCTTCTCCTCACTAGAGTCAGGACAAATGTAAGAAAAACTAACAAACAAAATGTGGTTAAGTCTCTGCCTTGGTTAAAATTCTCAATCTGCTGCCTTTGAAATACTTATAGGATAAAGAGTCAACTCCACTTCAAGGCGGACAGACCCTGAGGTCCGGTCCTGCCCGGGTCTTCTCCTTCATCTCACCTCCATCCACTCTGCTCTTTTACCTTTTAAGTACATCAGCAATTTTTAGTTCTCTTCTTATATTTTTCCCCAACAAACTACACTTCACCATGCCTCTAGGTCTTCAAACCTGTTTTACCTCCATCTCATTTCTCCTCTACTATTCAACATGTTTGTCTACTTAATTTTTACTTGTTTTTTCAGAAGCAACTTCAAAAGTCTCTTCTAGAAAAAATCTTCCCTAGCCCTCAGTGCAGATCAAGTCCCTAATGTATTAGTCATCAGAGTTCACAGCATTTCAACCTGTGAAACTTACCCTGTGCCACTTCGTATTACAATTGTTCTGTATTGTTTGATGACAAACTATTTTCTGAATGAGAAGGTAAACACTATGCCATTAAGAAACTCACTGATTTGAATGTGCGATGGCATCTGTAGTGCAAAACATAGTACATAGTTAACAAGTGAGATTATCTCATTTCAACGCTATTTCCTACTGATAGAATACACAGACAGGTATATAGAGGTTTCCCTTTGTTTGTAAAAAGTCCACTGAAAGTTATCAACCCATTGGCATTGAGATCTTCTCAATAAAAGATAGAAAGGATACAAGATAGATTTAATATGTTGAAATAAAATGACAAGTGATCCTAAAGGAGGTATTTGATTTCTGTGAACAAAACACTGAATTCAGGACAAAGGCCTCTATGATTTTTAGTACTATCTGGTGTACAGTCTTTGCTCCTGGTAAGAAGGAGAAGAGTAAACAAGCATTTACTGAGAACTGTCTATGTTTGACCAATTTTCCAAAGTGCTCTACATTTGTTAGACCATTTTATTTAAAACTAACCTTGCAGCACCCTGAGCAGTAATATCCTCATTCCTTTACACATCCAGATCTGCAACTCAGTGAGTCTGACTAGTATTTCCTAAGTTATATGGAGTAAAAGTGATGAAACTAGGTTGAAAGTATACCTATTTGAGCTCAAAGCAGATGCTCCTTTTAACCATAATGGTGTCCCTAGTTGCAAAAATAGCATTGTTCTCATTTGGTTATTTGGAGATTCAAGTGTGATTATATATGTGACCACAGTGGTGCATGGCTGTCAGTATATAATTAGTCCACATTTGATGCATAAAAATAAATGCATGGTTGATGGAATAATTTGTCTGTAATAAACACCAACTGCCTAAGTCCTCTTCCCTCACATCCAGGCTGTCTTCCGCACAGAGACCTTCTGCCAAAATGGATGAGCTTCCTCTCTCTTAATGCTCATAAAGCTAATTTACATCTTTCTAAAAACACTTGGCTAAAAGTCTGAACTGCTGAATACATATAGGGTAATTTGGAAAAGAAAGAAATCTTGCATATCTAAGACATTGTTTCACACAACTAGTAATTAAGATCTAGTAGCTGTTGAGAAGCAGTAACCTTGAAATACATTTTTGGCTCTGTGTATAACAAAAGCAACATTTTATGATTGTTCATAAAAACATGCATGGGCTTAGGAGTTCTGGTTATTAAATGAATAAATAATGTGGCAAGCACACAGAAAAATAACAATTTGAATAATAAACAAGAGTTGTTTGGGTATTTCAGTGATTTATTTGTAATGATAACAGTTTAAATTAGATATTGGGACATTCATAATCATTGCATAAACTCGAGTTGAGTATTTTAGCTCCGTGTACTTAATACACTATACATTTTCAATGTAAGCCAATTTGTCTAATAAAATGATGAAAAAAATCTACCAGCTCAATGAAGCGGCTTTATAAAGACTATAATTTGCAGACATTAGAGTATTAAGCAATCATTTCATGCTGTTTCCTGCCTGCATATTGAACAGTATACATGTCAGCCTAACAAGTCTGATGCTTCATAACAGCTCCAAAAACTTAAAAATCAAATGGAAGATTCTTCCATCTAAACAGAAAACTCCCCAGGTACAAAGTCAGAACAATGCAAAAGTTTAATTTGCATCTCTCACAATAGACATGTCACAAAAGGACAATTAATCTGACTCTGAATTCAACCTAAGTGGTTGAGTTTATGTTGAGGTTGAACTTGTTTTATATTTAAAATGTTCTTTTGTTAGCATGAAAAAACTTCCAATTTGCACCTGAGCACAAGAAGTTTAGGATTTGGGCTTCTGCAATCAGGCCTAGGTTTTGTGAGCATGGGAGACAATGAAAGGACACAATCTGGTCTTGGAAAAATAGTTTTCATGAGCAGATGACTTTCCCCTGAGAATGACTTATCACATAAAATAACTTTAAAAGAACTACCAAAGGTAACCAAAGTGTTGGGGGGGTGGATCAGGAAATCAAAGCAACTGTGTGTTCTCCAATCCTGAAATGACATACCTGCACCTGGTTTAGAACTCTGAGTAGGAAAACTGTATTACCCCCCGCCCCCAACTCCCCAAATTAAGTTTTGGTTGTCTTTGTTGTCATGATTTCTCAAAAACACCGAGAAAGGGGCATGGACCAGGACACTCAAATAGAATCGGAAGGAATCAAATACTTAAAACTCATGCATGAATCAAATGAATTGTGCTTATTAAAATTCCTACACATAATTACATGTTATGTATCAACTTAAGAAGCAAATGAATAACCACTCAAAATTATTCTCAGAACCACTTTCACTAAGGTCTGGGTGTAGGAGACCAGGGACAAGTGTGGGCAGGAGGGCGATGAAGGCACACACCTCCGGTCAGCAAGGATAGCTCTCTGATTCTATAGCTACTGAGTGAGATGTACCCACTGAAATCGGTAGCCATCTTCTTCGATATACTTCAATTCAATAAGTGTTCCAGCACCATGTGTGTGTGCCCTTGGGATAACAACCTATTAATAAGGTACTTTCTCTTTCCTGAGGATGCTCTTGAAGTAATGCATGATCCCTAGATGGCATGATAACACATCTTCCACTCGGCCAAGAGTTCTAGCCACTATAACACATTACTTCTAGCAAATAAAACCAAGGAGGCCATGGTTGGTTGCAAAGTTGAAAAGTTTCAAGAGACCCAAATACTACATGTGAATGTCTTGAATTGCAGTTTTCTGTAATGGAGAGTGATCATTTGAAAGGAAATGACTACATATACAAAAGTCCAGTATAGATGTGCAAACAAAATTTGAAACATTCCAAGTTCACAGAAATAAAATCAATGGATTGTGGAAGATTAAAACACGTGAGTAGACATGGTAGGGTGGAGAGATACTGTTTGGTTAGGAGGTACATAAATGTATACATACAAGATTGGATCATTCCCTTCAATAATCCTTAAAAATATTAGTAAATCATTCAATCCCACGGAGGCCTTTGTTTTCTACGTATTTACTTTTTAATCCTCACCTGAGGACATGTTTATTGACCTTAGAGAGAGGGGAAGGGAGAGAAACATCGATCAGCTGCCTCCTATATGTGCTGTAATGGAGACTGAACTTGAAAGCTAGGCCTGTGACCTGCCTAGAACTGAACCTGTAACCCTTTGGTTTACAGGACAAAGCTTCAACCAACTGAGCCGCACCTGCTGGGCTCCCACAGGGATCTTTAAACTATCAACACAATGCCCAGGGCATGAGAGGCTCTCAAATATTAGTCTCAAGAAAGAATACATAAACACATACAAGAATGTTTGGATGGTAGATGATGCTGTAATGCTCAAAATAATAGAATGTTTTGGGGAAGCTAGTTTTAGTTTTGGGGAAGCTAGAATAGTAAACTATTCTATGAACATCCTCATAACTCAAAATTTTATTCTCAGAGAGAGGACTTAGTGTTTCTGAAAATCTTGTGTAGAAGACAAGAGGAAATTAGAACTATCACAGGACTCAAGACACCACAGATGAAGGAAAGTCGTGAACTAATCCTGGCTTCCATGCAACCTTCTTGCAGAAGATAATTCCCAGCTCTCTTGCCCCTTTCCCTTCACCCTACTCACACAGGAAGGTTATCAGAAAGCATCCCATTAGGACTTATGGACAGATGGCATATGCAAAGCTCATTTCATGTGGAGGATTTGCATAAATTGTCCATTGAGGAGCATTCCCTGGGTGTGCAGGACCTTCAGCAGCACAGAGGAATGGAAAGGCTGGAAAACAGCTGTCTTGGCACTGCACTCCCTGTGGAAGGGGCGCCTCTCCAAGTCTGAACTCGCTTCAGTAGCCCGCATCAGCAGCAAGGTCTCTGCAGCTTGTTTGGGCTTCACTTACTTCCAGACTCCTAGAAGCAGCCCACCTTGTTTTGAAGATAGAAGTAATAACATCAGGCAGAAAAATGGAGTGAAGTCCAGAGAAAAATAAATGAAAGAAGTGGTGGCCGTTGACAATCAACAAGAAAGAAAATACCGCAGGAAGTCACTTGAGGGCAAGTAGCCTTTCGCATTCCTTGTTGTCATCCACCAGCCCTAGGGCAGAGCCTGTCAAAGATTTTACAAGTACTGGCTGACTCACAACACACCCCTTACCAAAAGGAAAGGTTGATATCATTCTAGTTACAAACACAGCTAGTTAACCACTATAACTGTCTCTACGTGGAACTATCTTGCTTTATTTGTAATTTGAATAAACATTTATTCATTAGCTTACTATGCAGTAAACTAAACCTAGTTTACTCTGCAGGGTACAGTAATCCCAGCAATTTTTTTGCTGTTATTTAACATTAAATTTAAAAAAAAACTAATTCATTGAATAGATCTGAGAATCCAACAACAGACTAGGTATTTCCAGGCACCAGGGGTTGGAAATGAATAAACACACATAAGCCCTTCTCATGAAGAAACTAAAATCTATTCTTTTTCTTTTCATTATTATATTTTTAGGGTATTTCTAAAACTTATTGAAAATTATTCTTTTGGTACTTGCAATGGGAAAAGTATCCTCTGGTACACAATGGCACTTGGACAATTATGTAAACTACTATTGTTCAGGCACAACACCTCTTATTTTTGTGAACATTTAAAATTACTCATTCAGAGCCAAGGTTTGTGAATTGGGTGTGTTGTCAAGCAGGGTCCCAACCCACCATGAATACAAAAGAGTGTGACAGAATTTCTGGTGCCTCATAAACTGTGGGAGTAATACCCAGCAACGAATCCCTACTATAGTGCCTCACTGCTGTATTCTTGAAATATGTGCTCTCCCTGTCCTTGTTATATTCATAAAAACACCATCTGAGTAATTTCCTTTTGTGTCTTGTACCTATTAGCGCAAATACTACACCTGGAGGCTTCCCTGAAAAGTGGATGGATATGATCCTCCATTTTTTACCTTCACTCACTTTACCGGGCATGTTTTCTATCTTAACAGCTCCCACATAAATACAATCACTTCAAAACAGTGACATTAGTCCCCCTGTTTACCTCCTGGATCTGTGACTAGAATGTAAGCTTCACAAAAGCAGAAACGTGGCCTTTCTAAAGAGCCTACTTTAGTCCCAGATCTTAGAACCATGACTGGCACATGGAAGAAACTTATTAAACATCTGGTGAATGAATAATTGAGTCAATAAAGTTTTCCTGTGCAGCAATTTTCTTTTCCTCATAGCCTGTACTTGTTGAGCATTATTGCATGAGTAACTATAGAATCAAATCATCAGCCTAAACTGCATATCTTTCCATGCTGAGTCAAGCTGTTTTCATAACCACAGTCAATGCCTAAGTGGAGCAACACAAGTAATACTTGCAAAGGCATATTCTCTGAAACACCAACCCCTCACAAAAATAACACAGAAAAAGAAAACCATAGGCAAATATCACTTTTGAATATCAAACAAAAAATAAACTGCTAGCAGATTGAATTTGGTAATTTCGTAATAGAGTCATGCACCATTACCAATTGAGGGTCAACTGAAAATTGTAAGAATGATATAATGTTTGAATATTTATAACATAGTCTTCTGAACAAGCATTAAGAAGGCATTAAATAAATTTTAAAGGTCAACAGTCTGCTTCATTCTTAACTATGAGAAACGTTTCTATTATAGCTGAAATAAAGTAATGACTGTTCATGATCACCATCATGATTTAGTATTATTTTTTAACATCCAAGACAGTAAAATTAGGAAAGACAATAGGAGTAGTACATTTTCAAACACAGAAGACAGATTTATAATCATTTTGAAATTATATATGTATATATATTTATAATTATGGAGAAACCATACATACCAAATAAAAACATCTAAGTGATAAAATTATTTTCTTCACTATAAAATTAGTCATAATAATAATGACTTTCTCATCACAAAAACTGACTTATGAGAAATATAAAATAAAAGGTGAAATCCTTATAATGATAAAGATCATTAAATAATTAATGCTTAACCTATCAAAAATTACACAGGCCCTTTATGAAATGTGAATTATAAAGGGTGATTTGAATACATAATCTTTATTTATAATAATACTTAAGAGATGTTCATAAGTTGGCATGTATATGTAATAAAATTCTTATTAATTTTCTAAAAATAACTGGAGGAATATATTAAAATATTAATCTAAATTAAATTTTTTAATCTCAAAGATTAAGTTGGTGGGTTTAGTCAGAAAACAAAGGTTTAAGAGAATAAACGAAAGGGCAATAGCTTTTCCAAATATTTAAATGTATCATAATATATCAGTTAAAATGGCATGGTAATTATACAAATAGAGAACAGAATGTACTCAAGGCTGAAATTCAACCAGTATTTTTATAAAATTAGTATATGAGAAAATGGCAATTTAATTAAGAGGGAGAACATGTGGATTATTTATAAACAATGTCAATATATGTCTATGGGGAGAGTTAAAGCCCTGCGTCACTCACTTCATCAAAATAAATTTCAGAGCCATCAGGTATCTAAACAAGCAAATGGGAAACAGGCTGAGATTATTTTGTTATTTTTCTTTTCCTGCTAATGATGTTTTTCTATGCATATCATGAAACCAAGAACCATACAGATAAAGGCTAAATCTGACAACATTAATAACATTTTTAAAAAAAATATTTCATTTATTAAAAAAGAATTATTAAAAAAGAAAAGAAGGGAGAGAGGCAGAGAGAAAGAGAGACATCAACGTATGGTTGCCTTTCACCTGCCTCCAGCTACAGACCTGGCTGGAGACCTGGTTTGCAACCTGGTTATGTGCCCTGGCTGGGAATTGAACCAGCAACCTTTGGGTTCACAGGCAGGCACCTTATCTACTGTGCCAGCAGCCAGGGCTTAGCATCATTTAAAAAAAGGTAAGCTACATGTCTTTATATAAAATCAGATATAAAAATATGACAAAGGTTTTAGTATTCATAATATAAAGAATGCTCCTTCGAATTCTTAAAGTAATGATGAAATAAAAATAGGAAAAGTAATGAAATCAGTGACATGGTACTATCATCAAAGAATATTTATATAGTCAAAGCAGATCATAAATTCAAGTTTTGTCCTTCCCCAACTCCACCCTGCACTAAACATATCACAGCAAGCCTGAGGAGAAATATAGAAGTATTACGAGGAGGCTGTAACCCTGAGAAGCAAACCAAGCATCTGCACAAGGCAGGCGAGGACGGAAAGGCAGGAGGACAAGCAGCGCTAGAGCCACGTCCTGCAGGACCCTCATGGCAGGGGCTGTTTGGTGGCTGCTAAGCAACGGGGAATAACATGACTCACACATGGCCAGGCTGGAGTCAGACTTACGCTTAAGGCCAGAGGCCAGAAAGGCACAGCTCGGAGACTGAACAGTTGGTGCCAAAGCCTGAGATGTGACACAGAAACTAACGAGAGGACAGAGGGAGCCCAGGACGCTCTCCAGGCAGGAGCTGGGCACATCCCACTGTCAAAGATGGGTAGGGATGCCAGGATTTCAGGGCAGGGGGACTCCTAGACAACCTCCTAGGAGATAATGAAAAGTAGATAGGTGGATGGATAGATGGATGGATAGGTATGAGAAACGGAGTCACAGTCTAAACAAGCCTGAAGAAAGAAAGAAAGATGAAAGCACACCAATATAAAAATAACAAATATTAAGCCCTGCCGGGTGGCTCATTGAGTTAGCACATCATCCCACATACCAAAAGGCTGCATGTTTCGTTCAGTCCCCAGTCAGGGTACGTAGGGGAGGCAGCCAATCTGTGTCTCTTATCCCTCAAAAAAATATAAAGTAACAGAATAGAAAATAATTTAAAATTGATGGAATTCAAGATTTTCAGAGAAATAAGGGAAGAGGCAACACATTGATTAAAAAAAAAGGATTAGGAATTACATAAGAACAAGAAATGGGGGGCAGGGGTATGAAACAGACCCCCATGGAAACCTATAAATGCTGAAGAGGGTAACTGAAATGAAAGACAAAGTCAACACTGCTTACAGTGAGGAGAGACCCAATGAACTGCAAAAAAAGGAGAAGGCACCCAGGAGAAAGAACTAAAATTAGGGGCATGTGGAGGGCAGAATAAGAGACTCCTAGAGAATTCTACATTCTGGAAGAGAATAGAGGAAGTTGAAACATATGAAACTGGAAAAGGTGATTTGTTTTTAGAAATGAGGGGAACACACACAATTGAAATAAAATGTCACTGCGTAGGGTGGTGGGTACAATTTGGTGTACATCAAAAAGCTTAGTAATAAAACTGTAGATAGAAAGCTAAAACTAAACTGTAAAGACATCAAAACAATGAAGCTTAACATAGGGAATTTCCGAGAAGATGAAGAAGAGGAGGAGGAAAAGCAAATAATGGAGATGCTGTAGATCCTTTCAAGAGATACATAAAAAAGGCTTTTAATAAAATTTGACATCATGGCTAGTAAATCTTAACAAACTGGGAAGAGATGTGTATTTCCTTTACATATTAAAATCTAAAAAACTTAAAGCAAAGTTCTTATGATTGGTAGAACTTTTGAAATATATTCATGAGTAAGAACAATGGTTTTCTCTTGAATTTTGTACCAACAAAAACCTATCCCATAACATAAATAAATGAAAAGGAGGAAGAAATGAGAAAAAAAACATTTTTGTAGATTCTATCATTTCTAAATAGAAGAGAATCTGCATTAAAATTAGTACAAAGTAGAGTACATCAGAGCCATTGTATATAACATTAACCTTTAAACTCTACTGCAGCCCTCATCAGCTAGCTCAGTTGTTTAAAATGTTGTCCTTATACCCCAAGGTTGCAGGTTTGATTCCTGCAAAAAGCTGGCGCGCGCTCTCGCGCTCTCTCTCTCTCTCTCTCTCTCTCTCTCTTCCGCTCATCAATAAATAAAGCATTTAAAAACTAGAAGTAGAAAACTAATTGTGTCACTCTATACTAACAACTAACCAATTAGAGCATCATTTTTTTTCTCCCCTTTGGTAACACAAAACTAAAAAATATTGGTACATATAAAATTAGGCAAAATTTTATTGAGAATTTTACATAATAAGATTTAAAGTAATTCAACTAACTAAATGAATAAACAGCAAGTTCATTAATAGCAGAATTCACTTTTGTAATGAACTCCCCCAAATTAATCTAATAACTGGATATAATTGAAATCAAAATATTAACAGGGTTTTTCCTGAAGATGACAGAGTGTACAGAGAATAGCAAAGGGATAAGCACACTGATATAAATTGTTAAAAATAATGGGTGTTGTGTGTCATACCCAATGTTGTGCCACACTTTATTATGAAGCCATAGTATAGTTTTTGTACAAAGGTAAAAAAGAAATAGCACAAAGACAGAATACAGAAGTCTATAGTAGTGGAGTCTAGAGAAGGACCACAATGTATGAGAAATCAATATTTGACAAGTTGGTATTTCAAGTCTGTAGGGAAAGATGGGTTATTTAGTAAATGGCACAGTGAAAGAGTGACTATCTAAATGGAATAAAAAAATAAAACTAGATTCTCACCACATTCATCACCCTAAACCATTTCAAAGTAAATTCAACACCCACAGTTAAAAATCAAATCCTAAAAAACTCATTAGACACACATACATATGAGATTACTTATATGACCAAATGGTAGAGAAGACATTTCTTACATGTGCACGTTTACATACACACACTCAACAAACACACACAAATAACAAATAAAATATAAACAGATATTAAAGTAAACCATTAAATTAAACTAAACATTTTCCATTAACGGAAAAGACCCTACAATCAGAGTAAAAGATTAGTCACACACAGGAGAAGAATATTTAAATGAAGGGAATTGAAATAAAATAATATTGTAAAGCAATAGAACCAGTCTTTTATAATCAGTAAGTTAATTATAACAGACTGTAGAATATAATCATTAGGTTAAATATGGGTAAATAACAGTTTGATACAACCCATAATAAACCTGAATGAACAAATACAAAAACACACACAAGAGGCTTGTGTTCAGGAGCTAAAAAAAAATAAGCTACTATATATACTCTTTTTGTTTGCTTTGTCCTGATTTTGAAAGTCCGCAAGTCACAACAAAATTTGAGACAGAGGACAAAGAGAGACAGAGACAGAGAGACAGAGACAGAGAAGGAAAGAAATGAAAAACAGCCAAGACAATGTTTATAATATCCACTGTATGTGTAAGTCTGAAAAGAAGGAAAGATCTAACATGATGTGCCTAATGACTGTTCGCAATGGCTGTGTCTTCTCATCTGTATAGCACATTGTTAAAGGCTGTCCTGGTTTTTAAATTCTGACACAGTCATGGCAGCAGCCCATCATTTTGTTCTCTTTTGAAGTCTTTGGCCTAAGATCTGACATTAATTTTAATTAAGGGTAAATTTAATTTATTTGAGATGGATGATTATTTAACTTCCACCGTATAAAAAGGCAATCCATAGAAGAGGAAAACTAAATAACAGCATATGTTGATTTTACTAATGATCAAGGAAGTGCACATTAAAACTACAATGAGATGCAACGCTATGCATATCAGGTCAAGATATTCAGAAACGATCAACTACACATTTATACTTGATTACTTACAACGTCTAACAGAACGACAGAAAATGTTTGCATTTGGTAAAGCTGTTGATATGCACATGCTCTACTAATTTGTATGTGCATATGTCACAGTAAGTGTATTTTAAGTGGTTTATATACGCTGTATATGTTCAATTTCTGATGATGACATATATAAATAATATTTTAAGTATGTCCATAAAATACAGTGGAACAGAAAATGCAAATTGCTAAATCTGTATCACATGACTTACATGAATACATGCACATACAGACACACACATTTAGGAAGGACGAGAGAGGGGCCATGACAGCAAGAGAAAGGTAGGGAGATGAGACACATGCAGAGACACAGATGGGCGTCAGAGGGAAACACAGTGGAGTGACAGGAAAAACAGACCAGCGCAGAGAAACGAACGGGAACATGTGCAATGCTCTAAATTATGTACAATGTTTTCCCTGAGAGGTTCAGCTCCTCTCATTTCTGCTTTCTATTTGCTTTTCTTTGGAATAACTTTATACTAAATATACTTTGTTTTAGAACAACATTAAAGTCTTTATAGAAAAATAGTGTTTCTACTCATGCTGATGCCACTTTGTTTTTTTGTTTTTTGTTTTTTTAATATTTCATTATTTTTAGAGAGAAGGGCAGGGAAGGAGGCAGAGAGGGAGAGAGATATCAATGTATGGTTGCCTTTCACCTGCCTCCAGCTACAGACCTGGCTGGAGACCTGGCTTGCAACCTGGTATGTGCCCTGGATGGGAATTGAACCAGTGACCTTTGGGTTTGCAGGCTGGTGCCTTATCCAATGTACCACCAGCCAGGGCCTTGATGCCACTTCTTAAGACATATCCTGGAATCTCTGAACATTTTCCATCCCGTAGTCAGGAAAATAATAATTTTAAAACACTATCAAGTTTTACAATGAAAGTAATAAACACACAACTAATGGATTTAATTACACCAGTATCCCTCTTTTGAATATATCATGAAACTCCTGGATACTTGTCACCTGTTAATAAATAAAATAATTATCTTTTTTCATTTCATATATTTAAGTCTTTATAAGCCTAAAGAAAAATAAAGAAACCTATTAAATGACTTTATTTCTGGAGCTGTGATTATGATAATCTGTCCAGAATCTGGTCTGCTCAACCATACTAATTAGATAAGTATGTAAACTCACTTATATTTGTGTTAGACTAAGTCACTTATTTACTTAGCTATTACCTATTTACAATAAACATGAAGCCTAGGAGGGCCATAGTTTACTGTTACAAACATAACTATGAACCTTTATTGTATTTTTCACTGAGTACAGAGCATGTGTCATGAAGAACAAACCTCAAGATTCAGCCACTTTATCAGAACTAGGGTTTTTGGTCGCAGATGGTAGCTGCAAATTATGGTAGAACCTAACAATAACTGCCAGCAGCAGGAAACTTTCTCCACAATCACATCATATTAATTTCTGTGTGCTCCCCCAAACTATTCATTATTCATTACATTCATTCACTCAAAGCACTGAACCACTTTCCTGAACTACAAGACTCTGTTTTAGGGACTAAATAAACATCAAACCATATACTTTACAACTTCTGTTTTTTTTTTTTTTCCAGGAAATGAGCTTTCTGGCTCATCCCATAGTTGAAAGTAGAGCTCCCTCCCAGGGACATGTGGTACTGACTACTTCTTCTTACAAGACATCACTGAATTGCAACTGTGGTTTGATAACTAAGGGGAAACTCAGAGGAATGCTAGACATGTCCTACAATAGATTCCTGTATACCTGCTTCCAGGATGATAAAAGTCTGAGTGAAAAAGAATGATGGTATGACAGGAAACTGAGTGTCAGTTACAAGGACTTTAGGAGTTCTCTGGTTGAGAAAGTGGGACACAAGGAAACCAACAGTAAGTGTATTGGATGTGCTTCTACTCTAGAAAATCTTACACTTGCCCTAAGTTTCTGGATTTTTATTAAGAAATAATCCAATTGTATAGTGTGTGCATGTATGTGCATGTGTGTGGGCGTGTGTGTTGGACAAAGGGTCTCCGCCCACCATTCTGAAGCCCTTCTGTATAACAGTGACAATGGTAAAAGCAAACACTACTATTTCCAAATGTACATAACTTACAAATGTATACAGACTGATACTCTCAGAAATAAGACTGATCCAAGGGTACAGAAGTAATGATACTTTATATAAACAACGTCAGAAGAGACAAAAAGAAACAGTTTAAAGAACTGCATCAAGATTGCTGAGCATTTAAAGGAGACTCAGAGGGCTAAAAATAAGGTAGCTTTTCTATAGCAGACTTCTTCAAAGTCTTGGAGATGCCAGGGAGAAGGGTTGGACAGAAAATGTGAAAATGTGAACGTAACTCTCTCCCGAAACACGTCTAAAGGAAATCAGATAGTATCATTAAAGTGTGTGCCTATTTTATTTCAATGATGCTAATTCATTTAGGAAGAAGTTCACACATTTAACACTGTGATTTTTACCCTATTAAAAAGTATATTAAACTAAAGTAAAATATTCTAGGAATCGTTTTGCAACAGAAGAATATTTTAGACACAGCTAATTGAGAGCACAAATCATCCCCTTTAAAACTGTGACAGCTGGTGGGGGGAGGTGAGGCGGTGGAGGGACTGAGCAAAAAGGAAAAAGGACTCATGGACATGGACGGCAGTGTGGTGACTGCTGGGGAGAGCGAGATCTAAGGGGAGTAAATGGTAAAAGAAAAAAATGTAATAAATATTAGATAAAATACTGTGGTTAAGTAGAAGAAATTATAAATTAAATTGAGAATGGATTGGAGTTTTTCTGATCATCATTCTCTAAGGGATAAAGCTAAAGTTGAATAAAGATTCAATTTTTAAGAGAATCTTTTGAAGCAATGAAAATAATAATTATACTAAATTCTATCAATAGTTCACAGATTGGACTGTCCTCATGGTTAAAATGATTTTGATGTGAAATCCTTGGAAATTAGAATATGTTGGCTGTTAGATTTTAAGCATTATTGGTGTTTTTTTTTTTAAGATTTTATTCATTATTTTTAGAGAGAGGTGAAGGGAGGTAGGAAGAAAGGGAGAGGAACATCAATGTCTGGTTGCCTTTCACCTGCCTCCAGCTGGGGACCTGGCTGGAGACCTGGCTTGCAACCTGGTTATGTGCCCTGGCTGGGAATGGAACCAGCCACCCTTGGGTATGCAGGCCAGTGCCTATCCGCTGAGCCACACCAGCCAGGGCTTGCATTGGGTTTTTAGTAATCAGATTAGTTACCTTTTTTCCCTTGTCTCAGGTTTGCCAGGGACAAATCCTGCCAATACACACACTTTATGGGGGGTCAGGCGGTTCAAGAAGGGACCAGAATTCTCCTGCCTGCAGAGCATGAAGATGGCAGGCTTTTTTTCCCCTTTTTTTTTTTTAATCCTCACCTGAGGACACCTTTCTCATTGCTTTTAGAGAGAGAGAGACATTGGTTGGTTGCCACCAGAATGCACCTAGACCAAAAACCATCTGTGCCCAGACCAGGGAACAAACGTACAATCTAGGTTGTGTCCTGACCAGGCATTGAACCGGCAACCTTTCAGCTCCAGGATAATGTTCCAATCCACTGAGCCACACTGGCCAGGGCTGAGACAGCCAGCTTTTACCCAGGGTCCAGGCACGCCCTGGGGTTAGATGAATGCCACTGGCACCTCCTCCTACCTTCAGGTGGGAACGGAAAGAAATGCAAAGGCAGGCCCCTCCTGGAAAACGCTGAGGAAGGCTGTGAGGCTTCGGTTAGGTCTGCTCGGGCTCTCCCATCAGCCCAACCTGCCTCTATCACGACGCCCTCTGGAAGATCTCACCCAGTTGCTTGTTGTTGAATATTGATATCCCATTCACTCCCAAATGTAAATCTTGACTTACCACTTCTCCCTTAACTTCCACACTCATGTATCCAACTGCCTACTCTCCTCTCCGCTAGGACTCACAACACGACACAAATAGAACTTTGTCCTTCCCCAATTTCAGGCCCTCTCCAAGCCCCTTCTGCTTCAAAAAGTGACATCACCATTCACCCAGTGGCTCAGGACCAAACTGGCAATTTATTCTTACTTCCTCTGTTCCCCTCACGCTTTATATGTGATTCATCAGTAAATCCCATCAGCTCCACTTGCAAATCATACATCCAATTTGCCCGATTCTCACCTCCGCCTCCGTAATTCACTCCCATGGATTTTTGTTCTCTATTCTTGCCTCCTCCACAAAATGTCTTCCCATGGCAAAATAGTTACAAATAATTACCAAGTAATCCAAAATGTTACCAAGGTGCCCTCCTATTATTTTAACTTAATTTATATTTTAGAACCAATAAGAAACATCATAAAACTATGGCAAAGTTATTCTCTTAGATGTATTTTTTACTTCGCATTGCTCTTGCAAATATACAGAACATAAATACAAAATGCATAAACATATGAATTAAATAAAAGAAGAAGAAAAGAACACATGGATATGGATTGACTCTCCATGTGTTGATTTGCTAGGACTGCCATAACAGAGTGTCAAAACCTGGGTGACTTAAACAAGAAAAAAAAATAACATAAATAATAAATTTATTCACATTTATCTCTAATGGTAGACACACACTTATTTTAGCCACTGTCTTCTAATTTTTTTTTTTTTCAATTAGAAGTATCACCTGTGACAAAATGTCCCTTAATCTATGCATCCGTGAGGTGTACCCATACATTGTATGTAGTCTGTGTAAACCAGGCTTTGCTCCATGTTGTTCAGTGCATGCATCTTTGGAATTATGGAATGTCCCTTTAGCCTTGCAAATTATCCCCACCCCTGTCAATGGTGATGAGCAGTGTTATTTCACATACAAGCCCACAATCATAATTCACTTCATATAAGTTGCAACATGAGTATAACTGTAGGCTTGATTCGTAGTCAACTGCTCTATATTTATTTGTAAGAAAAGGCTTTTCCTTTCTTTGATTTCCTTTTAATTCTGCTTTAACATTCAAGTTAGGTATGGACTATGAGTAACTCCTGGAGTTTTACTCAAAGACTGAAACATGTGGGTCTGACAAGAGAACAAAGGTGGAGAATGTTTGAAATCAGAACCGTATCAAGAAATTCTCAATTTATGATTGCCATGGCTATCTACCATCATGTGGATCAGATATAACATTAAAAGCATTGAAGTAAAACAGAATGCAATGCTATTAGCTAATTTTGTCATCATCAGAAGGCACTTGAGACGTGCCTTTCTGCCACTCTCATCAGTGACAAAATGTTGATTATATCTAAATCAGAACCACTCCAAGCAACACTGAATAAAATGTTATCTCTGAGGGTGAGTAATTTTTTTTTAACTCAACTGCCTTGGTTAGATATTTGTATGAGGAATTCTGATTAGCATTCAACTTGATGCCTCTTTTTCTTTGACCATTAAGTACTGGTGATAAATTTAGTTTTGTTAAATTTTCTCAACCTCCTTATAAATCTAACTGAAAGCCAATATGTTCATAGTATACTCTATTAAGGCTACCAGTATAAAGATTAATATTAGTGGTGGTATTAAAATAAAAGAAGAACAATATACAAAAATTCTGCCATTTTTAAAAGTAAAATCAAATGTTCTTCATGTGAGAACCATGCACTGAGAACTGGAGCTGTCAAGCATTTCAGGATAGTAATCTCTCAAGTATTCAAATAAACATTCTAACTTTGGATAGTTGATTGGAAATCATAATTGAATTTGAACTAGAGTATTAGCTAATGGCAAAGTTTATGATGCAGATATACTGTCAACCATTAAAATATTTGCAGTGTAAAAGATCAAAAACATAAAGGCTCGCTTGACAAGTGTTCAGTGAGAGGCATATGTTTTCAATACTGTGAACTTTTTGCAGAGAATTGCATGCTAATTATGTTTATTTATAGAATTTTAAATAATCCAACAGCATTTTGAAACAAATGCCTTACAAAAGAAATCTGTTGCTACATGTCTAAACTATCCCTATTTTTTTAAAAAAAGTAAAATATCCCAAACAATCTTTTTCTTCTGGGAAACTATGACAGTTGAGGACATCTTTCTAGGTAGTTTTGATGTGTTAAATGGAAAAAAAATAATGGAACTTACTTATTTGGGTAGGTGTGAGGAGTAGACTAGTCAGTGCAGGGGAGGCAGTCTAGCATAGAGTAAGTGCTCAATAAAAATTAACTGCTGCTTTGTCACTGTATTGTTATCTTCTAACACTAATTTTGTTCAGAGTTTCAGGAGATAAGATTTAGGTTTCATATTGGAACCCCTGCCCCATAGGAAGTACATGTGTGTGTGTGTTTTGAAATGCAGATGGGAAGAGGCTGCTTCATTAAAGAAAATGGCTGTCTAGGCTCCAAAATAGCAGGTTGGAGTCAGAGTAGGGGCTTTTTGCCTCAAAAACATCATTCACTAGGTTGACTCAACCTGACTTCAAGAGAATCAAAGACGGATTTTATAGTAGACTCAAGAAACAAGCAGTAAATATAGAATGGACTAGCACTGGAAATTCAAAGACATGGAAATATATCCAAAGTTGAGGGCAAGGGAGATTATAAAAGTAAGTTAGTTGGAAATCTATCTGAGGTTGGATTTCCTCCAAAATAAATGCATGTCATTTTCCAGCAGGGGGTTTATTAGGAAGTATCCCCTGAATGTACATCTATGGGGGGTGCAAGTAAGTATAATGAAGCTGCAATGGAGTTTCAGCCTCCCACAGCTGGTACTGTCCTTCTGAGCTGACCCACCTTAGGGCAAGTGGGAAGGGCTCCTGGATCCCACATCATTGACTAGTCACTGGGTGCAACCTACCCGTTCCAGGGCAGCTCTCTGTGACTGAAGGCAATTTCAGGGGGAGCACCCGTACAGCTGAGGGAATGAACCCCTCAGACCAGAGGGGGGGCCTGGTGTACACAACAGCATCCGTCTCCCAAGTAAACTGAATTCTGAAGTCGGTATTATTGCCCTGTGGCTTTGAAAGGAGGAGATTGCAGTAAGAAGTAAAGAAAGTTGAGAGATCAGAAAACATCATCCTCGAAATACCTTTAACGGGTTTCTTCTTTAAGAAAGTCAAAGTTGAGCAGATGGTCTTGAAATAGCCAGTGTTCAGAAATTCTCATTTTGATTATAGACTTACAGTAATGTCAGTATTATGAGTGGAATTTGCCAATGAAGGTGTATTAATTAAACTGCTTTGAATTGGTTTGCTTGTGTGCACAGCTGTTTCCGATTACATGACTATAGCTTACAAAGCCAGCAATTGAAATCATGTTCTTTTTTACCATGCACGGGAGAAAGTGGCACGCCGTATGACAATAAAACAAGAGCTCGGATTCTGCAAGAGCCTGAAAAGCAGGACAACTAGAGACTCCCCCACTGAGAGAATTCATGCAGAAATGTGCCCTCGGGCATGACACTTATTGTAAATAATAGAAAATGTCGCAGAACTACTTTCACCAAGCAGATCTTTAAATCAGCAGCCGATCAGCATCAGAAGCATCTAGCTAGGAGAGAGTCCATGGAAAAACGGGTTTCTTCATTTGATTGGCCCATGGCTTGCCAGTCAGGTGTCTCCAGATCCCTAATGGTGCTATGTAAAGGGGTCAAGGGGGTTCCATCGCTGTTGCTTTCAGTGATCCTTCTCCTGTCTTGTGGGTTTAGAGCTCAGGAGCATAACTTGGTGTGGCCCCTCAAGCCAGAAGAGTGCTCTGTGCTCAAAATGATCTGGGTTTGAATCCCAGTGGCCCCATGCCACTTTTAACACTACTACTAGCCACTTTTAGTCACTACTACTAGCCACTTTTAGTCACTACTTTAAGCAATTAAGTTTTAAAAAATAGGATAGTGTGCTTTAAACTAAGTCATTGGGATGATGACATAAGATGTTTCAGACAAATTACTTTGCAGAAATGCTGTTTCACTCTATTAACTAATGAACACCTATATTATAATTTATAATTATAATTTATTGAACACCTACGAGACAGACCATTCTATTGATATGTTTTAATTAATTAAATCATCAAGTCAACTTCATCCATGAGTGCTATTATTGTCCTTATTTTACAGATGAAGACTTCAGGCTTAGATGATGTAAAATGCCCAAGGTGGTTCTGCTAGTTAGTAGTCATAATATAAATAGAGGTAATGACAAACAGTAAATGTAAAATGCTGTTTTCACTATAAATTTTGTAATTCTAATCTATAAATTTGGAAAATATTACATACCTGATGGCTAATTTTAAAAATAAATGGAAGTGCTTATAAAGTGTTTGACCAAGGGCCTATAGCAGCAGTTTTCAATCTTTTTCATCTCATGACACACATAAATTACTAACATTCTGTGGCACACCAAAAAATGCATTTTCTGCCGACCTGACAAAAATAGGTATAATTTTGATTCATTAACATTGGACAGCTAGAATTACAGTGGCTCTTGTCAATTTTTTATTTGAAATCCAAGAGAAAGAGGGCAGTCAGGGCCCCTGACTCAATAATCAGGTATTGCATGTTTAAAAAATTCTACCAGCACACCTGTTGAAAATTGTTGGCCTGTAGTAAAGTATCAGGCAGGGTTCCCCAGGGAAACAGAATGGAAAGATATGTGTATGAGTATGTATACGTAGAAAGAGATTTATTGTAAGGCACTGAGCCATGTGATTGTGGAGGCTGACCAGTCTGCAGTCAGCAAGCTGGGGGTTCATGAGAGCTGGTGCCCAGGGGGATGAGAACCAGGACAGCCAACGGGATAAGTTCTAGTCTGAAGACCAGCAGACTTGAGATGCAGGAAGGGTGAATGCTTTAGGTTGAATCAAAAGGTAGGAAAAGATAGAGCCCATCATCCGAGTTCAAAGGCAGGTAGGCAGGATTTCCCTCTTACTCCTGGGGAAGAGTCAGTCTTTCATTCTGTCCAGGCCTCCAAGGGATTGGATGAGATCCATCCCTGTTAAGGAGTACAATCCACTTTACTCAGTCCACTGACTCAAATGTTAATTTCATCCAAAAGCAGCCTCATTGTCACACCCAGAATGTTTGACTAAATATATGGACATCCAGGGGCCCAGTCAAGTTGACAAAACAAAATCATTACAATGAAGTTCCCAATATATACATCTAGTATCATGTTTCATTAACATTTTCATATATTGATATTAGTAATATTAGGTGACAGTATTCTTATGATCACTCCTTCAGATTTATTGTTTCAGTTATAACATTGCAAAAAGCACTGTCCTAGTATCTCATCACATTACCTTTAGCATTAAAAAATTAAAACCTAGGAAGACCCTATCATTTAATCCTGTACTCCTCTGCTGGGTTACGCAAAACAGGGGCCATAAAAAGTTCTTTGATGAACATACTTTGGGAAAATCTAGGGCAGCACTCAGAGAGGCCTTATTCTGGGAAGCAGAACCATCTATCTGTTATCAGAGAAAAAAGCATGTACTTATTTTAGCAAATGCTATTGGCTTTAATTTTTCTTGCCTTTATCCAAAGTCCATGGGTTACGATTTCTTCTTCAAATAGGCAGAGGTCATTATATAAAACTGACCTCTGAATGCAAGAATAGCAACACAGCCAACAGTCCATGGTTTGGACAGTCAGCGTTAATAGAGAATGGAGAAGTAATTTGCCAATTTATTCCCCCTTCCCTAGGTGGGTGATAAATGACCATTTCCTATATCTTGTGTCCAAAAGTTTTATGGGCTACGGAGAGTGCAAGATCAGTTATTTGTGCCTGAATTCAAGCAAAGTATTATTCAGACACACAATATAAATGTAGAAAAAGACCTGAACAAAGCATTTCCAAATACCCCAGATATCACTTTTCAGAGAAAATCTGATAGTGTTTGCAAATAAATAACAGACAAAACTATATTTGTGGGTTTAAAGTAATGTTAAAGCTCCTAGCATTGCAAATTACTTTAGAAATTGGTACTCATTCAGAGCTCCGTTGCATTAAATTAAAGAGTATGCAAAATTAATTACCTAGAGCTGTAATTTGGACAAATTTCTAGATATTTTCAAAAACTATTGGAAAGAATGAGATCACCACTAATGTAGCTAAAACAAATAAAAGTTTGATATATTCCAGCTTTCTGACAGAAAGAGAGGAAAAAAACCCAACAGAATACACAATAAAAAGGGGAGATCATAAGCTCTATACCTGAGTTCCAAAAGTTTTTTTCATAACATTCTAGAATTCTGGAACAAGTACTATTTTATTAAGATCTCTTCATCATTAGACTACATATACTGAAAACATATTCACTCTATTAATAATCTGATTTTAACACTCATTCTTCTTCATGGCTCCTTCTTGAAGGGTGAGATCTCAATTCTTTTCTCCTCCATTTGTCTTAAATCACATGACTAAACATATGTTGTGTTAGCTGTCATTCTTCCTCTGTCTGTACTCAACATACTTTGAATTTCAGTGACTTTGACCCCTGAATCCCTTTGAATCCACACTCTTCACTACACCTCAATAACCATCTTCTCCCAAGACTGGGCCACCCTAAACTTTCATCTGAATAATCTCCAAATGTTGTCTGCATGGCTCTACCTTTTTCAAGGAGCTGCAAAGACTGATCTTTAATCTAAATGATCTGCCCCTGTCATTTTTCTCACTAAAACTTTCCATGTCTATTCTATAGCTGGTGGTATAAACCCTAAGCTTCTAAAGGCCTTCCTGAGATGCATTGCTTTGTTCTCTATCCCTTACACTTCCTTGTGCTCCAACGCACTCTCCAGCTACCCAGCCTTCTTCCCTGCTAAGAAGGCAACTCACATTTACTCAAGACCCAAAATCAGATCCATTCCCTGACCCCAGCTCATGTACCTGGCCAAAGCCAATGCTTCCCCGGTACCCTAAGAGTTGCCACTTTCTTCTCTGATAGCCCAGGAGCTGCTCATGAGCCTCCCTGGTGTGTTCTTATCATCAGTGTTACATGGTAACACGGTTACCTCTCACGGTTGCAGCTGCCTCCCCAACTAGTCTACAAGGTCAAACTGTAGACTAGTGACAGATTCACCATTGGTAATTTAAGGCTTTATCGTGGGCTCTGAACATAGAAGTGTCTCAATAAATATTTGCAGAAGGAAGAAAAATACATCTTTGTGTGTATGTGTGTGTATGTATATATCCAAACTACGTATATCTTGATTAGCAGGCCTTCATAACTTCGAAGGAAAGGGTTCCCTTGGGAATGTTTATTCTACAGGATTGTGGATGGGGAGGGGTGAGGGTGGATGGGGGCAATGCATATCAGGCTTGCATTTTAACAACAATTGTGGCCCTGCTGGCAGTGTTGCTCATAACATAGACCCCTGGAAAGTGCATCCACCCCTTCTGGAGTGCACGCTAAAATGCTTGCTCCCAGGCCTCACCTCAGATGTTTCAAATCAAAGTCACTGGAAGTTACACAGGAAAGTGGGCATTGCTGTGTAAGGGAACGCCAACAGCCTTTTCCCAATCAGAGGAAAATCTATTTTATGCTCTCTTATTCAACAGTATAAAATAATTCTTCCTTTCTGCTTGATGTATAAAGTGAGAAATGCCTCCTTTTATGGGAATAATGGCAGTCTGAAATATAGGGAACCATGAGAGTGGAACTGCTGCCTAGTGCCAACATCACTCATTAGTAAATCAGAGCTTTACGTGCTGACTTAATGACTCCTTGGTGAAGTGATTACCAAGCATCCTGGTACACAGGCCTCCTGATTAGTGCATTATTGACCTAGAGATGATGCTTTTATCCTTCAGCTCAGGCCACTGCAAGTTTTCAGCATGCCCACTCCAATCATCTCCACATTTATTTTAAAAAACACACATTACTTTCATTAAAATTAATGACTGTTATGCTTACCTACAAAAGGGAGACTATTACTCACCCTGCAGCTGCACAGGACATCATTAGATCATTCGGATCGAATGTATTAAGACTAAACACATTCCCATTTACAAAATTATTAAAATTATCAAACACTAATTTAAAATCCTTTTACTGTCATTTATGGATCTTTCTTTTTCTTTTTCTTTTTCTTTTTTTTTTTTTAACCTGGTTCACCCTTTCACTCTACCTACCAATAAAACTTTCACCACATAGAAAATAATGACTACCCTGGTTGGTAGCACAGTGGATAAGGTGCCGGGTTGCAAACCCAAAGGTCGCTAGTTTGATTCCCAGTCAGGACACATAACCAGGTTGCAAGCCAGGTCTCCAGCCAGGTCCATAGCTGGAGGCAGGTGAAAGGCAACCATACACTGATGTTTCCCTCCCTCTCTGTCGCTCTCCCTTCCTTGCTCTCTGGAAAAAATAAATAAAATCTTTAAAAACAAACAAACAACAAGAAAATAACGATAAGCTTCAATGTATGTAAAATACATTTCAGAGAATCCTAGAATCCCAGAATCTTAATGTTGAGCAACTATGGGCTGGGGTTTCCATTTTCATCAGATACAATATTGGAAAGTTTAGCCTTATTATTGAATCAAAATGGGCCCCAGTTAATGGTGAGGAGGAATGATATTAAGTATCTCACTGAGAATACACCAACTGAGATGTACACTGGGAAAATAAAGCACATGCTTGTCTGAATCATCTGCCTCTCATATTGATTGAATTATAGGCAGACTGAATGAAGTCTTACAAAACTACCTAATGCCACAAAAGGCCTGTGCAAAATCAAAACTGCCATGATATCTCTAATAGAGCAAAATGGGTTCTCTAGTGTCAAAAACGCATTTGGACTCCAATGGAACCAACTTACACTACACAAAAACCGTGAGCCCCGGCTGGCATGGCTCTGTGGATTGGGCATCATTCTGCAACCCAAAAGGTTGCTGTTTGATTTTCAGTCAGGGCACCTGCCTGGGTTGTGGACCAGGTCCCCTGCTGGGGGCGTGCGAGAGGCAACTGGTTGATGTTTCTGTTGCATGTGGATGTTTCTCTCCCTCACTTACTCTCTTTCTAAATAGAGAATACATAGAAAAAATCTTAAAAAGATTTTGAGAAAAATGTCTAAATGTACCCTAAAATGAGAGAGCATTACTGTTTAATTTAGGGATAGTGCCAGTTGACAGACCTTCTCTTAATGACAAAGGCCACAGGGATGGGCTCTCCAGGCTGAAGAGATGGAGAGCATGGAGTAGAAAGGAAACACAGGTGGCAGGAACATGGAGCTCCAGTTATATTCTGACCACGCCAGAACGCAGTTCCTTCCTCACCTCACGAATGCCATGGACTCCACGGGAATGGTAGGGTAAAGAGTGGCACCAAAAAGAAAAGGACAAAACTGACTGCATCTATTCACCCCATATTGGTTGAAGGTTCTGCAAACTGATCCTTATGTCTCCTGAAGAAAAAAAAATATGCTGAAATATGCAGAAGATATTTGAAATATCTTACTTGTCTTGGCTTAATCATGAGCCAGTAATTCAAATACAATCATGGAAAGGAGCCTTTTTAGGCAAGCATCTTTGGAAGTGCATTAAGGAATAAAAAATGGGCATAATGAGCAAAGTGTCTGAATATATGTTATCTCTTCACATATGAAAAGTTTTGCCTTCCTTTCAGGTACATGGTTTAAGGTGACTGCATTTTTGACAATGCAGCTCATAAAAATGACAAGAACAGAACACAAAAGTTGGATGGTTAGTTTGTTGGTGCCATGGAGCAGGGTTACAGAGCCAGTCTTCAGGAAGCCTGTGGCCTGTTGATAATGTTCAGCCAGGCCACTCACAACACTCCCTCCGCTTCTGGGTTCCTCTACTTAGTTTGTAAGAGCTAAAGAAACTTTGCTTGTGTCCCCTTTCCAGACAGAATGTTCGATGAATACTCAAAGGGCTGTTGTGAAAATTGATTGTATATCCCTATTGCCAACTAAACAATCCTGCTTTCTAGTCCTTCTCATTCGTGTAGGATTGTGTGTGTAGTGCATTTGATATCCATTATCATTTCACTCCTATTTAGAGAGTACTGTCTCTGTATAGGGTGGTAAGTGTACCGAGGACTTTAAATGTATTATATTGAATGTGATCCCCAATGCATTATTATTACCTATGGATTACAAATTTAAGTAAACTGGGCTTATGGAATTTGAGTGACCTGTCTGTCTGAGGTCATGCAGGCATCAACTGACCAGGCAAGGATTCTAACTCAAAGGGTTCAACACTGTATTATGATGATCAAACTCATTAAAAGACTATTCCTGACACACACAAATAAAATTATGTGATGTGATGGAAGCTAACTGGCATTCATATTACAACATAAAATGTAGCAAATCAACAAGGTGCATCCCTTAAATTTACACAGCCATGTAAGCAAATGAACGCAACATCATCCATTCTGCCTCACTAACTCTAATTAAACCATATAATTTTACTTGGTCCTGAGATGTTAGATTTAGGAATGAGTGAGCTCACTAGGAAAATATTCTACTTAAGTTTTATTGCCCTTTCTGATGTTCCAATTTAATGAAGGGGGGAAAAAGGAAAGAAAACAAAGTCTAATGAGCACGGTAACGTTTGTAGTTCCTGTTAGATGCTTCGTGGGAAATGATACAGTGCCACGTTGCTCACACAGGTCCCTGGCCAGCAGTGACCGCATCACTGGGAAAGTGGGCGCCCTGGTGGGTCCCCTGGAAGCACAACGGGAGGGAAAGCTCCTGGACCTGGACCTGTGGGCGCATTTGCAGAACGCTCCTGGACATTCCCGCCCACGCATGCAGTAGGCACTTAATAAACACTGTTGACTGACTGGATGGAAGCCCTGGGTTGACAATACAAATTGTTCCATGGAGTTTGTTTTCTGCTAATGGGTTAAAATAACACCCTGTCAGGACAGGCCACTCGACATTTGCGCTCTGGGTCCGATAATGGACCATCAGAGTGCAATTCTGTTTTCCTCAAACGACTGGAAAATCTCTCTCCAGTGGTTCTGGGATATTCATTTACAATTATCCACCGGTTCTTACTGGGTGAGCAGAACCTGTGTACCTCTTGCTTTTCTTTATGCCTGTGCGTTTCCTCCTATAAACAAACAGGAAAGCCACCCAAAAGCACAGAGAGCAGCATCTGGCTGACGTTCTCTGTGACTGGCAAGCTCCCTTGTGTGACGCTGGAGCAACGCGGGCACGCTGCTTTTTACCAACAGAAGTGCGGGTTTTATGCCCCTCTCTTCCGTAAGGAGAAGGAGGTGCCCTCACTGTCCAGCAACGGGCGGTCTGGAACAGTGTGAACAAAGCCTCTATCTGACAAGGGCTCTGCTTTGCTGGCCGTAACAAAACTATCACCCCGGGCCAGTGAGGCAAACCACTTCAGGCTCTACGTAGATCCCATGTAGATAGCAAGGGACAGGTGCCTGCAAGAGCTGCCCCTGAGAGGAAGCCAGGTGTCTGGGAATTTGCAGCTGCAGCTCAGGGCTGATGGAGGCATTAACTCATGGGTGTTAAGGCATTCTGGTAATGGGTAAGGTTCAATTTCATTTCGGAGCATCAGTATCGCAAACACACACTCTACGTATACAACTGGTTAACGCATGCTTCATCTAGCTGACAGCTACCGCAGACTATTGATTTCTTTCCTCCTTCCAGAACCTAAAAGCCATGCGCCTTGTGTCACTGGGCAACGCACGTAACTTACGCCTCTCTTTGCTCATCTGTATCAGGTGCAGGACTAAAAGCCCACAGCATGGTTTATTTGTTTTGTGGGCATGTATTGAGGGGAAAGTGAAGGTCAAATCACACGTGAAGAATAGGGATGGGAAGGGACAGGAAGGAGGCAGAGCAATGAGGGGATGAGGAGCAGAGGGGAGGTGCTCAGCGTCAAATGGTTAGACTGTCCGAGGAGCACACACTGAAGAAAAGGCCTGCGGTGCAACTGTAACTCCCCCTGAGGGTGTCAGAGAGTCACGAAGGGAACAGACACTGAGCCCTTGGTGAGGGGAGCACAGAAGCAGGAGCTCCAGGAGAGGGAAGGCTGAGTGCTTCATGAGGAGGGTCTAGACATTTTCAAAAGGGTGGAGAGCAAGGGAGGCTATTGCTGGACCCTGTCCTGCCTACGGGAGAGTGATGGCCGACAAGCATGGGAACCCACAGTGCCTGGCTGCTATCTTAGCCTTTTGTTTTGTTTTATTTCTTCCAATGCAAATGGTTAGAAAACCTTGTGTCAAAATGTTAACAGTGATGATCTCTGCTTGGTAAAAGTGTAAGTCAAATTTATTGTATACCTCACACTATTTGGTATTTTCCCTATTGTCTGTAGTAAGCCTGTATTGTTTTCTAATCAGGATAACATGTCATCTATATTACATCAATCACACAGGGCCATGATGCAGGTGAAATGTGGCTATGGATTCATTAATATAACCAATATTGGCATGCCTGCTCTTGGCAATCCACTGAGGCAATGTTAACAGCTAAAAAGAGACAAGGGAACATGCCCATTCTCTTGAAACTTTTTTTTTTTTAAGATTTTATTAATTACTTTTAGACAGAGGGAAACGGAGAGAGGGAGAGAGAGACATCAATGCATGGTTGCCTTTCACTTGCAAGCTGGTTATGTGCCCAGGCTGGGGAATCAAACCAGTGACCTTTGGGTTCACAGGCCGGCGCCTTATCCACTGAGCCACCAGCCAGGAAAACCTGTTAGAAACACAACCAGATAAAGAGGACTTGGGTGATGTGGAAGCAATGGAGAGTGTCCCCAACTGCAGGACAGAGTTCACTGGGGTGGTTTACCGAGGAGTGGACAGTGGACCCAGGCTGGCCACTGAGGAGTGGGAAAGAAAGGGCCATCTGGAAAGAGGAGGCAGCATGTGCAGGCGCAGGGTCATGCAGGGGTGAATTTGTCAAGTGTAGGAAAATAAATGTTTCATAAAACACTAAGCATAAAATAGGCAGAGGGAGGTGACATGTCTAAAAGTTTGCTTGAACACCATTCTTAACCATTCTTTTAATTTGCATATACATATATATATAGATAGATAGATAGATAGATAGATATCCTATGATATTATCAACTATTATTCAACAGGAGTAGAAAAAAGAGAATAACTTAGAAATGTGAGTAGCTACAATGTGTTGGATGTCCAACTTCGCCTAAGTGGCTCAGTGATTTTCTTCGAGGTTGGTCATGTTATCCCATTTTATTCAGGACTATAGAGGTTTTGTGTCTCCATAAGAATTACTCCTAATAGTAGAGGCTTAACTGAGCTCTTGAGTAATTTTAACAGATATGTTAATTTCAGTTAGGCAATTCACAATACCTCTCTAAATAGCAGTGATTCGTTTATAAGATGGGACAGCATTATTTCACAGTATTCTTGTGAGGACAGGCTGAGGTGAAATTAAAGCACTCAGCATAGAGCCTGGCACCTACTGAAGGCTCAATAAATACTAGCTTTTATTATTGTTAAGGCAGAGCCATGAGTTTGTAAGAGGAAACTCTCATATTAAAGCCAATTCTGCCTATGTTCATTCTAGTACATGCCTCCCTAATAAACGTTCTAGTTGGTTTAGTCCATCTCTAATTTAGAAGTGAAGAAAGAGGGAAGTAGATACATACATGCACTGAATATCCAAATAGCTCATTTTTCACTATAATAAATGATCTTTGCCCAGAGCCAGGGCTGCCGTGGTTCACTTAAAACTAAGGCCTTATCCTCCGACTTACTTCACCAGGAGGGCCAGTTGCAGCACAGGCTGGTGGACTCCACCCCTCACATTTCTGATTCATTCGGTTGGGGCGTGGCCAGGTAATTGGCACTTCTAACAAGTTCTCCTTCTAGGGTGACACTGTTGGTTCAGGCCACACTGGAGAGCCTCTGGTCAAGGGCAACCCAGCCAGTTATCCAGCTCCAGCTGTGGAACCAATATGACACGAGAGCTGTTCTGGGTGTCCTACTAACCTTTTGAGCCGATGTGACTTGCAGATGAACTGCATACAACTCCTTCATGTTTAGGCTCTCATGTATGTTGACTTTGGTTTGTGACTGAATGTTCCAGTCAGAATGTAGAATCACCCTCCCATTCTCACCCTGCCCTGCCACAGGTGAATGGGACTCTTGTTTAAAGGTGCACAAGGTCCAAAAACTATCATTAGAGAAGTGGTGGGCTGTTTCTCTACTTCCCCTCAACAAGCCAGTGGCCCACCAAGATCAAGTGAGTGAAAGCTACCTACGATCCATCTTAACTCGATTGTCTAGGGCACAGGTGGCCAACACAAGGCCTGTGGGCTGATTCTGATTCCAGCCTTCTACCTTGTTTTATCCCACTGGCACCTTCGGCCAGGTGCCTTGTTTCTACCCAGCTCCCTTAACTGTTCAGGAGTTGTTACATTTATACAGCCCTAAAATTGCCCTTTGAAGGCAACTGTGAGGCTGATGTGGCCCCCAATGAAAATGAGTTTGACACCCCTGGTTTACAGTAGTTCAATACAAATTGGGTATATTTGCAGAAAAAATTAATTTTTGGGCTTTCTCTCAAAAGCAAACCAGATGCCCTGTATTGTGTTGGGTTTTCATTCAACATGTTAGTGTGAGAATTCCAAGTTTTTCCACTGACACCCAACTATCGCTGGAGACTGTCATTTGTTATATACTAACACATCATATACAAGACATTCTTATATACACTGACTGTCTAAGTACTTCATTTTTCACCAGCACATGCTTACTTTTCCTTATAATCTTTGTCTGGCAGCGGCTTTTAAAGACTGATGTCAAGAGGGAGGAAATCCCTATCTAACATTAAATATATATATATATATATATATATATATATATATATATGTCTCAATAAGACAATAATATATATGTGTGTGTGTGTGTCTTAAATCACTATATATATATCACTCCTAGTCTACAAAGGTGGTGCATTTTTGGTTGTTTTTTTTTTTTGTTTTTGTAAAAATACATGTAAAATCCATATATTCTAATAATCAATTATAAAGCCAGGAGTTTCTTCCAAAGGAAAGTGTTTCTGGATTTTTTTTTTAGCAATTATAAATAATTATAAACAATCCTTTCTCAGCAATTATAAAAATTCTATAAATCTCCTGTCCTTTTAGAGAGAATAAACATAAAGTTTGCCACCATACATTGATATAAAAATAGAGGGTAAGGATTTATACCATTTCGTTTTATTGAACAAATAATATTGCTACTCCTGTCACAGAAAAGAGCTAATGAGAGAATAGGAGTTATTAAAAATATTATTTCTATAAAATATATTTATGTCTGCCTTATTCACTACTATAGATTTAGTTCTTATTAAAAAACTGAAAAACAGTGGGCTATTAAAACTTCTCATAAAAAACTGAATAAATGAATAGTTTTAGAACTTTAGATGAATAATTCTCTTCAGATTTTTAAAAAAGATTTTATTTAACATTCCTAGAGAAAGGGGAAGGGAGAAAGGCAGAGGGAGAGAGACATCTATGTATGGTTGCCTTTCACCTGCCTCCAGCTACAGACCTGGCTGGAGACCTGGCTGGCAACCTGGTTATGTGCCCTGACTGGGAATTGAACCAGCAGCTTTTGGGTTCGCAGGTTGGCACCTTATCCATTGTGCCACCAGCCAGGGTCCTGATCACTTTTATTTTATTTATTTTTAACATCTTTTTTTTTTTTTTTTTTTTTAAGATTTTATTTATTATTTTTAGAGAGAGGGGTAGGGAGAGAGGCAGAAAAGGAGAGACACATTAATGCATGGTTGCCTTTCGCCTGCCTCCAGCTATGGACCTGGCTGGAGACCTGGTTATGTGCCCTGGCTGGGAATTGAACCAGTGACCTTTGGATTTGCAGGCTGATGCCTTATCCACTGTGCCACCAGCCAGGGTCCTCTCTCCAGATATGTTTTAAGATAGTGCCTGTCTAAATGTTCTTAGGCTTTTTCTCATTATACTCTTGGTTGCAGTATCTGTTGTTTCCCTCTGTGCTACAAACCATTCTTGGTGCTAAGGACGAAACAATGAATGAGGGCACAGGGGTTCTGAACCCCATGGAGCTTCCAGCATAGTGGGAGGGGGACAGGCATGAATCCAAGAGTTGCTTAATCTACTTGCAACATGGACGTGAGTGTTCATATGGATGTGGGGGAGGGTGGCGGACAGAGATTTACTCAGAGACCTGGGGAGGCCTCCCTGAATAAGGGCTTTACACTGACATGTGAAGGAAGAGAACACGTAACTAGGCAATGAGAAGGGCAACAGCAATCAAGGTATGTAAAACATCATCTGCAAAGGTCTAATTGCAGAGAAAGCATGGTCCTTCAAGAATCAATGCAACTTGCCTTTTGAATTTGATATAAAATCAACTATATTATGTTACCCGCTGTTCACAAACAGCAGGGCTTGGGCATCTTATGCCGATTCATTGTGTAAATCGTACACATGAGTATTTTTCCCATTGTCGTTGCAAAGGAAGAAGTCATACTTTGAGTCACATGAGAAGCTGATTCATGACTGTCACAGTCTGGCTCTCTCATGGCTCAGAGATGCTGGCTAAGCTAGTGGAGTGCATAAATAGAGAGAGTATTTGGGAGTTAAACCCTTAATCTTACACTCCTGCATAGGAAACACTCCACACAATCGCCCGTAAAACCCCTTCCGCAGGCGATCTGATTCACGTTTCCTGACGCGGAAGCAATTGCTAATGACAGCATGTGGGGGAGAGTCCACCTGGTGCTTTTATAACGGTCAGCATGCAGGCCTCTGGGCCACCGTTACTGACCTGATCAAAGCCATGGGTACCCCTGAGAGGCTGTGCTCACACTTCTACTCCATAAATTTAGCAGCCCAAGAAGTTTATTGCTACCCAGAGACATGCTGATGATGGAAGGGCTGGTTGAGTTAGTGCCTCAGCTCTTTCGATCTATTTCCAATCACTGTTGGAGGTACCGAGACTGTAATGTATCCATTTTTATTCAGTCCATGTTCCTAGATGATATGATAATGCTCCTAGAAGACAGTGTGTTGGGCTATTTGCAAATCTCCAAGGGCTGGCGAGATAAGCCTAGGCCTCATGTGATGGGTCTGGGGGACGGGAAGATGTGGCAGGAGCACAAGCTCAAGATTCTTTCACACATGCGCAAACCAATCAAGAGGCTCTGAGAATCTGACCCTTGGTTAGGTCATAGCTGAGTTTCCCATCCTGCTATTGCAAGGATTTTTTAAAGTGCAGTTTCAGTATAACACTAAGCTGTCAAGGATCTAGTAAGAGCTACCTTACTTCAAGCCAAAGTCTGAAGAAAAAAAAAAAAAAATACTGGGGATAGTTTCTGTGAATTTATATTATCAGATCTGATTATAAAGCTTAAAGTCCCAGTTTGATTTTAGCTCATTAATCTTTGTCTATAAGAAAAGAAGGAAATAATTAGGACTCAGAAGTACAGAACAGTGGCTAAGACTGCATTTTCTCACAGCCCGTCTGTGTCTAAATTCAAACTGTGCCACTTACTGACTGGAAAGTTTAATAATAATACCCTGAACCTCAGTTCCTACTATAAGTATAGAATAAAGATAATGGCATCATACACCTCAAAGCATGGGAATGAGGACCAAATAATAAAGTACTGCACATAAAAAGTTTAGCACCATTCCTAGCATAGTTCTAGTGCCCATCACTCTCATTTAGATGAAATATGATTTGTTCAGTTGATCCCATGAGCTGGAACAGCAATTCTCCACTGTGGTGTCACAATCCACTAGTGTTTGAGCAAACATTGAGGGAGAAGCGGTCATCATCACCAAAAATGCCTGGCTGATCCACATGGCACAATGCAAACCTGTGAGCGCCTCATCGTGCAGTGGTACCAGCATAAGACCGTGTGCTAATTGCCATGCACTTCATAAGTAAAGTGACAAAAGCTATGAGGGCAATGACCAGATCCAGTTTTGTACCAAAGAATGACTGACAAGGTTCTACCAGCTTCTACCACAGAAACCACTGTGAAAAGAGTGAGAGTCTGATGGCAGACAATGGTGGCGGGGTCGAGAGGAGGGTATTTAAGTAATACATCATTCTAGAATCCTTCAGATTCCATGGTTAACTGGGTTTGGGAGCTTTGAAGGAACACTTATTCTGATGTTTTGGTTTCAATTTTTATTTTTTTCTACCCCCTTAATTCTTTCTTACATTTTCATTTTTTTTTTTTTTTTTTTTTTTTTTTTTTTTTTTTTTTTTTTTTTTTTTTTTTTTTTTTTTTTTTTTTTTTTATCTGTGTCTTGCAGTACCTATGGGCTGCTCTCCCCAAGTTGAAGAAATGCTGAAATAGAGTTACTAGTGATTTCTCAGTGCAGTGTTGGGGGGAATTGCGTGGGTGAGAGGGAAGGGAAGGGAGGGGAGGGAGGTGGGGAGCAGGAATGAACAGACTAGATGGAGGCAAAGAGATTCGGAACCCAGGAGATCTGCATGACAGGCTGATGCTCTTATGCTCAGCAAGTTCCATCCAGACACAGGACACTTGGTGGAGGATGGTGGACATTTCCACGAATCCCAAGATTCTAGAAGAACTACAGTACACCACCTTGAGCAACTACACCAAGAGAGTCCTAGAGACCAGTGTTCCAAATGGAAAGGTCGGGCTGTGGGCCACCTACTTGGGCTGAAGCTATCATGTTGGACATGATTCAAGAAACATCTCTGTTTATGCTTAAAACTAGGAAACAAGATGTCAGTGCACTTGAAAGAAAGTTGGCATTTGTTACCAAGCCTGGATTTAAAGACTATAAAACATTTACCATGGTCCAGAGGACATGTAAGAAATGACCCAACCTGGTTCTTCCACCCCAGCTCTCACCCACCCGCTGATACTTCACCTATTGTTTCCTAAGCTGCCGTCACCTAGTCACCTGCAGACACTCTGGAGCCTCAGGCCCTGCTGGTTTCTGTGAGAACTGTGTTCCCCACTTCTCCATCTGCAAAGTTTCTGTTCATTATTCACATTTTATCTCAGCTGCAGGCACTGGGGGCAGCTATGGCCTGCCTTCCAGGTCAGCCTCCTTGCAGAATGTTCTGTGGGAACTGCTGATGTTCCATGGGGTCCACTTCTTTTCTCCAGACCTTGCCTTAGTTTTTAAATGTACAGTATTTGATTGATTTTAGGTTTTTCAAGCCAGACCAAGGCTATACAAGAATGGCTAAAAAAACTCTGGTACATTTACACAATGGAATACTACTTGGTTGTAAAAAAAAGAAAGGGAATCTTTACAACAGCTCGTATGTGGACTCCAATGAACAAAATAAACTAACAAACAAAATAGAAAAAGACTCACAGATGGAGAACAGGTTGGCAGTTGTCAGAGGGGAGAGGGAAAGAGGGGTTGCAGGGCTGAGTGAAAAAGGTAAAGGAATTGGCAAAAAAAAAAAAAAAGAAGAAACTCATAGACACAGACAACAGCATGGTGGTTACCAGAGAAGCAGGTAGGGAGGTAGAAGAGGGTAAAGGGGGGATAAATGGTGATGGAAGGAGACTTGACTTGAGGTGGAGAACACACAATACAATATACAGATGGTGTATTATAGAACTGAACACCTGACACCTATATACTTTTATTAACCAATCTCACCCCAGTAAATTCAATTTAAAAAAAAAGGTTCTGGGCTGGTGTTTGCTCCCAGGACATTTTAAAAGCTGACACCAAAGTGTAAAGAAACAAATGGATAACTGTAACACATAGTTTACATACACTCTTCCCTAAGAAAGTATTATCTCCATTTCACAGGTGAACAAAGCAGGCAAGGAGAGACTTCGTTAACCTGGCCAAGTTAGCGATGCTGGATCGGCCTCCTACTCAAGATATTTCATTTATTGACCTGTTTCCTAGTCTTCGTTTTGCCTATCACACAGATAATGTAAACTCCACGAAGGATACACACAAAATCCTCTCCCTGAAGGTATTTCTATTCTCAAGCCACTGACTATATATTTATGAAACCTGCCTGGCCCAGAAAATGTCAGATCAAATGCCATCAGGAAGCCAGTGAACAAAAAACTAAACTGTGCCCTGGCTGGTGTGGCTCAGTGGATTGGCACCAACCTACGAATGCCAAGGTGGCTAGTTCAATTCCCCAGCCAGGACACATAACCAGGTTGCAAGCCAGGTCTCCAGCCACGTCCCCAGCTGGAGGCAGGTGAAAGGCAACTATACACTGATGCTTCTCTCCCTTTTTCCCTCCCTGACTTTCTCTCTGAAAATAATGAATAAAAAAAAATCTTAACTCCCCCCCCCAAAAAAAAAAAAAAAAACAAACAAACAAAAAAACTAAACTGTGAATCCCTATATAGGTTCTGGTTAATAATATCGAGGAAAAGGAAACAGCCAAAAAACTGCACCCCTCCACCCCCTTTCACTTGTTAAATCCTTCAAGAGGCTCAGAAATGCTGCCATCAGTGAGGGCCCCACAAACCTCCACAAAGTAACACCCCCTAAGTGGCTGACCAGAAGCAGGAACTAGCAGGCAGGGAGTAAGAAGTTCCAGGTTTTGCACAGAAAGGTAGAAGGCTGTAATGTACGTAGAGAAATATGTGACTGATGGATCCAATTGTCTGTTTCATTCATTTGCTCATATCTTGAAGACTCAAACACTTCTCAATACATATTTATTCAATTCGCACTTTTAACTGCCTACCATTGCACCAAGCTTCTGCTAAACTGATGGGCAGACAGCTTCCACCAATGGCTTTTCGTAATGGCCACATTAATATTCTAGAATTTCAGAGAAGAGAATGGTGAGGTTCATTATCTGTAGTCTCTTCAAGGTTTTTCCCCCCCCTTTCATCCAAAGATATGAGTATAATAGTTAAGAATCTAGGACTACCTTGCTGTTTGGAAGTTAAATCAGATTCAACTGACACGATGCGAAACTGGTACCTTTTCAGGCCATGAACTAATTTACATTTGAGTAACCTACAGGTGAAAGCACAGTGCTCCATCACTTTCTTGGCTTGTCCTTTTTAGAACTAAACAGCTACCTGCCTGGGTACCCCCAGTTTCTGCAAGGGTGCCAGGTCATCTGCCAGGCACAGAAAGCAGCAACATGTCAGATACTTCTTTTTAAAAATAATTTATTCATTATTTTCAGAGAGACGGGCAGGGAGGGAGGGAAAAAAGGAGCAAAACATTAATGTATGGTTGCCTTTCACCTGCCTCCAGCTACAGACCTGGCTGGAGACCTGGCTTGCAACCTGGTTATGTGCCCTGGCTGGGAATGGAACCAGTGACCTTTGGGTTCACAGGCCAGCGCCTTATCCACTGTGCCACCAGCCAGGGCCATAAGGGGTTTTTGAACGTATGTACAAGGAAGGGTTCTGTGATATAACAGGCTTAGATTGATGGAGGCTTTTCTGGTGAAAGCTGCCGTAATACAAAGGTTTAAATGTGTTGTCCCGCCAACAGAGAAGTGGAGATGCATTCTGGGGGGCATGGCGGGGTCAGGGACACTGGCCGCGCAGGGGGAATGAGAAAATGAAGGTCCCTTAGTCCGCGCACCCGCCCCCAGGCGCCGGCTGAGACCCCGCAGAGGCCGGCCACGCGGCTGTTGCAGCAGGGCCACCCGGCTCCCTCCGCGCGGCTGGCGCGTCTCTTCTTGTTTCTTCTTTGCTGCCACGCGGTGCCCAGCAGCGCCCGGAGCAGGAGAATCGCGCGAGGCTCTGGGCACATCTGTCCACCGCAGAGGCGTGGCGAGGACTCGCTTCCCTCCACCAGAGGCAGAGGTAAGCTGGGGGAACCGGTGCTCCGCTCCTTCTTCCCAGGTAAGAAGCGGTTCCCTGTCACACTGAAATCTCATTCCCCGAACTGAAAACTCATTTCCTTTCGCTTTCCTTCCAGACTTGCCCGCGCTAGAAGGTACTGGACTCTCCACGCTGCTCCCTGGTTGCTGGGGGATGCGGAGCCGGGAACCACTCGTGTTAATAAACCTTCCCTCGCGGGCTCTCATTCTAATCAACAGCAGAGCCACCGCAGAACAGAGCGACTCCACTCTCCACCCATAGCAATTAGAGCTCATCAGCACGGATGGCGGTCTGGGTGTGGGACAGAAGAGGAAAGGCAGTGGGGCAGACAGTTTTCACTTTGGTTTGCAAACACTGAATTGTGCCCTATTAAAAGTAGATTACTCAACCAAACCTCCCTGTGTCATGTCCACATGAGAGGCTCCACTTTTGTTTTTAATTTGTTCTAACTTCCCGGAACGATAGCATAGCAGGAAGCAGCCCCACTAATAGCAAATCCAATTTGATCTCCCTGAAATCATTTAGTAGGTCCTGGTGTACAAGTGACTTGGAGCTGTGATCTCATTTTACCACCACAAAATGATCCTGGGTGCTAAGAGATGTTATCCCCATTTTATAGATGATGAAACTGAGGCTCAGAAGGGCTAAGTAGCTTATTGCCAAAAGTCAACACACAGTAACTCATGAACAAGAACCAGAAATGAATTTCCTGGCTTCAGTGCCCTTGGGCCCAACAATAGTCATGTATAGTTGTAGAATCTATGCCTTGGCATTCTCCTATCCTAGAGGTATGTCCCTTCCTCCATCCTAAAGAAAAGAGGCAGGAAGTCTGTGAGGGGACTGCAGTCAGGCATAGGAGCAGCAGAAACCTGTCTGCTAATGGCCTCCATCCAGCCCCAGGCGCCAGGCCCTCTGAAAGCCAGGGCAGGGGCAGAGTGGTAACAGGACCTTCCTCTCTTACTGTTGTTGGCTAGTACCACGAAAAATATCTTTATTCACAAAGAGATGCTATCATTAGCAGTTTCATATCTGCAATGAGTGCCTAAATTCATTTTATTTCAAACAACTTCCTATACTGAAGTTTTCGACTTCCTTTTGGTCAGGAACACAGTTTAATATCGTAATATGGTTCCTCTGAGAATCACCTGCCAGTCTGTGATGAGATTTTTATGAGTCATTTGCCATGTCAGACTCTGTCCATGCTCCTGAGTACCTGGTTGTGCAAGAGTAAGTATGATTTCACCTGGGCATGGAGCACTACACTAATTGCTCCAACTCCTTTAAATAGTGACAGAAAGAAAGTCCCTTCAGCCCTGTAAAGCACAGGGGCAACTATTCCACCTTCGAAAGCAATAACTAATTAAAAATGAGATACCATTAAAATGCTATCTTGACTACAACCTACACAAAGGACAGATGTGTCCATTAATGATTACCTGCCTCTTTTGTATTCATCCTATCCAAGATTTGTAAACTTAATGAAGAAAAAAAAAATAAAACAAAACTAAGGTCAGGATTATGTTGCTAAAATCTGTCAGCAAACAAGCATCTCCTGGAATTTAATTCCTGTAGGGACTGTCCAAATCCTGGACAGGCAAGAAAGTTCTCTACACAAATTTGCCTACGCTTTTAGAAGAGTGGGGACCTTCCGCAGAGAAGGACTGCGTAAAAGAACAATGAAGGGAAGTCTATAGATTTACTAGAATGATGCAGGCATCTGATCAAGCAATAGGGATGACTTGAAGCTCTGATTTTGCACAATGATGGGCTGCATAAGAGTTTATTGGATAAATAAAACCTACAAATGTTACTATACCTTGTGAATGAATAATGGGGTATGCAGGGACATGCTCAATTGAACATGCTTAATTTTTTTATCCCATTATTTGCGATTGACAGCAATATGTAGTTAGTTATCTGGAGGTAAAAATGAAGATTAATCAGCAGTTACAATAAATTTCTCTGACCTTGTCTCATGACATACCTTGTGGTGAAAGGGAGAAAAGTTCTCTATTATTTTTTCTATTTTATAGCTTTTCACTTTTTTTAACATCTTCATCAAAGTTGTCAGAAAAGTTCTCAAATATAAGAGCTGAATTTTATAGAGGATAAAATAATTCACCAGGGATTTTGTTTCTATCACATTTATATGAGCTGCTTTATCATTCTAGGCATTGCTATTACTTAAGGGAAAGCAGAGAGAGTTTGGCTTTTGTTTGTACTTTTACAAAACAAAGTAAGTGTATATATTCATGGTAGAAATGTGAGAAATCTAGGAGAGGAGAAAGAAACAATTATTGGTAATTTCACAAACCTCTGAAAACCACTGGCACTGTTGTGGGACTTTCTTTCCAATGATGATGCAGAAACTTCACATATTTATGGGTATTAACAGATACACTGAGTTTTACATATTTTTATCTTTATGTCTTGGTATCAATAAGTGGTACCAAGTATAGTGGTATAATGGTTAATGAAATCATGCTATTCTATAGAAAGATTAACATATATTATTTATATTGGATATTTTAAGCAATTTCTGATCTTTTGTCAATACATGAACTATAATAAATATCCTTTTATATACAGGTGTTTCTATTTAATTTGGGTAAATTTCCAGAGGAAAATTACTGAGTGAAATAGACTTAATTTTTAAAGTTCTAAATGCATACAGCAAATGGATTTTCAAATTGACTATGACTCTCACTGGTAGAATCCCTCTTTTCCCACTTTCCTCTCTCTCTCCTTCCCTCCTGTTTTCCCTTCCTTTTTTGGTTAATCCTCACCCAAAGACATGCTTATTGCCTTTCTTCAGAGGGGAGAAAGGAGGGTTAAGAGAGGGAGGGTGAGAGAGAGGGAGAAAGAGAAGGGAGAGGGAGTGGGGAGAAAGTGGAGGGGGAGAGAGAGATCCGGTGCTCCGTTGCCCCAACTGGGACCAAACCTACAGCCCATGCATATGCCCAGGAAATTAACCCCACAACCTCTCATTTCATGTGATGGTGCTCCAAAACCTGCCAGGACCCTTTCTTTCTTTCTCCCTTCCCTTCTTTCCTCTCTCTCATCAGAAGAAGCCAGCGTTGCAGTTTCCCCATGAAATAGCAGTGCTATCCCTCTTGGGAGGCACATAGCCATTCAGGACTACAGCGCTATCACTAGCTGCCAAGTGTATGATGGAAACATCGCCAGGGTCCCATGAAGGATATTTTCCAGATGCCTCAACCTGGAAACACCTTGAAATCCCATAGAAGACAATTCGTGGTTTCAACATAAAGCTGCATTTTAAGAATTCTCCTGGTGTTGTGGTGCTATTCCTTTTCATGACATCAAGTTTTAGAGGCATGGATTATCCAAGCATATGTTGAATTTGTTGCAGGCTCCGTATCAGGTATTGTGTTCAGGACTTTGTGTGCATTGCTTTGTTTAATGCATTCGGCAGTGCGATGTGAAAGATGCTTGTATTCTGTTCTCATTTTAAAGATGGGAAAATACAAAATTATCAAAATTTGTAATAATTGCCCAGGTCACACTTGAGTTTCGGTGTGCTCACAATTTCATGGCTGAGGTTGAGGCACAGTAGAAGCAGTTCATCTTTTCCATACTAGCAGAGCCCTCAGCCAGGCTGGCTGAAGATGTCAGCCTGTCTAGGAAAGTTTCTCCAGGGTCCTTATGTTTAGGGCTTCTGTTCTAGTCAGCAGATGAGCTCCTTATTTCTTTTCCACATTGTTTCTACAGGTCAGACATGTCCAACGTTGGTTCTTCAGTGACATATCTGCTGCATGGGCAAGGGTGACTGTCACAGTCAGGAATGTCTGGGCATCTCTTGCTGCCTCTTCACGTGGTCTTTCCACATGGCCAGCTTGGTCACATGCAGCAGTGTCAGAATGACAGGCTTTTTTATGTGGGGCTGGCTTCTCCAGAGTAACAATTCTGAGAGATTTATGATGCAGCTTCATATGTATAAATGTTAGCATATTCTGGTGGCCAAGAGGGAGTCACATGCCCAGTTTGGAAAAAAGAATGAATAGGGGCTATGGTCCTCCTCCTATTAACTAGAAACATGTAATCTGTGGCCATTATACAAGGTTTATTTGACTAAAATTCCTATACTTCTCAACACCAATCTTGGGTAAAGAGAAGTTTGACTATTTCTCAGTAGAGAACATTTTCCAAAACTGTCAACATTCCTTATATAGTGACAACACACACAGTTGCATTCTGTGGAAAACAGGGGGACTTGGGGCAGTCTCCTATTGCCCCAACTTTACTTCCCACGTAACATCTCCCAAGACGGAGAAGTGTTAGGGTAACACTTTTAGCTTCTCTACCCTTATCAACTCTCTCTTTCTCTCACAGTTTCTCCTCTTCCCACTAGATGATGGAAAGGTGGTGACAGCTCATGAGCTGTTTCCATCTTTGGCTCCTTCAGAACCTGCCTGCCCACTGGTCTGAGATAAAAGTTTGCTGCTCTTCCACATGGTCAGTCTATGAGCAGAGTGAGAGCAATGGGTGGAGGTGGCTGGCTGTGGGCGGAGGCTACTTTGACTGTGATTGGCAAGGAGAGTTGAAGTCAAGCAGGAACTTGCATCTATTTTTAGGAACAAGCCAGTACTTCTATTTTGATGTATATCTGACCTTTGTGTCTCTCTTTAAATTGACTTGGAATCTGAAACACAGAGTTATGTGAGCAGTTGATCCCCTGAGACTCCAGTAGGAATTGGCCTGGTGTTTCACTCCAATCTCCCTTGGGGTGAGAATACCAAAACTTGAATGCATTGGGTTTATGTAGACTTTTTTTTTTGTATTTTACTAACAAAATAATAAACATTTATAAACACTATGTCTTTTTAAAATTAGTTTATTTGTTCATTTTCATAATGTAGTATTCAAATGTTCTAAAATGGTGTTAAAAATTATATTGGTACAAGCTTGGTTTTTATTCTTTTTCCAATGTCAATATTGTCTTACTATTAAGGAGTTAATATGTATATATCCTGTTACATTAAAATAAAAAAAAAATATGTGACATATACTTTCCCTACTTTTAATGGCCAAGGACTTTTATGGGCCTTTTAGCTTTTTTATTATACCTACAACTAGATGGATACTTAGGGACACATTTAGAAATTCTAAAGTATTGGTTGGGGCAGTAGCAAACTCCACTTGATGTGGACAGAATCATTATAGCTACAAATGAGAAGGGTTTACACATTTTTCCTTTATATTAATATTTTTTTCACAAATGAGATTGTGCTATAGTTTCTTTGTGTGTTTCTTTTGTCAGCTTTTAGTATCATCATTTTGCTAGCTTCTTAAAATGAACCTGAAAGCTTTTCACTGAAAATAAGTGCTTTGATTAGGTTTTTAAAACATATTAAATTGACACGTTAATTTTGGTGACTATTTTGCTGGCCACAAATTACTTCAGTCAGAAGGTCAATTAGGAGAAAAATGGAGTCTGTAAAATATTTAAATATACAGCTAATGGGCTGGGGAATACATGTTTAGAAACAAGACACAGGCAGTATCTCTGGCATATAAACATTTCACTGAAGAAGGAGAGTTTATCTGTTTTTTTTTTTTTTTACTGAATTTGTAAGAGGAAAAAAGAAATCAATGCTCTTCCATTCTGAAGGGACTTTGGTCACACAAGCCTCATTTGAAGATACAGCAAGTTAGACCAAACACTGGTTGAATACAGATGCCTTATTTACCATGTATATCAGGAATTAACCACATTCAGAATTTTCATGATAATAGAGTAACTGGCTTGCACTTAATGAACTTAAGGACAGAAAAAAAATTAAACCCAAGCCCAAACTGACTCATTTATAGAGAATGATGGCCAGGCACAAAGCTAGGCACTGGGTCAGAGGCAGGAGAAAAATTAAGATAATTACTGTTTTCAATGAAGTGATAAAGTGGTTACTGAGCTCTCAAAAAGTCAATGGTTCATAATGCTTACTCACCAAGATAAGAGTAATGATTCACTTTATAATATGTTTATAAAGGTTTGAAAGAATTATGATCAGATATATCTTTATCTTCCTTCCCTTCTTGCTGCTGAGACAGAGAGAGAGAGGAGGAGGAGGGAAGATAAAAGACGTAAGAAAGTCAAATTTAAGGTATCACACTACAATATTTTTTTTTTTTATTATTCATTATTTTTTAGAGAGAAGAGCAAGGAGGGAGGAAGAATGGGAGACAAACATCAATGTATAGTTGCCTTTCACCTGCCTCTAGCTAAGGACCTGGCTGGAGACCTGGTTTGTAACCTGGTTATGTGCCTTGGCTGGGAATCAAACCACCAACCTTTGAGTTTGCAGGCTGGAGTCTGTCCACTGAGCTACCAATCAGAGTCTCACTACAATATTTTTGTGTGCCTGCCATCTTATCTGCACTTCCATATAATAACACATCACATTTAACAAATGAGAGTTATAATGGGCAATCAAATAGTCAATATGCCTACTCTGCAAACTTGGCTATCGCCACTGTCTATACTTTGAAATTCCATTCATATTTCAAAATCAAATTCTGATGTCCACTTCCTTTAAGGAAGTCTTCTGAAAGAAACAGGAAGTCCAGTTAACCTTTTCTTGGTCATCTGTTACAAGTGAACTGCTCTGCTAGGTTCTCTACATATGTCTTTTCATTTAGTCCCCAGAACAATTCTTTACACCAACATTGTCTCTTACGAAATAGTCCAGGAAACATAGGCAAAGAAAGGTAATTACATTGCTCAAAGTCATCAACTAGTCAATAACTAGTTGATGGATTAAACCTTTATCTTCTTGACTGAAAATAGTTCCTATGCATTCCAAATACAAGGCAGTATTTTCTGTGAACTTCCATACAAATGTTTTTGGACTGCCTTAACACATGTTACCTTGTCTTATACATGGCACAGGTCTTGGCACTTTGAAATTGCTCTTAAATTTGACTTAAAATTTTTTGTAGGCATTAGCTGGAAACTAGGTAAATGTCACATTCAGCAATTCCTGAAGCACAGATAATTGGGCACATTTGCAAATGGTAAGGGGCAAGGACACCTTTGAATTTGTTCCTGTCACACAGATGAGAGGAATAAAATTTTCCTACTTCAAAAAATATTTTATACCAAAGAGAATACAACTTTTTCTTGTAATATTTCCTGATGCTTGTCTATCTTTGCAGACCTTATTTTCCTTTAAAGCCTTAACTTGAAAATTCCCTCAATTAGAAAGGTACTGTAGAGGAGCAAGACAAACAGGATACTTGTCCATGAATGTGCCATACACCTTGCAGTTGCTGACAGGTATGTTGTTCATCGGTAGTGCCTATCTGTAGTAGAGCATGTGGTTTACATTGGGTGATAGAATCAACTTAGACCTTTCTTAGATAAAAAAAAAAATCCCATCAGGCCCTGAAAGTAACCCCAGGAGATGACAATTGCAAGCTAATAGGGTCCTTCATTTATGTGTTTATATTTTTAATTGAAAGAAATATGCTGACTACCAAGGGAGACTTTGAGAGGGTGTGTAGACGCTAAAAAAAACATTATTCTCTCATGTACAAATCAAGCCATGAGCCAAAAAGACCAAGATCTGACTCAAACCTCACTATGCAAAGGCAAGGGAGGAGAGGTGCAGGGTAAGGATCTTCCAGGGTGATCCTGAGTCAGAGGTGCAAGAGAAAATTGCAAAAGAGCTTCCAAGGCTAGTTTAGAACTTAAACGTCCATTCAGAGCAAGTGCAGGACACTCCTAGGCACTAGGCAGCTACTGGAGAGGCAAGTCAGCCTGCAACTCCAGGGTTGCAAGCTAGGAGGTGCTGCAGTTCAGGACACAGCAACTCTGTTCCACAGTCCCGGACAGTGTGCACACACCCAAAATCCACGTCTGGAACATTAACAGCCAATGGATGCATCCATTTTGCTGACTTGATGGCAGGATGGGTAGAAGAGAAATTGTCCAAATGTGTGAATGGCTGCTTTCAAATGAGAAGCACCACAACAGTGCAAAAAGCTCTACGACAGAAAGAGAGAATCGTGGAAGACCGGAGAGCAGAAGCTGTGAGAATTGATGGCATGAGTGACATACAGCATGTGGCAAAAGGGTTTCCCGTGGTGAGTATGCAAAACAGTCTATTCTTGCCTTGTTATTGATTAGTTCTTGTCTGATTTTCAATAGGAACAACTGGAAACCTACTTTTGGCCCATCCTGTACTTCCTCTGTAGGAACTGTAGGAATCTCAAATGGAAGCAGGGATCCAAATGATAGAGACACAGAGGTGAGTGGGAGAATTCAGGAACCCAGGAAAGCACACCTGTGTTCAGTGTGGCTGCTTCGTAAGGCTTGTGGAAAACACATCAGAATACTTGAAGGAGCACTGTGGGAGCGCGAAAGAGCTTGAGCTGAGAAGAATTTGTGAGACCTCTTGTGAGCAGAATCACTGCACTGCCTACACCAAACTTGGGGCCAGAAGTCTGTTCTCAGCCTCTATCTAAAAATCTTGTATGGACCACTACAGCTCTAAAGGAGATGTGTGACTATCTGAGGGATCTGCCAGATGAAAATCCCACATACATTTAGGATTGAAATGAATATGGAGAAGACTCTCCCAGATCAAAGAGTGGAGCCAGATGCCTTTGTTAATGGTGATAAATCAAATACCTATAGATGACAAGTTCTTGGATCACAAAGACCTGATTTGAGGTTCTGATCCTTTTTCTGTTGTGAAGTAGCTGAGTGATTTTGAAAAATACATTACCCACACACACAAACACATATTGTGTAGATGTAGAGAAGGATTCTCCAAAAATGTGGGGAAAAGAAAAATATTTTTAAAAGATTTCATGGTTACAAATAAAACAAAAGCATGAAACTGATTTTAAATCCTCGATAATATTTTTAAAAGCAAAACTAGATTTAAATGAATAAAAAGAAAGAAAACGTGGTGATGTTAAATGATGATGACTTTAAGATTATAATAGTAATGATTAATCATTAAGAGCTTTGGGTATGTTACCTTGTGTATTAAGTAATTAACATTTATCACACCATTTCATCCTTTCAGCAACTCTGTAAAGTAGGTGGACTTACTAACATCATTCAAATAAAGAGGGTTCCAAAAAAGTGGATATTCGCTCTGGGTGTAGTTAGCAGAGTTGGATCAAAACACATCTCTGATTCTAAAGCCTATTTGAATACTAGGCTGTGTTGTCCCTCATTTAAGTGCATGAAAGGAGGCCAAATCCACAAATCAAATATTAATATTTTAAAATAAAACTTGATGCTTATTTTTACAAAAATGTGAATATACCCACCATTAAAATAAAATCAAGAGTGTAAAGTAGCTTCAAATTCATGAAGAGGTAAAGAGCAACCACTAGGAACATGTAACAAAACATATTTAATAAATGAAAAGAGCCATATTTCAAAGATAAAATATAGCATGGGCAATGAAAGCAAATGACAGTTGTATATTAACTGTAACACATTTAAGTAAATATAAATTAGTTAAAATTTTCTCCTAAAATCCAAGGCTCTGAGATATGGTAAAATTATTTAATTCAAAATTACTAATAAGAGATATAATAAAAAATGTACAGGGCATCAAGAAGTTAAAAGGAATTTTTAAGGCAATTGCAGAAAGAAAAAAAATCTGCAAAAGTATTTTTACAAAAAGCATCAAAGGGTAGATGACTAAACAAAAATATTATTTTGTAAGACTCATAGAAATACAATGACAATATAACACTGAATTTACCATTATTAAAAATGATCCAGGCAGATTTAAAAATTAAAACTTTTTAATAATAAGGTAAAATTAATACAAATAAATTTTTTAAAAAGATTTTATTATTTTCAGAGAAAGGTGAAGAGAGAGAGGCAGAGGGAGAAAGACATCAATGTCTTTCATCATCTGCCTTCAGCTACAGACCTGGCTGGAGACCTGGCTTGCAACCTGGTTATGTGCCCTGACTGGGAATCAAACCAGCGACCTTTGGGTTCGCAGGCCAGCACTTTATCCACTGTGCCACCAGCCAGGGCACAAATAAATTTCTTACAGATTTTAATGTCTCTGTAGTTTTGAGAATTGAATAAATTATAAGAATGATAACATTATACATGTTTAAATAAAATAATTATTTTTTAGATATACTTATATCATTTTTTAATTGGATTTTGATAATTATTTAATAATAAAGAGTTAAGGTTCCTAGCTTTATTTGGGGGGGGGGGTGAGAATTGGAGTACTAAATATTTTAAGTAAAAAGTAAAAAATAAAAGTAAAGTAGAGGAATACTACAATTTAAGAAAGTAGCTCTTTCCATAATAAATATATATGACCTTTTGACTAAAATGTGAATTGTTTATGTTTATGGTAGGGAAAAATGCAGGTCATGCTAAGTAGAAGAACATTGTCTAATCCATCATATTTTCATTATTAACGTGTCCTGCCTCTTTTAAAATAGCGAGACATTAGTTTAAATTTTTAAATATAATCTAATATGGGATAATTGAGGATAAAATTATAATGAAGGCAAGCTAAAAGTAGCTGAGGTTATAAATATCATCAGCTCCCTGATACAGAACGATCACCTTTTCAACATTGTCCTTGACAGAAAGAAAAGCAAAGTAAGTTTATTGTTTTTGTTGCCTAAGGGAAATATTAGAACATATTGCTCTTTTGTTTTCTACAATAGAAATTAAGATATTTTTGTGCTCTATAGGTATGCAGATGTTGCAGCCTGTTCAATAAGCAAATAAATGCATTTAAATCTAATTACCAATTAATGATCTATAAAATCTATGGTGAGACTCTTACATAAATGTTCAGATTAATAACTTTAGGAGAATCACAAACTCATATATAATTTGTATTTAACCTCAACCCTAATCACTAACTGATTTATATTATTACAATGGATTTGGACAAGTTTTACACAAGGTCATATGTACCAGGTCAAACTCCAGTGACAAGGTAATGCTAAGTTATTCAGGCAAATGCAATTTACCTCATTCTTCCCCTCCACTGGCAGAAACCTTCTGCAGATTACAAATTATCCACATTTAACTTCTAGGTCAAAGTATGGAAACCTACACTCTGAGCATTTTCTGGCATTTTCAAAAGATATCTCCCACCACCTCTTTGCTTCAGTAATTCTCCTTAAGACAGATTTTGTATATCTTTGCCTCTTGCATGGTCCATGTTAATGCTGATGAGAGAGAGATTGTCTTCGTTCTGCCAATATTTTTACAGGGCGTACCAAGTACTATAAACAACCTGATGATATATTGCATTAGTCTTTTGGGAGTAAAAGTTCAGGGAAGAAACCCACATGTCACTGCTCCTACAAAATGCAGCTCATGTACGGAGTAATGTGAGGGGCATAGAGGTGCTCAGAGGTGTATTAGAATTGAAGGTAGCAATGGGTCATGAGTTAGCAGGTCATGTAGACATAAAGTGGATTTGTAACAGCTGGGCTGCAAGGCTCTCTCTCAAATTTTTGATCTTCTCACAGATTTATGGACTTTGCATTGTTCCTTGGCCCCAGAATTCCTTTCTAACATAAACTAGCTCCTTTACAAAGAGAACACCATCTGACAGGGGAATCTCAAGTGCATATGTATATCTGGACCCATCCACTTGGGGAGTTAGAAAACACGGGGCCTCCTGATTATGGCTATGATGGATTAAAGTCTTCCTGTATGAACTATTCTCTAATTATTAAGTGATTTTTTTTCTGGTGTGCTTTATTCCCCCTTCATTTATCACCTATTACTTTCAATGTCCTCTGTAAACATTTATTTGGCTCTCCATTTCTGTTACAATTTTGAATTAAAATCTATGCTAAAGAAAATCCCATAATGTTCATTTTATTGTTTTGATGAACTTTTTGCAATGTTGTGAAAGGACTGTTTCTCATACATTTTAAATTGTTAAATGTGCAGCTCATAATTTATAGTAGAAAAAAATGTGCATTTGTATAATACCACCTGTACAGATATGAAAATGAAGGATGCTATGTAAACTGGTAAACATTTAAATAATGGTGCTGGTCACAGCAGCTATTTAAGGGTTGATTTTGTATCAGACTCTGTAGTAAACACAAAATAATTGTTTATTTTCTAAACTACTCTTTAAGGTTACTGATCTTTCAAATCAGCCTTTTACAAAATAAGGACATTAAGGCAGAGACTGAGTTCATTTTCCAAGTTGCTAAACACGTCAGCACTGGCAAAGATCCAGGTCTGTGTGACGGCAATGCCTGGTGACCTGACCCCTGCAAGGGCATCTGCCCACTATCTCCCTATCCAGCCAAGTGGAGGGGGAAGGAGTCAAGTGCAAACAAAGTATGTCTCTGACACTGCACCTAAGCTGCCTGCTCACGTGCATCTGAGTTACCTGCAAACACCAGACTGAAGATGCCGTCCTACCACACCCTTCCAATCCAGAAAGACAAATTGGGTCTTCTGCCCATCATTGTTTCTTTCCTTCCCTGGTTCATCAGCCCCTCTTCCATGCCAGAGCCTCTTATCATTCACTTCTGTGCCCCGTCTTCGCAGGACAAGACAGGTGGCTTTGCTGCTCTGAACTCATGTCACACCCCACAGGAGAGACCCCAGGGCACTTCTCAAATGGGGGCACTCACCAGCAAGGCTCCCCTTGCCTCCAGACAATGTCAGTCACAAGCAGGGCTGATGGCCAGGTTCCAAGAATATAAAAATAGTACCCGTTTCTACTCCTTTCTTTCTATTTTGAACGAGTCACCTGACATACTTATTCCAAAACATTTAGAATATACCTACATCCACAGAACAAATGCAGCTTGGCTTGATATGTGTCTAAATGAAAGGTGTGCGACATGTCTTACAATAACTAGAAAACCTGTCACTGCTGTAATCGCTCTTTGAGTCTGTGGAGCAAATGACCTCTTTAAGGAAAGCTTCAGATTCTCCTAAGCGAACCACCCGTGGGAGAAGCCTCCCCAAGGGACAGCCCTCACTGACTTCCCTGCAGCGACACCTCCATCGATCTGCCAGGAGGGCGGGTGGCAAGTGGCTTAATTACTGACTAGACCCTCCTTCCCTAAGGTGGCTGTGACATTGTAGGAAACAATTCTCTTCAAATTTATTTTGAAATGTGTCATCGCTGCACATCGTTTTATTGTTTTCACATAAACAGAGAGATGGCTTCTTTTCCAGATGTACTTATTTGGGTAAGATCCTGACAGCTCTTTCTTTTTCTTCCTTTTCCTTTTTAAATCGACTTTGTTGCTTTTTCCTTTGGAAAACAAAACTTTTGCCAACCCTTCTTAGAGCCAAGCTTACCTGCTTATAAGTGGAAAGTGTGGTTATTCTTTATCATTTAGTGTCTGTTTTGCCCTAGCCCTTCTTGGTGGTCTGGGTGAACCTTTGGTCTCTCTCTCTCTGCCTCCACTCCTCTGTGGGCTTTTTCTCTCCCTGCCTCCTTTCCCCTCTTCCCTTCCTCCCTCCCTCTCACTCTCATTTTTTTCTTTCTCCATTCAATCTATTTATTATGTATATACTCTGGTCCAAAAACTGGAGAGAGTATTAGTACACTAATAATAGCCCATGTAAGGCAGATTCAATGCATTTTATATTAACTTACATTTAATTAGCAAAACAACCATATGATCTCAGTATTATTTCTTCCATTTAAGAGATAAGGCATTTGGTAGAATCCAGCACACATTTATTATTAAAAAAGAAAAGAAAAAACTCTCAGCAAAATGGGAATAGAGAGAGAGAACGTATCTAAACATAATAAGGGCATATATGACAAACCCACTGCCAGCATCATACTCAATGGGCAAAAACTACAAGGGTTCCCTTTAAGACCGGGAACAAGGTACAAATGTCTGCTTTCACCTCTCTTATTCAACATAGTACTAGAAATCCTAGTCACAGCAATCAGACCAAAAGAAGAAATAGAAGGCATCCAAACTGGAAAGGAGAAAGTAAAATGGTCATTATTTGCCAATGACATGATCTTGTACATAGAGAACCCTGAAGATTCCACCAAGAAAATATTAGAACTGATAGATGAATTCAGCAAAATACCAGTATACAAAATAAATATCCAGGAAACAGTTGCATTTTTGTATATCAATAATAAACTATCCAAAAGGGAAATTAAGAAAGCAATCCCATTCATAATCATTTCCAAAAGAATAAACTGCCTATGAATAAATCTAATAATCAAGGATGTAAAATACCTGTATTTAGAAAATTATAAGATACAAGTAAGTGGAAGCATATACTCTGTTCATGGATAGGGAGAAGTAACATCATTAAAAGGTCCATACTATTCAATGCAACCTACAGATGCAATGCAATTCCTATCAAGACATCAATGATGTATTTCATAGAGCTATAACAAATATTTCAAAAAATAAATGCAACCACAGGAGACCCAGAATAGCAACAGCGATCCTGAAAAAGTTGGAGGAATCATGCTATCTAATATCAAATTATACTATACAGTCATAGTAATCAAAACAGCATGGTACTGGCATAAAAACAGACACATAGGTCAATGGAACAGAATGGAGAGACCAGAAATAATCCCACGCCTTTATAATTAATCAATATTTGACAGGAAGCAAGCATATACAATGAGATACAGATGGTTTATTCAATTAAATGGTGTTGGAAAAACTGGATATGTGCAGAAAAATTAAACCACCTTCTTAGCCATGTACAAGAATAAAAATGGATTAAAGAACTTAAATGTTTGGCCCAAAATCATAAAAATAACAGAAGAAAACATAGGCAGTAAAATCTTGGACATTGCTCATAGCAATATTTTTTCTGATAATCTCTCCTCAGGCAAGGAACTCAAAAGAAAATACTAAACAAATGGGGCTACATCACACTAAAATGGTTTTGCACAGCAAAGAAAACCACTGAATGAGAGAACATATTTGCCAATGATAATACACCTGATAAGGGGTTAATATCCAGAATTTACTATAAAGAAGTTACAAAACTCAGCACCAAAAAAAAAAAAAAAAAAATCTAATTGAAAAACAGGCAAAGGCCCTAAAGAAACACTTATTCAAAGAGGATGCACAGATGTCCAATAGACATATAAAAAAGATGCTCAATATCACTAATCATCAGCAAAGTGCAAGTTAAAACCACGATGATACCACCTCACACCTGTCAGAATGGCCACCATCAACAAATCAACAAACAACAAGTACTGGTGAGGATGTGGGGAAAAGGGAACCCTGATGCACTCTTGGTGGGAATGCAGATGGGTGTAGCCACTGTGAAAAGCAGCATGGAGTTGCTTCAAAAGTTAAAAAAGGAATTGCTTTACAATCCAGTGATTCTACTGGGAGTTTGTGTGAAAACAAAACAAAACAAAATAAAACAACAATTCAAAAGAATATACAAGCACCCCTACGTTCACTGCAGTGCTATTTACAATAGCCAAGACTTGGAAGCAGCCCAAGTGCCATCAGTAGATGATTGGATTAAAAGAAAAAAACTGTGGTACACTTACACAATGAAATACTACTTGGCTGCAAAAATATTAATAAAAACTCTTACCCTTTGTGACTATAGGGATGGACCTGGAGAACACTATGCTAAGTGAAATACGCCAGAGAAAGACAAATACCATATGCTTTTTCTTATGTGGAATTTAATGAACAAACTGAGCTAAGAAGAAAAACAGAGACAGACTCAGAGAGAGACAGCAGTCTGAGAGCTCTGGGAGGGGGCATGTTAGGGGGTGGATGAATCAAGACAAAAAGAGAAAGGACTGATGAATATGGACAACAGTGGTGATAGTAGGGGTAGTAAGGTAGATGTACAGGAGGTTATAGGGGAGATAAAGGGTAAAGGAAGAAATACAATAAAATAAATTTTAAAAAAGATAAGGAAATTGAAACACATTAAGACATTTAATAAATTGTCCATGTTCATATGGCTGAGAAGAAAGTATGAGGACCTGACCCCAGGATGTTTGGCGACAGAGTCTGTAGTCATAAACATTACACTATTTTGCTAGAACAGATCCTCCTTAATTTACAATGAGGGTACGTTCCAATAAATCCATGTGAAGTTGAAAATACTGTATGTCAAAAAAGTATTTAATACACCCAACTTACCAAACATCGTAGTTTCACCTAGCCTACCTCAAATGTGCTGAGAATACTTGGGCAAAATCATCTAACACAAAGGCTATATTACAATAAAGCGTTGAATATCTCATGTAACTTATGGAAAACAGTATCCAAAAAATGTTGGCAAGATAGCACAGTGTAGAATGTCACTCATTTACCCTCATGATCAGGTGTCTGGTTGGGAACTATGGTCACTGTCATTGGCCTGCATCACAAGGAAGCACCGTCTCACTAGTGTGGGAAGGGATCAGAAGTCAAAATTGAAAGGGTTTCTATTGAACATGTATCACTTTCACACCACTGTAAAGTTGAAGAATTGTGAGGTGAACTATTATAAATTGGAGACCATTTGTACATGCTAATAAAAAAAAAAACTCCTATGTAACTATGATAGTTCTCTCAGATAACTTTCCCATCTAGGTCTATCAGGTAAAACACAGGACACTTGCTTGAATTTGAATTTCAGACAAATGATACATTTTTATGGTGTAGGTGTGTCCCAACCGTTGCATGGGGCATAGTTATATTAAAAGTATTTTCAACATTTGTATTAGATGCAAGTGTAACAGTCTGTTCTATTTTGTGCTTTGGTAAAATCTGACAGCCCTACTCATGGTAGCAGTGAGAGGCAATTTTTATTTTTATGTTACAGATACCTTTGTATTATTTGTTATTTGCATTACACACATTACCCATAAAGAGCAAGGCTCAGCATCCCCATGCCATTTACTTAGCAAGTAGTGGAGTAAATTCTCATCTCTGGTGGCAACACGCTGTGCCATTGTAATAAATCCAGCTTTGGAGAGACAGAATTTGATGGTTGCACCTACAGACAAGCGACAGCATTCTGTACACAAAATGGATGACCTGACACTGCCAGGTTGCTGTGAAATGATCACTGCCATTTTCTAAAACATCCCTAAAGTGCTCTGTTAAAAGACTTCAGTGATCCCCACCTCCAGAAATTCCAAGATGTCTTCTCATAAGGAAATGTGAAAAAAGAATTTGAAAGTATTGAAGTTTACTATTCAAAATGTTGAAATTAAAAACAATAATCCAGCCTATACTTTGTAGAGGCTGCGCTGCTGAGCACTGGAAATAAATAAATACGCAGGCTCTTCCCCCCTTCCCGATCACTTCAAATCAAGCTTATTGCGGGGAACAACGCCCCACGCTGTGGTCTGCTCACTAGCTCTATGGTAATCCCCTGAATTACTTAAACACTGGTATTTTTTCAATAAACCCCTACTCCTTTCTATCAATATATTCAGAAATTGAGAAAATACAGGTTTTCAAAAGAGTAACTGCCCTATTAGTTGGACTGGAAATAGAGTCCTTAAAGAAGTTGAATATCCAATTCCGGGGAAGAAGTGCCCTATATCTTGGCAGCAGAATTGTCCATTAGAAGTTTTTGTGGTGGTGGGATTGGTCTACATTTTTGCCTTCCAGTATGGTAACCACTAGCTGTATGCAGTTGTTGACTACTTGAAATGAGAAAAAGTTTTAATGCATTCCAAATTAATTAAAGTTTAATGTAAAAAGCTACATATAAATAATGGCTTCCATAGTGGACAGCATAGGTTTAGACTTAAGAACAATTTCTAACTCACCCTATGTTACTTCCACACTCACCCCTCCAAAAGGAAATAAATAGCCTTCTTGTTTTATAAAACCCCATTCCCTAATTTCCCATGATTAAGATAATCATCGATGCTCCCATTCATAAGTGGTCCTTAGTCCACGGTCCGTATTTTAAGGCCTTTCCTGGTTATGAGATTTTTGAGAGGGTTTAGTAATGTAACTCAGGGGTAACCCTGGTCTCCATCTCTACACAACATCCTCTGAATCCCCAATCTTGCTGTAGTTGCCCTATCACTCACTGGTCTTTCTCTCTAGACCACAATTCTCTGAATAGAGTGACTGGGCATTGTTTATTGTAAGTATCTAGTAAGCAGCATGAAGCAGTTGTTCAGTATATATTAAGTGAATAACTAAGTGGAAGAAGAGAGTGAGCAGCAGAACGACCACCATGACCCCCATCTCTGTCTTCTTCCCATGATTGGCACCCGCCTTATCTCTATGATACCCTACTCCCTGACTCCAGTTTCTTTAAGACTGCCAAGTTCTCCCACAACTCTGTTCTTTTTATCATAAAGAGCTCCCTATCTCCTGATAAAGGAGATCATTCCTGGAAGGCTCATTCATTTGTTTTAAAAATGCCATCCCAAACCTAGTACATCCCTGGCATTCTTCTCCAGGATGGGCACGGGTACTGAGTAAGGCAGACAATGGCCTAGCTCTCAGTAAGCCTGCTTTCTAGTGTGTGGGAAAGGCGATTGGCAAATAATTATAGACATGAACAGGAAGTTTCTGATAATGGCAAATACTCTGGAGAGACAACATTGGATGTGGTGAGGAGTAGGGAAAGAAAATATCAATGAGTATGTGCAGGGTCTAAAGTAGTTGTAACCATGGGAAACACATGCAGGTTATCCCTGGTTACATGTCTAAGCCCAGGTGAGTAACCCTCCATCCCTGTATCATCTTTTGAATCCTTCCTGCACCTTTAAGAAACCTGGTCTCACCCTCTTTCCTTCTAATGTTATTTGTGTCCCTATTATGCTTTCCAGGTCCCTTAGTCATTCTGCTCATAACATAGTTTTACAAAATTCCTTATAATTCTTGTTTTAACACAATGTCCTTGACTGTTACACCTTTGGAGCCATAGCTCTTTGAACGAGAAGGGACTTTTTATTTTCTTTTTGAAAAATTTTATTTACTATTTCCAGAGAGAGGGGAAGGGAGAGAGGCAGAGAGGAGAGAAATATCAACATGTGGCCGCCTTTCACCTGCCTCCAGCTACAGAGGCAGCTGGCTGGAGACCTGGCTTGCAACCTGGTTGTGTGCCCTGGCTGGGAATTGAACCAGTGACCTTTGGGTTCTTACGTTGGCACCAATCCACTGAGCCACCAGCCAGGGCCTGAGGAGGGCTTCTTTATTCCAGGCGTAGGTTGCTTGATTGTGACTTGCCAACTAATGTGCGTCCAGTTGAGGGCTGCCTCACAGGAGCATGCACACACTGTCCTGGCAGCGGGAGAGCGCTGGATTGAGAATGTCCTCCCTGTAACTTTGCAGGCAGGGGGCCAAATGTCTTATTGCAAGCAGACTTTGCTCTCCCATTCTTTTCCAGCCCGCCCTATTATTTCAACCTTTCATTTTTTTCTTAACAGCTGTCATTAGTCTTATGACTATGTTTCTTTTATTAAAAGCCTATACTTAGCAAAACCTGTTTTTTTTTTTTTTTTTTTTTTTCTTGTTTAGTAATTAGTACCTTGCATACAATTTGGAGGAACGCTGTGGCTGAAGCATGTGTCTTTTATAAAGAAGACATTTTATATTGTAAATCGCTTATTTTGCTCATTTCTTTTAAGAACTTTAAAAATAATTTTCCTAGCACAGCAGATCAAAGAGAGTTCTCAAGGAACTGGGAGCATTTGGGAAGGGGAGAGGGTGCACACTCCTCTGCCAACATCCCTTAATTTAAGCCTGAACAAATTTTAGGACGGGTTTCATCCTCATGTGTCTTGCTTCCTCATGGCAGCAGTTTTTACTTGACTCAAAGAATAGGGGATTTCATTCCTCTCTATTTCTTGAAGGTATTTTGACAATGATCAGTAGCCTCCTCTGAGTGGTTTGTACACACCTCTTTCTCTGATAGTTAAAAGTGTTGGAAAGGTAGTACAACACTAAAACATCCAGGAAAATCCCTCTGTTACATCCAGAGGCATACTTAAGGTATTATGAAGAGACTCTGTCATTAATTATTTGTGAGTTGAAGAAGCATCTGAAAAAGGCAAAATAACAGAGCAGCTAAGAGCTTGGACTCCGTGTTGGGGCTCCCGGGATTCAAACCCTAGCTCTGCTGCATAGCCCAGGGCCTTAGGCAGGCCTGCAACCTTGCAAGGCTTCATTTCCTGCTCTGTGAAAAGGGAGTTTCCAAAATATAAATGTGGAAACTAGAAACCTCATAAACTTATTTCTGGGATCAAATTAAATATAGAAAATACTTAGAAGAGTGTCCCACACATTAGAAGAGCCAGGTAAGGGTACATTTTACAGCCACTCAAACCTCTATTTAGCACTGTGTTAGGCTCCAAATACATGGGATACAAAACCTGAAGAAAGACCCCATCGAAGGTAAACCCACAGACTGCACAGAGCCACTTTATTCATAGGCATCGCTAATAAAACCCAACATTTTCTCTCATGACTTGGGTGTCCCTGCGGAGCTCTGGCATTTTCTGAGTGTCACTTGAAAGTAAGGAAGCAGCACGATGGGACAACGATGCTACACAAACATTTCACTCACCCGCTTCTCTAGTCCCCGGTTCATAGCGGACACTATTAACAAGGCAGGTGCTCTCTGCAAAGACAAGGTTTAGTCCCAGGCTCCTTTTCAACTTTCTGGCCCAGTTATATTAGGTTTAATATAACTTAGGTTTTACCTAAGGTTTCCTCCAGCTTCAAGTCTGTGAGTCTCAGATTATACTTAGGCTTGAAAACACAGTCCCAGTTGACACCATGGAAAATTCCAGCACAGGGCCTTACTATGATTGCCTGGTAGGCTGCATTAGTGCTGTCAGATCCAAACCCATGAGGCTTGCATTCAGGGTCATTTGAAACTTTGCTTCCCCCTTTGCTCCATCACATGGAATTGTTTTTCCTTCAGATTATGAACAACAAATATTTAACTTCTGGAATAACTCCACTGATGGAGGCTTCCTGCCTTCTGAAGTGTAACATTACACCTTTGGATGAGTCTATTAAATAATTCTTTCTTATACTAGACCCAATTAACTTCTTTTGCCCCTTAATCTGCCTGCCAGATTAATATCAACTGTAATTGAGTTACTGAGGTGACATATAGTTATACCTAGCTCTGTTTCTCTGTTTTTCTGCTGTCTTTCCCTGTTTCTCTCTCTCTCTCTCTCTCTCTCTCTCTCTCTCTCTCTCTCTCTCTCTCTCTCTCTTTGTCACCAAAATTAACCTCCAGGAGCCTTTAAATATTCACTCAATGGAACACATTTTCGACTCCTCTACCATTTCAGTTGCCCTTCTCTTGGTACCATTTAATTTGTTGACTGATGTCCTTTAAAGCTTTCACCCCATACTCTTTCTTTTCTATACTTCGTAAGTATCTTTGTTTATGTTTTTGCCTTACACTCACATAGGCTGATTTGGGGCAATGACACTGTGCCATCCACTGCCTTCTTAAAAGGACAATTCAAACTGGTCTGTGAGAACACTTTCAAAATGTCAGCTTGTCTATAAGAAACAAGAGTCCAATTTAGCAGACACGTCTACTAATGGGAGTCATCGGCCTTGACCAAGTTGTGGCCCCTATTCCCCCTCCCAAGAACTTTGTGGATTCAGTGCTCACCTGCTGCAGTAAAATTCTGTGATGGTTCATAGCGGGGCTCCAGGCCCCTCTATACTCCATTCCGCCCCCCTGTTGGGAGCTACCAATAGAACTAGGGTTCTTCATAAGTGTAAAAAGTAGTGTTGCTTGGCAATAAGTTAATATTAATAAAGCTACCAGTATGCTTCTCCTACTGGTATGACTTACCACTATAGGGCACTTTCCCAATGCCACATTCTAAGTTAAAGGCTTTGCACTGATATTCTTACTTAATTTCTCATTAACTCTGTGAGATAAATAGCCTTATTCACCTCCACCACAAGACAAAACTAAAACTAAAATCTAGAAGTAAAGTAAGTTTAGAATTTAACCCACAGTTATTTGGCATGGTGACTATTTTGGGTAAATTTTTGCTGAAAAGGAGACAATATTCCAGGTCGGTCAAGCTTTTAGAACAATGGCCAAAAGCTCAAGGATGTAACCAAGTTTGGTCTGACCTTGGAGTCTGAGCTCTGCAGAGCTTCTAGAACTACCGTATAATTCCTCTTACACCACTGCTAGACTATTTAAAACTGCAGAAAGAGAGAAGAGATAGAGAACATTTCAGGGCCTTAAGGCTTGGGTCACTGGGAGGCTCATGGTGCTCAACTATGACAGTGTGTCCAGTTCAATGAAGATGTCACTCAACTTTTCAGAGCACGTGTGGCTCTGCATCCTTGTGGGGGAAGCTGAGTGACTTCACTTACTCTTTGCTCCCCATTTTCCGATTTCATTGTAACAGATAACTCCCTCTGGGCTGCCACATAAAAATATCCATGCACATGTTGTTTAGGAGAATCTTCAAAGTCCGTGCATAATCACAGCCCTACACATTTGTATATGCCTTCTGTGTAATTATGCCGACTTTGTGAGAATCTGGGCTTATCCCAGGAATAGAAGAAAATTCTATGCACAAAGATACACTTCCCTGCACTCCTGTTCCAATTTTCATCCATTTTAAAACAGTTGCGCTGTCTACAAGATTTTCAGCATGGTTGAAATGGCAAGGTTTTAAGTGGTGTCAGTAATGATACCTGATATCGCTGTGTGTGTGCACACATGGGTTTATGTTTGAAGAAGTATCGCTTTGCGTAATGTTTGCAGCACTTTCTAAAAAACATCTTACATTTCAAAATGAATCACATGCAGGGACATCTGATGTGTCGCTGAAACACTAAGTCTTTCACTTTAATAGGGATGTCAGGCTTCCAACCACAGAACCTGAAGACCATTAAGATATGAGAGACAATTCCCAAGAAGTCCTTCAAGGTTATGTAGGCGAACTGGATTCTCTGGATCAGAAGGGTGTTTCCAGCAACCTTCAGTAGAGTGGCTTTCATCACGAGGAAGGAATCAGCACCATTAACTGATGCTGATGATGTTCAGATGAAAGAAATGAGAGGGTACTCCAGGGAAACCACTATTGCATCATGCCAATGAAAGCACCTCTTTTGTATGACTGCCAAGTTCGCATGTGAGTTCCTCGTTCTGAGATGAGCCTGGACATTGATTTTCTTCACTCAGGTTTCTCATTAACTTCACCAATAAAACAAAGCCAGGCTTTAATGGTGATTTCATTGACCCAGTCTTGTTTTGTCACTGTTAACTGGCATTTATTGAGGCCCTGCATGAAAAAACTGAGCTAGACACTCTGTATGACTGAGAAGTTAAACAGAAAAGAAGTTATGATCCCTGACACTCAGAAAACCAATGTGGGAACACTGAGGTTTGCTATCACTGGACTCAAATTCAAAGCTCAGCTATGCTGTCACTTACTGGTCCAAGACAGACTCTCTGGACCTCACCTTGCAAACTTGTCAAATGAGCAAAATTATACCCTTGTCGTAGGACAGTTGTGATATGTAGGGAAATCGTCACCACCATGCATCTTGTTCCATGCCTGGCAGGCTATGGGTTCTCAGTAAATGCTCACTTCCTACTTCCTTTTTAATAAATGGGTTTACACTGGCCTGCGAATCCAAAGGTCATTGGTTCAATTCCTAGCCAGGGCAACATAACCAGGTTGCAAACCAGGTCTCCAGCCAGATCCATAGCTGGAGGCAGGTGAAAGGCAACCATACATTGATGTCTCTCTCCCTCTCTGCCTTTCTCCCTTCCCCCTTTCTAAAAATAATAAATAAAATCTTTTAAAAAATGAGTTTACTTTCTACTAACTGGAGAGAATTGATACAAAACATATGGAAACCAAGCAATGTGCTTAATAATCTTACTTTGAAATATTAAAGCTATAAAACAATGCATATATAGAAAGAGAAATGAATTGAAAATATGAGGATTATGCTAATGTATCAGAACAATCAACTTTGGGAACACTGAAGTTATACTGAGACATATTCAATTTTTAATTTATATTTGAAAACCCAATGAATGAATCAAATTATTGACTTATAGTACAGCTCATAATATTCTCCCTGACAATTAAATGATGTGTGTTTAATATTAGGAATCAATTATATCATAAGCAAGCCTGAGATTCAAGAAGGCAGAGAACTTCTGAGCATATCAGGCCACAAACTTACTATCCTATATTGTACTAGACCAGATTTTGTGGTGGTGACAGTAACAGCGACCTTTATTTTATTTTGTTCTTCTTTTCCTTTAGTAATTCTAAGGACTATGCTTGTTCAGTGTATGACTGTTGTTATCTTGACAAACAGAAGGCAGGGACTATTTTACCTGATTATCTGCTCAAATGGTATTCTAAGAACATATAGAGACAAAACTCTCAAGTTAAAAGTCTAATAACTCTCACAGCAATTAGTATTGTCCCAAGTGTGGCTGTGTATGCACACATGTACGTATATTATGATTTTTATCAGTATTCTTCAGCATGTAGGCAATCTGAAAATCAGAACAGGAATATATTGGCCAAGATCACATAGCCAAAAACATCTCATAGTATTTCCATATATTCTCCTTTTTTTGCTATTTTTCAAAGATGATAACCTGCTAGGGACATTCATTTTTAGCTCAATTTATTCCATGAGCATTATCTGTAATAGGTATGATTTCATCAATCAGAAATTTATTCACAAGTAATGGTAATAGGTGAAAATGTAATGCAGGGTTTTCAATTTGATTAGCACAGATAAGATTATAGGACACAAATAAAGTATATACAGTATGAGAGTATGTTTGATTTTTTAATTTTTTTAGGTATCCCTTGTCTGTCCAAACTCTAAGAAGCAGACATAGCCAAAGACCTTCAGCCTTCAAACCACTGGCCTTCTGTACCATTTCCTAACCAAACCTAACCTAACCATTTCAAAACCTGATCATTTAATACCATTTTTATGCAAATGTCAATCACAACATAAGATAACATCACCCTGTTGATTTACTTCTTACCGTGTGAACCTAGTCTTAGAAGCTTTACTTCAGTTATGTTGAATTTACTGGGTGAAACTAGAAGGGAGAAGCTGCAATCTCTCTGTAAATGCCAGATGAAGATATTTAAAGCCTCACAGAAATTAATAACCTTACCAAAGGGTGACATGTCAATGGAGAAGGTTTTAAACTCACATTTCTCAGTCAAGAGATATGACAATACAAAACATATGTATTGCCTTTCCTTTACTGCATCCTGCTACATAGTAAATATGTCTCTTCTTGCTGATCATGCTATAATTCTACCTGAATTTCCTTTCATTATTATTATTATTTTTTTGACATGCCATCATTGGAGTGGCCTAGACCATTTTTGTCCCTTTTAGTGCCTGCCCTTCAGCTATTGATACAATAACACATAAAAAAATCTTGTGATCTAGAGAACATTAATATTTGTAAAAAGCTTGCTTAATCTCCTCTAAAAATGGTACTAATAAAAGTAAATACATCTTAATTTAGGTCAGATTTGTGTGCATCTGTTTTTTCTAGAAAGGACTAACACTATAGTCTACCTTTTTTGTTGTTGTTGTTGTTCCTAAAAAAATTTTAAATCTTGCAAACATTCAAAATAGAAGATGGACTAAAATATTTATTATGCCTGACACAATCTTGTAGTTGAACCTAAGGTTTATTTGATTTTATTTCATCATCATTCAGGTTACCAGACAATTCCACTAAGATGAAAAAAATATAAAAAGCAAGAGCTACAGGCAGTTTTTAATATGCATTCTGAACAAAATCTGTGTAAGAGATACTTATACTTTCTGATAGTTGAACTAGCAGTTTAGTTGAATCTCTATCTAAATAGAAATTTAATAGTGCTTATTTCATGCTCATATAGTCAGGTTTTTGGTCCAATTTGTTTGTAATGAGTTAGAGTAACTGATATGCTAATCACTGTTCGTTAATTAAAAGTGGAGTTTCCATTTAGTTACAAAATGCATTAAAATGTGGAGCATATAGCATGCTAGATGACCTGATCCACATATGTGAACTCCTGAAATGAGAAGAGTGGCAGAAAATCTATTTGGTATGTTGCCAAGAGTATTGCTAATTTCCTTTGAGAAACAGTCTTGGCCTAATGATCTTAAGTCCTGGGTTCTCTTCTTTGTTCACCTGCTGTTTTGCTCTGATGCGTGAGTTGGTTCCTTCAACCCTCAAAGACTTAATTTATCAAGGGTAAAGGATGGGATGAGCTAGGGTGAACTGATGCTGGGTGAACTAGGGTCAACATCACTCTCTTGGGATTCTGTGGCCAAGATTCAAAAGCAACTCAGGGGTTGACTCTGTTCAGCCACTTCTTAGCTCTAATCTTGGGAAAAAATAAGTGAGCTCTCTGATCTTCATGAAGCATAGAATGACATGAGGAAGAGTGCTACTCACATGCTGCTGGTCCTCAACTCCAGGTCATGATGATGAAGAAAGTGAAGATGATGATAATATGGTAACTGTGGGGAGTCCCAAGGAGGGGAGCCAAAGGATGAGCTGGAGAAGAGAAAACCAGTATTCAAAAGACAGAAAGAAAGAAAGTCTAGAGTTCATGTATTTCGATGACATTATAAAATTAGTTTAAACTCCTAAAAACATAAATACATTTTTAAAAATGACAAAGAAGTCTGGAAATAGAGGCACCATAACCTAGTGGGCCTTTCTCCAAAATGTCAGGCATGATGCTTTGTTAGCCAGTGTTAATCAAATACTAAGCATTTCATCACAGTTGGGGAAGGATCAGTTCAACAAAATGCCGTACCGAAAGTCGGGCCTCCCAAACTTTCAGAACATTATAGTGTATACAGTGGTTCCTCATGACTATTTCCCAGAAATGTATTATCAGTTTTGGGGGAAGGGGTGAGGAGGTAGAAGTCTAGAGGTTATACAGATGTGCTCTATGGAACAAACCCTAGCAAATGTTGCAATGACAAAAATAAGTAAAGGTTTGGATTCTGGAAACCTGATCAGAATCTCACTCCTGTCACTTAACCAAGCCAGCCTTTCCTTGAAAGGTGGTTCTGAGGACTAAGATCAATGCAGGTCATATTACGAACATGAGACAGAGACTCACTAAGTGAGAACAATAATATGATAGATTGCAGGCACGCCAGCAAAACATCACCTCTTTCTTGTTGAAGCACAAAATTGAGGAAATTGTGCGTCTTTGTCCATTCTCCACTTGACATCCATTTCTTAGGAAACACAGAAGCCTGAATTGCACATAGAATACACTGTGGAAGCAATGTTTTGTTGATTGTTCCCTTTTTGAACCAGAACTAGAGGAAAATGGGATGAAAAACTAAGGGCAGTTTGATACCCCAGAAGAAGAAATTGGAAGTAAGATTGAAGGGGTGGGCAGAATACACATCTTAAGGTTAATGCTATTAGAAGTTAACTAATTCTTTCTGGAGGATGGATATAACTTGCAGTTAAGCTTCTACCAGCCATTGTAAAGTATCAGAGGAGCTTGACATGTCCCTGAAACAAACTAATGAGGAGAGGCCTCTTCCTGAAGGGGCCATGATTAAAACTAGAACCATTTTCACAGATAATCCAATTTATAAATCATGGTAATAAAACAGCCATCATGACAGCAGCTCAGTGACATTTTTTTCACAAGCTCTGCTGTATCCAGGCAACCAAAATGTCTTAACTTGGAAGAAAAGAAAGGCAGGCTGGGGGTCCAGGGGTTGAGGGGCAAGATCCCACTGTCTGTACTCTTTTCCCATGAGAGAAGGTTGGGGTTGAAGCTTTATACAACTCTGGTTAGTGCCTGTATTTACATGTCATATTCAATGGATGTCAGGAACTTAGGTATTTCTCCACTCTTTCCTAATTCCAGCAACGGATAAAGGGGGACTCTGAGGTCCATTACATTCACATCCAATTTTGATCCATAACCTGCTGTGAGAGACTCAACTGATCTGCAGGAGCTGGAGAGAGGGGAACCTATGGCAGAGATCCAGGTATGCTCTCCTCCGCTGTTTACATGCGTAATTGCAAATTGACTGTGGCTGTGATGTTACTGACAGGAGATTTGAATAAGCAACGTTACTGAGACTATCACCACGTGCTGAGCTAGAAAAGTATGCTCCCTGCCCCCACAAAAGAGACCAGCATTCTCTTTTAACCCATTCTGGAGTCTTCTGTACAATCCATCCTTGCAAACTACAGACAAAGGTGCTGTCATGACTCAGCGGAGACTTAAAACTTTTAAATAAAAATACCCTGACAAAGCCTTTTTCTTTGCCTTTTAAAAAGCACTATAGCACAAATGAATTTATACAAGTACCATTAAATAGCCTGCTTTCTTAGAAAGACCAAATGTCAAGGATTGTTAACACACAAAATTGAAAGTGTTTATGTCTGTATGCATATGTGTGCATATGCATGTATGTTACATAAGATTCATCTTCACCATCTGTCAGTGAATCTGACATTAGGGTGAATGAGATTGGGGTGAATGCATAAAAGGCAAGGCAAAATACTGTGTTCAGGGAAATTTTTAATACCGGTGCTGCTGCTACAAAAGATGCTGCCAATGGATCTCTTTACCCTCCTTCAGTTTGTATAAGTTTATAAAGGAATAAGTGAAAGCTATAATTGTATATATTTAAAGGGTGCAACATGATCATTTGATGCATGTTGTGGAATGATTGCCAAGATCAAGATAATTAACACATCCTTCACCTCCCATAGTTAACTTTTTCTGTCTGTGTGGTGAGAATGCTTAAGATCTACTATTTTGTATGTAAATTCCAGTGGCTTCCACCAATAATAGCTAGATCTATGGTTCTTGTTAGGAAACTAGACCTCAGGCTGTGTACAGCTGCCTTTCTTAGGAGAGGGAGACCTTCAGGTGCCTGGGGCCAGGCTTCAACCAACAAAAGAGAAATACAGCCAGTTACCTTGCTCTCTGGGATAATTCCAATTCTTTTGAGGGAGCCAGTTCACCTCCACACAAGTATAATCCAGGCTTGGAGCTCAACTGTAGGATCGAGGCAATGTTTTCCTCCCCAGGACTCTGTTTGATACCACACCCTTGTATGGTCTCCTACTCTCTGTTACCTCCTACTTTGTTTTTCAGAAAAGTCTTTCAGATTACATTTCACCTCTACAAATCCTTTCCCTGAGAGGTTTTTCCTCAAAAACACAATCTAGTACGCCTGGAAAAAGAGACGGAAGCTGATAGGACCTGAATACTGGTTTGACTCAAGGCAGGCTCCTGAAAACTTGCGTTTCATGTATAACAATCACCAAGGAGCTGGAAGCACAGTTGAGGTAAAAGTATCACACAGGAGATGACTGAAGGGTTAAAGAGTATGAGTGAGACAGAAATAACTACATTGATTAAAACATTAATAATTCACAATTGCAATAACATCCAGACTTGATTGAGGCTTTGTGTTAGGTACTGTACTAAGAGCTGTAATGCATTTTCCCCAGCAGTCAAAGCATACAGCAGTGAGGGAAAAGTTATTATTTTTTCCAATTTCACAGATGTGGAAACAGAGGCTTAAGATGGTTTTGTAAGCAACCTGAGGTCACATTGCTGTGGACTTGGATGTGTGTCTATATTTATCTAACTCCTGAGATTATAAACATAAAGACTATATTGTTGAGATTTCCTTACCAGGCTAAAGGTATTCCTGAAGAAAAAAAAATCCAGATAAGATTAGGGACCATGGCTGATATGATCAAGCCGATGTGATAACTAGGTGCAGCAAATGCCACATTTCAATGCACATCTCTGTGTCCTTTACACATGTCTTCAAGGACGTGGGCCCAGCAGAAAGGATTAATGTCTACTGTCATAGAAGAAGACTTTCATTTTCTGCTCTCAATAAGTTCACCTCCCACCCCCACCCTCCATACACACATCCACCCCGCTCCCTGCTGCCCTGCCGCCCAAACCCCAGCTGCATTAAGTGGTACACTCAAGGTCACATAGCTAATAAAGGTGAGTTTGGCATCTAAGCTGTATCTTCTGACTCCTATCTCAGGCGGGTCTCTTTCCAACCACATCATGCTAAGTTACTATCTCATACCCAAACCCTGTGCAAAGTCAGAGCTGGTGTGGCATTAGACCACCCTCCAAACATAAATTTCCAATGGAGGCGCCAAACCAATCCTCTCTGAACCTCAGCATTCTAGAGGAATGCTGAGATTCAGCTTCTTTTATCACCTTCCTGCCAACCCTCTGCCTTTTAGATCTTTCTTTTTAAAGAACTTATTTATTATTTCCAGAGAGAGAGGAAAGGAGAGAGACAGAGATGGGGAGATACATTAACATATGGTTGCCTTTCACATGCCTCCAGTTACAGACCTGGCTGGAGACCTGGTTATGTGCCTGGCTGGGGAATCAAACCTGTGACCTTTGGGTTCATAGACTGGTACCTTATCTTCTGTGCTATAGATTTAGCCTTATTTTGAAATGCTGCCCTGTCTGGTGGAACAGTGGATAAGGCACAGGCTTGCAAACCCAAAGGTTGCTGGTACGATTTCCCCAGCCAGGGCACATAACCAGTTGCAAGCCAGGTCTCCAGCCAGGTCTGTAGCTGGAGGCAGGTGAAAGGCAACCATATGTTGATGCCTCTCTCCCTTCCCCACGCTCTAAAAAAAATAAGTAAAATATTAAAAAAAATACACACACACACAATACTAATTTACAGTGCTTCAAGTAAATATTAACCAAAAATTATAAGTACTTCTCAAGTTCAAGTGTAACAGGCCCCATAAAAGACACAAAATTGTTTACTTCACATATTTAAATGCATCTTAAATGAACTATTTGCTTTCCTTGGGTGTTCTGCCAGGTTTACGGGTCTAGGTACTCTCTGGAGATTGGAAATCTGAAGGAAAGTGGTTCCTGACCAACATTCACATATTTCTTGGTGCATCCACAGACAGGGAGGCATTAGTATCAATCATTTAATAGAACTAAGATCATAAATATGGGTTTGTCCTCCTGGATTGAGCTCTGACCACGTAAGTGGGGTGAAGAGTAACTAGTGTATAACATGGAAACCCAAAGCATGTGGTTTTCTTCTGCTTGTGTGGAATCATTGAGATAACCCTGGTTTCCACTCTGCCATCTCATTTCTCTGATCTTCTGAGTCATTTTACACAGTTCCCACAGGAATTTTCCCAAGTGATACCCCTTGGTTATAGGTCCTTGCTTTTCCTCATTCTTTATATTTCTTGCCAATCCCTTTGGGACTGCAAAGTTTCTGTTGAAAAATCAGCTGACAGTCTTATAGGAGCTCCCTTGTAGGCAACTAATTGCTTTTTTCTTGCTGCTTTTAAGATTCTCTCTTTGTCTTTAACCTCTGGAATTTTAATTATGATGTGTTTTAGTGTGCCTCTTTGGGTTCATCTTATTTGGGACTCTGCACTTTCTGGACTTGTATGTCTATTTCCATTACCAGGTCAGGGAAGTTTTCCATCATTATTTTTTCACATACATTTTCATTTCCTTCTTTCCTTCCTTCCTTCCTTCCTTTCTTGCACCCCCATGATGTAAATGTTGGTACACTTATAAGTTGTTCCAGAAGCTCCTTAAACTTTATCTTCATTTTCTTGGATTCTTTTTTGTTTTATTCTTCTGGTTGGGTGTTTTCTTCTTCCTTGTTTTCTAACTATGTGCTTTGATTCTCTGCTATGTCTATTCCATTATTGATTCCCTATAATGTATTCTTCATTTCAGTTAATGTGTTGTTCATTATGACTGGTTCTTCCTCCTGGTTTCTATGTTATTTTTAACACTGTTAGTGTTCTCACTAAGTTAATAGAGAATCCTTATAACCAGTGTTTTGAACTCTGTAGCTAGATGATTGTGTCCATTTGGTATAGCTCTTTTTCTGGAATTTTGCTCTATGCTTTCATTTGGGTCATGTTTCTTTGTCTCTTCATTTTGGCAGCCTCCCTGTGCTTGTTCCTAAGTATTCAGTAGAGCTGCTATGTCTCTCAGGCTTGATAGAGTGGCCTTATGTAGTAGGTATTCTGTAGGGTCCAGTGGCACTGCCTCCTGTCACCCAAGCTGGGCATTCCAGGTGTGCCACCTTCTCACATGGGCTGTGTATACCTCCTGCTGTAGCTGAGTCTTGATTGAGTAGAAATTTCATGATGACAAAATGGTAACAAAACAGAACTTTAAAATTAGTTTGAATTATGTCCAAAGGAAAACAATTTAGAGCCTTTTGACGTAGAAAAAAACATAACTGTCCACATATGTGAAACATAATCCAGTAGCAGGAGGGACAAAAACAACTAGAAGAGGTATAATGTTAGGGATCACTTTAGAGATTAAATGTGCATTATTTCAATATTGCGGAACTAACAAAACTACTGGTATGTACTATTCTCACCATTTTACAGTTAAGAAGACAAGCCCTTACAGTTGAATGTTCTTGCTGGTGTCACAAGACTGTGCCAAGGGAGAGGGCAGGAAGGTAAAGCATGGTGGGCCTCACTCAAAATCCTAGGGCCATGCCAATGATTCAGGCTGGGAAATGCTTATAATTATAAACCTCCGATTCTTTCATTTTCAAAGAGAAAGTTGGAGGGGGGAGGCAGAGGCAACGAAGGGGAGCAGCTTAGACAAGAACTTAGTATAAAGGAACCATGGACATGGACAACAGGTGGGATTGACTTTGGGGGGAAAGGGTGGGTGGGGAGGGGGACAGAGGGGAGATAAAAAGGGATGGATGTAATACAACAACAATAAAATTGAGAGAGGAAAAAAAAACAAAAACTTTTAAGTACTCATATTTTAAGAAAGTGGTTAAGCATCTTATATATTGTGGAAAACTTTCAGTTGCCCTAAAGAAAAATGAAATGTTTTGAAAATTGACTGTTAGAAACCTGACATTGGGTGGAAAAGAGGGAGGCATGGAAGACATCTGACACGGGCAGTGCTACTAAAGCTGACTACTCTCCAAGCTGCAACACAATAGCTATTAGTTCTTAGAGACCGTTTATAACCCAGTGGTGAAGCCCTGCCCGCCTCCCTCTCTCCTTCCAGCATTATCCACATTGGCTAGGACAGGCGGACACAGAGGAGCTTCAGTCATACAAATACCCATCACTTCCTCTGCTGGTAACTGAAATTTAATCAGACCAACAAACTAAACCAAAGTCACAGAAAGAGGATTATCTGATATGCTTAACAAGAAACCTTTATGTAACTGTTCTCATCAGTCGGAATAATAGGATGCTATTTTTACTTCATTTGGACCTCCTGAGAAAAGTATAAAGAGCTTAGGATCAGTGCCTATTGTCAATAGATGGTCTCTCGGGGCTGTGTCAGGACTCACTGCTATGTCCCTGAGACCTAAGAAAGGCACTGGCATGTCTGTTCCAAACAACTCTATATTCATTACTTCTTCTGTTGCGATAACAATGAGAGCACTACAGCTTAATGCTTTCCTCCTCCTTTTATCCTCTGATGCCAAGTAAGAGCCTCTACCCTCATTGGAAAGTGTGTTATTTATTAATTAAATTCAACATTTATTGAACATTTAGTCCATGCTAATTGTAGTGCTACATGCCATGAGGATAATAGGAGCAAGTTAAAGACAGACCTTTCAGAAGTTTACAAAAAAGAAAGGGGGAATAAGTTTAAGCCAAATTTCTGAAAATATTCTGACTCCTAAGCTTTTCCATTTCTATTTGACATTTTAATCTACTTATTTAGTTTTATACTTTCTGGTCTGGGTTAAAACCAGTCCTCACCTGAACTGCTGCCATCATTCTTACAATTTTTTACTGTTTGTTTTATTAAACTTTTAAATTGAATTATAAAATACCTAATGAAAATGCACAAATAGAAACTGTACAACTCAATAAAGCACTATGATGCAAACTTATAGGTATAACACTTCTGCCCAAGTCAAGAAATAAAATATCACCACTGCTCAGAAGCAACCTCTTCAAAAACTATTTCCACTCTCCTTCCCAAAGACAACCGGCATCCTGGGTTCAAGCACAACAGATATGGATTAAAAATTTATATAAATGTAATCATACAGTCTGAGTTCTTTCATGTCTGGCTTCTTTTGTTCAATGCTTTGTCAGAATCCTTAACATTGTATGTGATGGTAATTTGTTAATTTTCATTGCTGCAAAATATTCCATTATATGATTATACTGTAATTAATGATCCACTTTATTCTTGATCAGCATTTGGAGATAGAACTAATAATGCAGCTATAAATTCCTTGCCCATCTCTTTGGGTGTCTATATGCTTGAACTTCTGCTGAGTAATACATGCAGTGTGGGATTAATGACTGACCTGGTGATATGCATATTCAGCTTGAGTAGCAGAGGCAATCAGTGTTCAGTATTTACAATCCCATTAGCAGCTTCTGAGTGATTTTTAACATCTACTTTTGCTCCGCAAGAAAATCTTTTATTTACTTGCTCAAGTACAAATGTGATCCTGTGATACTCCTATTTAATGTTTTTAATAGCTGCTTTTTGCCTTAAGGGTAATATCCAAAATGTACTGGTATCCAAAAAGCTGCAAAATCTGTTCTCACCTATATCCCATGCTAATCTTAGCTTTGCTCTTCTCCACTCCTGCCATACATACTAAACCACTTCAAGTGTAACAACCTTACTGTATTCGCCCCACCTAGAAGCACACATTCACCTCCCCTGAGAAGTTTCTCTAGACCTACTTGTCTAATATTGCTTCCTCTTCCTCCTCCTCTCCTGGCATCACCTGTCACATACCTCTCAAATATAAATCTCCCTCATGACACAAGTCAGTGCCCCAAATGACATCAGTTTCTCATTTTTTTTTGCCTGTCTGTTCTCCTTCTTCTTCACTAGAATTTAAGCACAAAAAGAAGGGATACTTCCCCAACATGTTCATTTCTAAGTTTGCAGCATCTAATATATTCAGCATCAAGTGGCTACTCAGTACATGTTTGGAGAACGAGTGGATACATGAGTGAAGGAGCATGAGCATATCTGCCCATTTCCCGCTCCCCTCAAACTGGTTCCCACTTCTTTAACTGGTAACTTGTACTCATTCATGAAGTCCCAGGTTAAATACCATTTCCATAAGACACAAGCCAAGTTAGTCAAGTCTTATGTACATGATGATAACCACTTTATCAACACTGAATGCTCAAAAGATCAATTAACATTTGTAATTTTTTGCTATGACCTTTATTCACCCCTATCTTGTAAACTCTAAAAGGGCATGGATATCTGCTTTTTTTTTTTTTTAACCACTAAATTTCTTATGCCCAGCAGAGCTCTGCACATATATAGTGAACTTCCTAATTCATAAAGGCAAATACTTAAATTTCAAACATCTAGTCCAAAAATAAAACAGCTTTCCAGTCTCTCTTGTATGGCTACAAATCTAGTGTTATGCATACATAAAGCAGGGCTGGAGTGGGGACACACTCATAAAGGTAATAGCCACACAGAACCAAGCTTTACACACTGTGACAGATGTTGACAGGCACAGATGCTGCAGGAGAGAGAACAGCCGTGTAACGCTGACGGAAATGAACGGAGACAATATGTACAGGCAATTGTGACCAGGCAAATCTCAGTGCTTTGTTTTGTTTAGTTCTTGTAATCAAATATATTTTCCTTAAAGACAATCCTTTATCACTATCTTCTCCAGAAGTACCAATGAACAGTACAAAATAATTTTCAGGAAATTTATAAGACACTCTCTGTGCTGCCGGAGCTCCAACTTATATTTCCAAGGCATGTTCCAGAATAGACAATTGGAATGGTGGGGAACAGCTTAAGCAAAAGGCAAACAATGAAAGGGTACTGAAAAAATGCACACACATACAGTTACAAAATACACACATATACAGATACACAACCAACACATCAAACTATTTTGTATGAAAGAATAAACCATAATGCTAACTATTATTTACTTGGGATTTATATGCCATTTGCTGTCCTAAAACTATCTACTTACCAATCTACATTTTGGGGGCAGTGAATATGGCCTAAGTGGACACCTGTTCCATTAGTCACCCCTTAACCTGGAACACTTCGCATATGCTATTTCTTTCTTTCTTTTAAGATTTTATTTATTATTTCCAGAGACAGGGGAAGGGAGAGAGGCAGAGAGGGAGAGAAACATCCATGTATGGTTGCCTTTCACCTGCCTCCAGCTACAGACCTGGCTGGAAACCTGGCTTGCAACCTGGTTACGTGCCCTGGCTGGGAATTGAACCAGCGACCTTTGACTTCGCAGGCTGGTGCCTATCCACTGAGCCACCAGCCAGGGCTCACATATGCTATTTCTGATGTTAGTATCATCCTCATCACCACTACACTTATTGAGAATCTGGTATATGTCATCTCCTAAGTGGTCCACTAGTACTCAGGGACCAAAAGCAAGTGCTGGGGAGACCCATGAGATGATTCTACCAGATAATCAAGAGATGGTGATGAGAAGGAGGAAGAGAAGCTGCTGCTTCATTACAGAACTACATAAGTAAAGTGTCCCTACCAGCTGGAATGTGCGACTGTGGCAGAGGAGAGAGAAGCTGTCCTTCAAGACGCCAATGAAACACTACCATTCCTCCTCAAGCAGGCGGGGCCAATCAGACTTGCCTTTTGGGAAATTTGGGATTATGACTGAGGGCCTGTGTTGAGCTCAGCTTTCATTGCCTGATGGAGGCAATTTAACATAGAAAAAACATGTGCTATACACATGAAGCAACAGAGGAAAACAATCTGTTGCTATGAAAAAAACATGTGCTATACACATGAAGCAATAGAGAAAAAACAATCTGTTACCATGAAAACTTGGTAGAGATTTAGAGATTAGCAGGAAAGAATAAAAGTTTAGGATTATCTGGATTCTTTATGACTTACCCAAATCTCCTCCAGGAAAGGCCCTGGACACTCAGGTGTTGCTAAAGAAATCCCAACAGTTATCCAAAAAGTAAATCCCATGTGGCTTCTCCATAAACAATGATATTTTTATTAGGACACTGCTTCTCAATTCTGTCTTTGAATATTCTCCACGGATAATGGTAAAATATCTGTCAAAATTATTTGTTAAATAAGTGTTTTTATAAAAAAAAAAAGGGAAAGAAGAAAGCTAGGGGGGTTGGAAGAGAGTGGGGGAGGGAGGGAGGGAGGGAAGGAGGGAAGGAAGGAAGGATGGAAGGAAGGAAGGAAGGGGGGAGGAAGGGAGGGAGGGAGGGAGGGAAGGAAGGAAGGATGGAAGGAAGGAAAGGAGGAAGGAAGGAAGGGAGCGGGGGAGGGAGGGAGGAAGGGAGGTCTTATTTAGGACAACCAACTAGGCTAAGTCCACGGAACAAAGAAAAGTTTAGGAATCCAGTCCAGCCTTGGTACTCAAATGTCAATTCAGATTTCAGATGATTTAGAGTTTGCTAAGCAGTGCTGGGTCCCCAGACCCAACATATGAGGAAGCAACTTATGCTCAATGTTGTGCAGTCACAAAGAGGGTGTTGAAAGCCCCCAAAATCTCCCTGCTTTTGCCAGCTTCATCTCAGGGACCAAGAGGGTCTGAGCCAGCAAAGGCCTATGGAAGGCAGAGAAAGACACATCAAGGTAGGTCTGTCTTTCTGGCCAGGTTAAGGCATTTTCTATTTTGCTATTGGAGTAAGGACTTTACCAATTTAATAAGACAGTTTTCTTGCTCTCTCTGTTTCATTCAAAGATCAAAAGCCAAAGAAACATCCAACAAGCCTACAACAGACACCCCAAATAAATGAGGTCTTCTTTAGGAGAATGGCATCTTTTGTTGTCTGTCAGGAAACAATGCTCAAGATGGGGTGTACAAATTAGTTGTAGAAGCTCAGTGCTCTTCCTGGAGCTCACCTTGACTTCTGAATGTTCAGTCTAGCATTTCTGACATGCTCTTGAGAGGGAAACTAGATTTCCTTTTCCTCTGAAAATGAGACAGAGGAATTCTTGATATTATAAACTACTTTCAAGATGGACCTAAAAACATGCCATCTTTTTTCCCCATGTCTAGCACAAGCCACAAGAGACCATTTTATAGAATTCACACAAAGTGTTTCAAAAGGTACTTTTTAGAATTAATGTCCAACATGTGAAAAGGACTCTCTCATAATGAAAAGCCAGACATTCATAGCAAAGCTAATCTTTTTGCTTGTTCTTCATGTATGTGTGTGTGTGTGTGTGTGTGTGTGTGTGTATATATATATATATATATATATAATATTTTTACTAATAATAGCAGGTCCACTTCTAACCTAATTGACAGAAACCTGCATATTTATGTTTATGTGTAGAATCAATGTCCTTCTCAAGAATCTGGTGAATTAATTAATCATTCTCACTACTCAAAATGATGGGGTTTTTCATATTATCTAACAGGGTGCCCTTGGAATGTGGAAAAAACTCTAGTGAGTTAGGAAAATAAATACACCAGGCATGTGACATGTAATCCCCACAAATGCAATTTTCCACCCAACAGAACATTATTATTTTACTTGTGAAGACTTCCTGATAGCTCCCCTCTTCTCCTCTGCTGCTGCAATAGACTGGTTTCTTTTGGCAAATTATTGGGCTTGAAGAAGGATGCCAGTTACTAACAGTCGGGATTTAAAGGAACAGAAATATAAATTAACCAGGTACAATGAGTTTTAAGTTCTGCAGAAAAATATACCTAATCTATACACCTCACAGCATTGTTGGGTATAGCTAACAATATTACATGGGAGAATGGTCCCCAATCATTTTTGATGCAGATGAACGAACCCCCCAAATTTCTGTTGCACAGTATTTACTCTATAACATTCCAGGGTCACAGGCACTCATACTGACATGTGACAAAATCTGCAACCACCAAACTGAAATGCCCTCTCGTTTGAACAGACTTTTCTTGCCTCCAAGATAGTGACTAAACCTTCCTTTATATTGTGTTTGTGCATTTGTGTGTTACCCACAGAGCTTCTCTACCTGGGCACTGTTGACATTTGGGGCTGGAGAACCCAGCTGCTTCAGGGAGCTATCCTGTGCCTTGCAGGATGCTTAGTGGCATCTTATCCCCTACCCACTATCAGCACTATTCAGAGGTGACAGCTACACATGTCTCCAGGTATTGCTGAATATTTTGCCTGGTAAGAAAGGCAAAACAGTCCCTGGTTGAGAACCACCGCTGTAGCCTTAGGTGGCATTTCTTTTGTACGAAAGTGTTTGCTTTCATTTTCGTCTCCATCAATACATTAGAAATAAATTGCATGGCACTTTGCACTGTGCACACTGGATGCTAGTTTTCTATGGATCCCTAGACAATGCACTGTGTGGACAGGAACCAAGTCCTCACCATCTTCTCCCTGCATTGTAAGCACATACCAAGTGAGGGGCCGGTATCTAGAAACCTCAACAATGTTTCCTCAGTGACTAAAGAATGAATGATCTTTTCAAAGGCAGCGCCTAACTAATTTTACACTCTGCATCTCTAGCACCAAACACAATGTAGGGCCCATGGGGATTCTCAGTGAATGTTTCAGAGATGAGTCAGGGAGCGAATGGAGAGAAGGGTGAATGGAGAAAGACAGTCTCGCATTCCTGCAGTCAGACTACCTCACGTGTGCATACGTCCCTAATCTTCCCCTGGAGTTACTATGACTACAAACATCTGATCTGCCAACTTCCTGCCTGAAATGCTAACCAAGATTCCAGGTGAGGAAGAGCCCTTGGCAGGGACCCAGCAAACTCAGCAGCAGTTCACAGGAGGGAATCAGCACAGGCTGGAGTGAAAATCAGATTCACCCTGGCTGAACTAATCTGTGACTAGGGAAAAAAAAAACATGGGAAGTCACCCTGGTAGAGCAGGGATGGGATGGGAAGGACTGAGATCAGATGATTTAATCCTCCATAGTTTCACAGAGACAATTTCCAGAACAAGTACTAATGGAGTCATCACTTCGACAAAGCCATAGAAGAAGAATCCCTTTTGGGTCAAGGGCAGAACCCTGGAGACCTAGCAAAGGGGTCCATGTGGACTGCTCCAGTGTTTCCGCATTTTGGTCTCTTGTACAAAAAAGCCTGGCACGGAAAGGGTCTGAATTCTGCTAGGAGGTTAATCACCTCGGGAGCTTTGACGGTACCATCTCCTCAGCCTTAACTTCACATCTGCAGGGGAAATTTGATTTGGGATCCCCAGAGTTCCTGTTGTGTCTGTGTCTGTGACAGTTTTCATGTTAGACCTTGTCCTCTACTCAGCTAAAGCATAATCAAAGTTAATGATGTCCCTTAAGCAAAATCCTCTAAAAATAATTTCCTGAACTCTTAGCATCTCTTACGTGTATCCACATTCTTTCCAATGACAATTTTATTTATATTTATTATTTTTATTAGATTTAAATTCCTTAAGGTCAGAAAGTAGTACTACTACTGCTGAAGGAGTAGAAGAAATTAAAATATATGTTGAACATTATTACAGCCTAGACAATGCTCTAAGCATTTTACAAAGAAAAAAAGTATTGCAGTCAATTCTCAACACAAATTTATGAATCAGGTCTGACTATGCATCCTTATGTCTTCGGTGTCTTCTGCATGTAGGTTCTGGTACAAGGTGATCACTAAGTACTGTTGCATTGAATTTCCATAAATAGGAATGGGAAAGGCTGGATAAAGAACAAGCATAGATATTTTAAAAAATAGGATAAGCAAAGGAGTAGCATAGATCAGTGTCCAGTGTTTTGTAATGAACACTGGAACTGAAGTAGGAAGACCTGGATTTGAACCTCAATTTGGTATCCTGTTTGGAAATTTATTTAATTATCAAAATCTCTGTCTTCTTTCTTACAGGTTGTAAGTCATATCTATCAAATAAAATATTTGAAAGAATGTGAAATTTAGTAGGGGCTTAGTCTTTCCTGTTACTGATTTCACTTTATGTTTAAAACCATGAAGAAAGAAAGAAAGATAAACCTAAAATGAAGATGGCATCAGGATCAAAGCTGGTTATTTCCCTCCCTGACCCTAATCCCAGATCTAGTGGAATTAAGGCAAACTTATTGCTCTCAATTCCCACCACCACCACCCAAAAGACAGGTTTTTAAGTTTCCCTTTTCCACTTTATTTTTAAATTTCCCAGTGCATTAGCTCAAATCAATGAGCCACACTTGATGTCCATCACATCTGTAATGATAGCATGAAATTAGTATAGTTAGTTAACACTCAGGGAGTTTATCAGAAATTCTGACTTTGAAATTCCTGCTATCCTGGTCCAACTCAGAGGTGCTAATTTTAAGTTTTATTGCATGGTCAAGATAGGGAATCATATGATTCCTTCATTGAACAGTCATGTAGAATATATATGTCCTTCATTAAGCTTTTAAACACGCATTTTAAGCAGATTTATTTTGATAATGTAGAGAATTGTAACTCTATTTCCTTAATACTTAACATCCCATGAGGGACTTTTGATGAGTTTTATTAACTCCCAAGTTCTCAAAACTTATTGCACTTAGTAGTTGAGTACTGGATGATATATTTAACATCAATAAACTGCCATAATAAATTTTAATTTGTTTTCCAACAGCATGGTTCCATGAAGTTATATGAATTATTTTCTATAAATTGTTTTCTACAACAATTTGAGACCATTTATACAACATATTAGGAGATTAAAACAATTCTGGGTAAAATGTCTTAAATAAGCCCCATTAACAAAAGATCTGTGGGTGGATAACAGATTTTCTGTTTCCAGGTACTGATCAATTTGCTTCAACTGAGTACATTGTTGTCATATGCAATGAATAAGTGTGGATTCTATATAAATACTCCAACTGGCAGATATTACTGCAGTGTATTTTTCCCCATAAAATGTAAAACATAAAAAATTAGTAACACCTCTCATAGCCTTTATATTATAAACAAAATTACATATGGTCTTATTAAATTAAATTACACAGTCATCAGCATTGAAATGGTATGTGAAGTCATGGAGCTGTAGAGCAAAGCTGTTCATGATAATGAGGTTGATTCATTGTGATGATTTATAAAAGTCATAGCCTATCTTGAAGGACAGCATTTAGAGCAGCTCTCGCAGTCCCCAGACACAGAAAACATTCTGTGAGGTACATCTAGATTATCACTGGGTAGCTGTCACTAGCTGGGCTCTTCACCCTTGTCTACCATTCAATCAAACTCCCATTTGTCTAAAGCCTTTTGAATGACTTTGGATATCTGAGGGTGCTGATGGATGCTTCAAGAACTAAATGCCTACACTCCAGTGGATTTGTTCTATTTCCAAATATTTTTCAACATTCATTCAACATTCATTTTAACAAAAAAAAGACATCCCGAATCTTTAAGAGATCAAAATGGTTCATTAAAATAAGCTTTAAAATACCACATGCTCTAAAATTCCAGTATGTCGCATTATCAAAAGGAATTATTATCTTGTATTCAAAACACATGCGCATCAGTATGAGTAAAGAGGATGACTTAGGACCTGGCTAGGACTGCCCTTACAGAGCAGCATTTTCCATAAAATTTAGGAGACTGTTTGTTTCACATAGTTTGGGGAAGGTGCTCATTCATAGAATGTCCTTGACCCCATCCTCAGAGGTTCCTATTCAGTGTTCTTGAGAGGAAACATTTTAAACAAGCCCCTGCTGTGTGCCCCACATCAATGGTGCTTCTAGGATCACTTTGAGAGCACAGCCCTAGTCTTCTAGAACGTCACCAGACTGAGCATTTCCTTATTCCTTAAGATTTATTTATTTGCATTTAATGAGGTATTATCACATCTTCCTTTAAGGACAGGATAGAGAACCTTACCACATAAACTGGATCATGTGGAACACTGTCCAGATCACCCTTTAACACAATGGAGCATATTCCTCAGTGACTGGTACCGCTATCAGCCAACAGCCCTTAGCAGCCAAGCATTTTGGAGAGGTGCCTGAGATGAAGGAGCTGTTTTGTCGAGATCACATCCTCTTCCCAGAGGGTAGCCTGCATCAAATGACTTTTTAATGCAGGAGCATGAAAGCCATCTCCCCACATTTAAGGCAATGTGAAGAAAACACACACACACAAAATAGTCTTCCCTAGCTGGTACAGCTCAGTGGCTAGGTGCCAGCCTGTGAACCCAAAGGTTGCTGGTTTGATTCCCAGCCAGGGCATATAACCAGGTTGCAAGCAAGATCTCCGTTCAGGTCTGTAGCTGGAGGCAGGTGAAAGGCAACCATACATTGATGCTTCTCTCCCTCTCTGCCTCCCTCCCTTCCCCTCTCTCTTAAAATAATAAAATCTTAAAAAAAATAATTTATTACTTTCAGACAGAGGGGAAGGGAGAGAGGCAGAGAAGGAGGGAGACATCAATGTATGGCTGCCTTTCACCTGCCTCCAGCCATGGACATGGCTGGAGACCTGGCTTGCAACCTGGTTATGTGCCCTGGCTGGGGATTGAACCAATGACCCTTGGGTTCATAGGCCGGCATCTAGCCACTGAGCTGTACCAGCCAGGGCTATAATGAATAAATTCTTAAGAAAATAAATAAATGCTTCTAATTATATACATGTACAATATATATATATATATATATATGGTGTCCTGTGAACAGATCTCCATCTCAGCATCTGTTTTTGGGAACCCAAATTAAGACAGAAATTAACAGATAAACAGCTGTTCATATTTGGTGAAAATAGCATGTTGTTTCAAATATAAACAGTAAAGAAAGTCAGTTCTAACTATGTCCTATAGAAAGTTGAGCATTTAAGATACATCAGCTGAATTCTGCTGTTAATAGGCTATGCCCATTTTAAGAATGAGAAATATCAGATACAGACATTATATATCAATTATGATCCATATGCATATGGGTTAGAATTGGGCGAGAACATGAGTCATAGAGGATATACTGAGATGATTTGGCACTTCCTAATGTAAGGTTTTTATTGGTCTCTTTCCTGTGGCTTCAGACGTAGAGAGAACCATTAGATTTAACAGCATGAGATCAGGGAGGCAGAAGTCTCTGCTGTAAAATTACACAGCGCCCTTGATCTGTAAGATTGTCAGAATAGAGATAGGTAGGGTTTACTAGCTCTGAGAACAGGTTAATATCAGGAATATGGCTGCATTATTTGAAAGTGTTCATGTCCACTTCTACCCTTCTATTCTGAGGGCTGAAATTCCACTATCTGAAAGTTAAGACAGCACGGAGGAATAAAAGTCTAGAGCTGTTAGAAGTTAACTGTAACATGAAGTGCACCTGCTCATAGACACAGCAGGGGATTCACAATAAAACCCACGTGTCCTGATCAACAGAGAGAGTGCTCCAGACCCCAGGGTGCACCCACATGTTGACGTTTTGAAAAGGTTCCAGTCATACCTTGTCTACCTCCTCCATGCCTTTTTGACTTCCTATGAGAAATAGATGCAATTTCCCTCTTTCCACTTCTCACTTTTCTGTCCAGTAAAAAATATAGCAACAGAAGATAAATAATTACCACCGATGGTAGAAAGTAATAGGCATTACAAAGGAGCAATCAAGAAAGTTTGCTGAGAATGGATCCTTTCATTTGTGAGAAATCAATGCGGTCTCAATAAAGGATTAAGCCATCCACGTAGGGCAATCTGAACTTCGGGTGCCCCTTCAGTTTTCCCATCTCTGTTGAACGTTAGGGGTGTAAGAACCCTGCGCTGACTTGTCTTGAGGTGGCGATGCTTCTGGGCAAGGGTTACCACCTTGGGCAAGGCAACTGCCCGGGCTCCGAACCCCCAGCAGCCGGAGGAACGAGTGCCTCCACTCACAGAGAGCACCTGGGCAGCATGCCGCACCTGCACTAGTTTCTAATGCAGCTGCTTCCCCTGCTACCAACACATACTATGGCTTAGGGAACTGTGCCATGTTATGCACCGAACTGAGTTTCCCCCTAGTTCGTATGTTGAAGCCCTGGTTCCGAAGGGGTCAGCATGTGGAAGTTCATCAAATGGCACTGGTGTCTTCCTCAGAAGAGGAAGAGACAGCGGGGGAGCACAGGCACAGGGCAAAGGCCATGCGAGGACCCAGCAGGAAGATGGCCACTCGCCAAGCAGAGAGAGAGGCCTCAGCAGGACCCAAACCTGTCGACACCTTCCATCTTCCAGAAACCGGAGAAAATAATTTTCTGTTGTTTGAGCCCCCAAGTCTCAGGTGTTTGGTCATGGCAGCCCGAGCAGACAAAGGTGGGAAGCAAGAAAGTGAGCTGAGCGTTATTCATCAGCAAGCTAAAGGTTCAATCATCCACACAATGGTCCAGATTTGGATTTCTGACCTGATAGCAGGACAACCTAGGAATCCAACGCTTTCTTCAGCTACATTCCAGTCATTTAAAAATATTTATGAGATGAGGATTTAGAAGGTTTGATTCTAAAATAAAATGACATGTTGTGGTTCATACTGTTAGTGCAATTAAGTGAATGTTTATATGTCTGTGTAACCAAAACATGTATCTTTTCATCATTATTAAATAATGTATCTGAGTATTGTGTTAGTGTTTTAATTTATAAACATGTTTTATTAATATATACATATATGTACACATGGATATTGTACCTTTACATCACCCTAACATGAATGCTCATTTCCATTTACATGCATTTTACACCATCCTATGTTTACTACCAATGCAAATCAGAACAAAGAATCAATCATCTGTCCACATATCTGCGATGTAGCTTTAAGAGAAAACAACTGACATTTCCCATATGGAAGATGCTGGGAACCACCTATCTGGTCATTTATACCTAGTCTTGATCTTTTCACGACCAAATTCTTCAAATTTGAAGAATTCTCTTCAAATTCTTCCACAAAATGCACATCTACTTACATTACTTCCTTGCCTAAGTCTATTTCCGTGCCTTCATCACAGTGCCTAAGAATGGTGCACAAGTGCTTTCCCGGGGTACTTTGTGCCTATATCTCAAACCATTTGCATATCTTGATAGCTCTATATATACACTCCACCCCAGCTGAAGTACCCATGGTTCTTACACAGATCCACGTTGCTCCCTCTCTTCCCATTGGTGAAATGTGACTCTGACCCTCCCTCCCTCCTCAGTTCTGTTCTCAGAGGCTATGCCATTACACTGTGCTATCCCTCTAATGCCCCCAGCGCCTTGCAATGGTGTGGTGTGTTTGCTTTTCCCTCGTGAAAAATATAAAGAAACCTTTATCTGTTCATCCTCAGGGACTTCACAGGACTTTGCATCCAGTAGGTTCATCAAACAGGCCCATGATTTGAACTGAAGGATGAATCGCAAAATGCATGCATATATAATCTCACATGGAAAAATATCAATGTTTTTGCCATATAATTAAATTATTTTCAAAGTACGACTATTGAATTTAAAACAAATACTTTTATCTCTTTTTGGTAAAGAAAGTAGGCCCTCTTTTTCTCTGCATGTTCACATTATTTTGAGTTTTAGTTAGGATTTAAGCAGTTACACAGTCACTAGAGGTCACTCTTACAATTTTGAATCTTGTGAACCTGTATAGGTTATTTTCATGAGAACAATTTAATTTTAACTCTGTATTTCCCTCCGTGACATATATAAAGGTTTTTACAACGGCCCCGGAACTCAGCTAAGCAAATGACCTAAGTGCTATATTTGTTTATCTTTTTGGTCATGAAATATTATCTGATGGCTTTCCTGTATGTGTTTAAGAGAAGCTGCCTGGTGAGTGAAAATCTGCTATCGAAGCACACATTAAATGGAAAAAACAAATTGCTATTTCATCAATTATGTTTTCACTAGAAAGTTTCACATTATTGTCGTTACGGCGATTGTTACAGGTTTTAACACAGGTTATTTACAGACAGCCTTGTTCTTGCACCAGCTGGCGATTTTCCCCTGGATCCACGGCTAAATGACCAGTGGAAATGCAGGTACAACCCTTGGCTCTTCACAGCGCCAGGTGTCAGCAAGATTCTCAATCATAAGCCGGCTGAAAGGAAACCGACAGACATTTGCAGAGGACAGGGGAACGGCAAGAAGAGAAACAAATCGCTTTCATGCTGATCTGTGATCACCTCTGTTCTCGCGCCCACTCCTAAGCTTTCCCCACAATGAGGACACGGCAATCAACCCGGGCTCTGCAGGTGGGCCCAGCTCAGGTGGCTTCTGCTTGATTCCACGTCTCCCAGGAGCAAGAGTGGAAGGGCTCAGGAAAGGACTGGGAAGGCCAAGAGGCTGAGCAGATAGACAGAAGGCTGTGTGGAATGTAATGACTCCTTTATGAAGCACTGCAGTTAGCTGACCAGCAATAAGGGCGTATTCTCAATGGGGAATAAGCCTAGGTGAGGGAGAAAACTGTATTTAAAAAATAAGTCTGAGGATGAAGGAACATTGATAATAATGACTGTAGGCTTTGAAGCCAGACTACAAGGTTGGAATTTCATTTCAGCTACTCAAAAGCAGTAAACTTTGGGAAAGTTGAGATCATCAGTTTTCCCAATTTGTAATTTGACTTTATGTAGATATAAGTAGAGCAATATCTACCCATGAATATATGCACATATATGTGTATATGTATATGTGCAGGCATATATACATGCATACACACACACACACACACACACACACGCCCCTCTGCAATTCCAAATGCCCAGCCAAAACTGATGTTCAGAAAGGTCTCCTTCTGTATTTTGCTAGCTGAGGAAAATGTATCTCCATCAAAAATCAAGAAATATTGACTTAATATACAATTGGAGGGCAAGATAGGGTATTTGAAATTGTATCTGAAAACCCAGGGTAGTCACCATAATAATATGGCTAAACTTAATTTCCATTCAATCAGTCACTTTGAAAGGCATCATAACCATTTATTGAAAGGCATCATCACCATTTATTGACTTTTCCAAAAGAAGAAATAAAGGAAAACATGTTCCAGTTGACTATGCAGCCAGGCTGTGAAATTTCGGTTACAAACTTGGGCAATGGGCCTGCCAGGCCCTCCTGATGGGCTCTGCTGTACTGGATAAGTTAGAGTCCTCTTAACTCAAGGACAGGGGAAAGCCAAAGAGTAGTATTCGGTAAGACCACGGAGAGAGGGTCACTGCAGGTTCCAACTCTGATGGCCTCAGACGAGGGTGAATGTTATTTCCAGCCCCATGCGCCCCACAGCCTCAGCCTGCAGAACACAGGAGAGCTGCAGTGAAAGCCACAAAATACAGGCAGAGGTATTTCATGAATTCAGTGGCCACCACTGAAAATTAACCTCCCTCCATGAGCAGCTTAAGAGGAGGAAGTGCAAGGATATCTACTGATTCCTCCTCTAAGGCATTTGCTGAAGAAGGGCGGGGCGGGGGGGGGGCACTATTGCTATCTATACTTAAGATTCAAAAAGACAACCAGCCTATCCAGAAAGTTTATCATGGATGTGTCTTTCTATAACCTCAAGGAATTCGGACAAAGGATGCTGGTATTTTGGAAATGCCTATCACAGTGCTTCTGTGGCAGGAAGGAGCCACACAGCGTTGTAGTGCAGAGGTCTGGCACTGGCGCATTCCTTGACCTAACACAACTCTCCTAGTATCTAAAATGGAACAATAGCACCTACTTCTCACAGGTTTGGTAAAGATAAAAATGAGAATACACTTAAAGAAGTTAGCACAGTGCCTGGTAAGTGCCTAACAAACAGCAACTGCTTTAATTACTAGTATCAATATTACAAAAGCAAAAAAAAAAGAGAAAAAAAAAAAAACTGTTTCTACTGCTTTAGTTTATTCTATGATGAGTTTCAGGGATTGACTTTTCCACTGTTTGCAATTCTGATATCCCCCACTGACAGAAAGTCAAGGTAGTACCAAGCTTCTTCTAGTTCTCTTTTGTACTAATTGTTTTTACACAAAGAGTTGCAAGCCAACATTTTCCAGTCAACAAGGATGATATAAACATGATAGCTACTCCCCTGTGTTTCCAGAAAGCTATGGTCTCTAGAGGCTGAGGAAGGGAAAAGGACCTCTAAAGTTCCCAGAAAGAGGAAGATCAAACTTTACAGGTATTTAGATTTTCTCAAAAGATGCTCAATCTGCGTAAGAAGTATTTCACTGAGTGGATGAAGTATGTCTGAAGTTGATGCCAAAAAGGGAGGTGCCCTCCCATAAAACAATAGCGAAGGCATGAATAATTTCTTATATCTTAATGTTTTCTCTTGAACTGACGCAGAATGGACTGCATGAACAAACTGAGCTGAATATTCATTTGGAGAGCGCTAGAAAGTTATCCCCAAATATCTATCCCATCTGTCAGTATCCACATATGTCCTTTAAACTAGTTAAAATACAAACTCTTCGAAGAGAAGATAAATGTAATTTTTTTTGTTGAAAATATCTTAATAGAGATCCTCATCATAGTATACAACCAAAAAAACAAAACAAAACTCACCGAAGAGACAGGGAATTCATGAGCAGGGCAGAAAGGTTTAGAAAGAAAATGTGAGCACCAAGGACTGATTTTTTTCTCAATTCATTAATCAATTTGAGTATTCATCTATGTTTTTCACTTGTTGATTATTTTAAAGGATCCATTATCTACATTGATACAAGCTAGATATAGATGTTGGAAACACACCGGGGATAAAACTTCTTATCTGAATTCAAGGAACTTCCATTTAACATAAAGAGATACATTTGTAGTCAAGCAGTTGTTTTCATAACTTTGTGATGGATGAACTTATGAGATGCCTGCAGTAAGTAGAGCTGGGGGACTGGAAATGCAAGCAATAACCCTCTCACTGTGATTGGGAAAGCAGAGAATAGGTGGCATTTCCGTTGAACCTTGAAGAATGAATAGTTGTTCACTAGAAGGACAATTCTGCACTGGACTGAGGCTGACTGGAGTTTTATTAAACAGTTGTATTTTCAGAACAATACAATGTACCCTCATTGATTTTTCCCATTTCAGTTTTTGTCTTTTTACTATTCTGAGAAATTTGGAAGTAAATCAGAATTATACAATCCTATAAATAGAAGGCATACTATTTTTAAAGCTAAAATACAATCACTAACATTATATAGGACTTATTATTTGCTGCATGGCATCAAATGTTCTACATACATTTTCTTACTTCCTCTGGGCCAGGACAATACAAAGAAGCAATAGCATTCCTACTCTGAAAATGAGGAGAGTAAGGGTCATTCAGGAGAAGCAAATTCCTCAAATGCGTGTCAGATTGAAACTCAACATCATGGCTGGTTTTCTGATTCTGAAATCTATGGTCCTGGCGATCATGAAATATTGCCACATTTCCATGTTACCCAGTGATTACTATGGAGAAGAAGGACCACAGACCAGCACTATCAAAATCACCTAAGAACGTGTCAGAAATGAAGACCCTTGGGACTCATTTTAAATTCCCTGAGTAAGAATCCACATTTAACCAAGATTGTAGGTGATTCATAATACTGTTCGAAAACTCTGGCTTGGTCCAGTCCTTTCCTCTATAAATCTCATGAATCTTATTTTCCATCTCCTTCAGAGAGGGTTAGGGGACTATTTCATCTGGGAGATTCACTTGCTTATTTGCTAATGAAATCTATCATCCTGTTACACGGTCACAGTTTGCCGTTCCTGTAAAGAATGCTGCTCCCTTCTGAAGAAAGGGGGCATGCATCCCCTTGCTCATTCCTGTGTCAATTTGTCACATACGTTGGTCCACACTTGACTATATGGAAACTCGTTCATTCTTCCCTTCCATCTGGGTATTCCAATTTGTTTACCTTTTACATTAATGATGGCATTCATGTTTACACTCCCCATTCCCCAACTCTGGTCTCTCACTTATGGGCCAGCTGTAGCTTCAACTGTCCCTCTTAAAATCAAGTCCTACAAAGTGAACTAAGTAATGCAGGCATGTTTTTCCTGGGGGAGGACACAAACACCTGTCCTCTATGATCTCAAAACGCTGGGGCTGTTATTGACTAAATGGCACCAACCACACACAGCATATTATGCAAGTGATCAGCTCAGGTGCCAGATGCTATTCTCAGATACCAAACAGGTATGTCTCAGATATAGAGACTCCCCTTCTCTCTATTCATGGCCAGATTTGGGGAAGCAAGCCTCCTACATGCACCTTCTCATCTGGCCAGAGTGTAGAAAACCATCTATCTGAAATTCTTTTTCCTCTTAAAAAAAGTATCAGTAATTTTCTTCTCTGGGACCTTCAGATGTTTTGAGCATTTACTGAGGAATCAGAAACCTTCATTCTGGATTACTTATACAGTATTCATTAGAGAGAGACAGAGAGTATCTAGGCCCTGAGGCAGCAAAGATGAGCAAGTGAAAGTCCTTACTTAGGTCACATACTTAAGAAAGAAAGACAGGTAAGTGAAAGTATAATCGCAATACTGTTCTATGGGAAGGAGAGAGGAATACATGAGAATCTGCCACAGAGAGGAATAGACAGTGTCACCGGGCAATGGCACATGCAAAGTGTCTTATAAGGATGACTGTGCTGGTCAAAGACAGGTATTCCAGGTAGAGGACCAGGCTGGGACAGCCACTGAGAAGAGAACCTTGCAGCAGAGTAATCAGAGAATACTGAAGAGTTTAGTATTGGATTCAGGAGAAGGGAGTGGAGAAGCACGAGATAAATATTCCCAACTTATATTTTAAGAAAACCTTGTATAATGAACCATACGGTGAGAGTTGAATCCTTTGAACACAGAAGAGCAATGAAAGAGTCTTCTTAAATATAGGATTATCGTGATCTGATTGAAGTTGCACAACAGACTGGAAGCGGGCAGAAACTAGAGCTCCAAAGACTTCTGGGCAGTGGTACCAGAGCCCACTGTTGAAAGTTCTGTTGGACCAATGCTGGTAAAATGTATCACCCAGGTATAACAGGACAAAGCATTTTAACAATAATAAAAGCTTTGCCAACACAGTTGTTAACTCCTACGCAAAATAAGTGCTTAAAGCTCTTAGAAATTGTAAGGGAATTAATTTCAAATCCCTTGTGAGAAAGGGAACAATCCTTCTGCCCATTTCCTACTGAGCGTTTTACTGGATGAACGAATCAGGAAGCCTGAGTCCATAGTGTTAATGAAATGGATAACTATCATACCCACCCAGAAGGAATCTGTACAGTGAATCCAAGGAAAGAAGGAAGTGGCTTTGAGAATAAAGTTAATGAAAGAAAAGTCAGGTCGCATCCAGAAGGAAATAAAAACATCTAAACCTCTGTGTATTCTAACCAAGACATCACCGAAGCAACAGGGAGTGAACAGTTGGAAACCCTACAGCATCTTTCAGGATGCAAATGCAAATCCCACTCACGTCTCCTTTTTAAAGGTGTGTTCCCACCCAGTGTCTCATGTAAGCCACACCACACCTCTAACAGGTTCTGTTTTAGTCCCAATTTACCTGGCTAAGAACACTTTACATTCTAAGAGTTGAATAACTGATTTAATTCTCAAGTCTCTTTGTGTTACAGAAAAGGCTGCAACTTCTCTTACCACGAACCACAGAAATGGCCACTTTTTAGGTTAAAATATTTAAATGTTGGCAACCTTAAATGGTGCAACCTAGTAGACCCCAAGTACAGTGCACTAAAATTTCCAATCAACAGCATGTTATTTCATACAGGTTCCCTGGTTGCAAAAGCCAATTGATTCAAAATGTCAAGTGAAATGTCAAGGAAAATGGTTCTGTGCCTTTGTTCATCTGGGCACCAAGCTGACCCATGTTTGTCACTGAAATGGATATTAAACTAAAGGAAGATCTATGTGAAGTCCATCTCTTCTCTCATTTTTCTAAAAGTGACCATACATACTCATTTCATTTGTATCTCATTCCTCTAAAATACTATAAATCATAAGATGCTGTATGGAAGACATAATTATTTTACATCTCACATACACACACACACGAAATCATTCTTTTTGTTCTAGTCCAAAATATCCTTTTTTTAAAAAAATGTAGCATTTCAGGAGCTATATTTTACCTCCAGGTTTCTAGAAAAAAAATAAGAGAAAGATATTCAGCCAGGCAATTGTAAGGATGAGCCTGTGCTCTGTGAATCATAATCACTGGTGGAAAAAAAAATGATATAAAGTCTCTTGCCAGGAGGATCCAAATAAGAACTCTTTGAATAATGTCCTCCTAGTTACAAGGTGAGAGCCAGATTTTTAAGGACCTATACTTTCTTCTTTGCTTCTCATTGAAAGAATGTGTCTATAGTGAGTATAAAGAATTCTCATTATCTGAACGGCCATCTCAGCCCTTGTGGAAGGCTGTTCCGCAAGTGACCTTTCACTGGTTTTGATTCATCAGCACACTTTCTAGTGGCTGATTGTGGTGGTCAAAGCCACCCACAAGGGCACAGAGTCTTTGCAAAAGACTTAACTATACCTAGCCAAGTGCCCCGTAGATATCTGTACTTCTACCCACAGCCACAATTGGTTAGTAAAGTGATTGCCAACACTTCCCATCTTGGGATGCCTCTAAAGGTCCAGAGGTACATTTTTATGTTGGACTGAATGGCATCTTTAATAACTAATAGATCTGTTAATGCCCAGAAATCACAAATAAACACTTTTTTTCTCTCTTGCACATGGTACCACATGTCCAACATCAGTGTTACACCCGACAGCCTAAAACCTGGCTCAGTTCTTTCATCTGCTCCTCATGTGGTCCAGGGTTCTCTCAACAATGGGGTCAATTCTTTCTGATACCCCCACGAGACTTTGAAATGCAGTAATCAAAAGTGCCTTCTTCCCCACCTAAAATGAAAATGAAGCCACATTATTCTTTTGCTTAAAAACCTGAAGTTTTTGTGCTTTTTGTGTTTTTTTTTTTTTTTTTTTTTTTTTTTTTTTTTTTTTTTTTTTTTTTTTTTGGTTGGTGGTGGTGATGGTTTTTTATAACTGTCAGGATAAAAGACAAGCTTTGACTCTGTCCTAAAAGTGCCCACAGTGAGCTCTCAGCTGGTCCCACTGACTCTTTTGGGTCATGCCCTGCTACTGCGGCCCTACAGACAAACTTTGCTTTCTTTTCTCTCCAGGCCTCTGCCCAGGCTGCACTCTTAACATTTTCCTGTGGAGAAACCCACCAAGATTCAGTTCCAGATTGCCGTGTCAAGTCTTGAGTGAGGGTGAGTTGGGGTGGCCGGGGAGCTGAGCCTCTCTCTATCCCTGGCACATATCCCAAAGACAGACATCTGGACGTGTCTTTTCCTGACCCCCTCCCAAACATGCACAGCTGGAGCAAGACATCTTTCAGAGAAGACACTGTCCCTGCACTCTGCGTCATTTCTGATTAAGTGTAGAAGCTTAAGTTAAATGAGCAACTTTAAGGAACACAACCAAAGCAGCTAGGGATTAGCTGGGCTACGTATAGAGAGCCGACTTCAATGGACTTAAATCTTGTCATGCTTCTCCTGTTGAGTGACCATCACAATTTACTAGCCCAGCTCATCTATAGGTTGGACATGGTGAACTCTCTTCAAGGACATGTTCAAGCCACCCCAAAAGGTCACTCTTATTAGCAGTTCTTGCTCAAAGTGAGGACATGGCATGGTTCTACTGACAGGAGAGTGAAGATAATCTCCATCTTTGAGCTCACTCACTTTCTTGGTCCTTACTCCTATGAGAGAATATGAAAAAGCATGCCTAAAACTGGAAGAACTAAAGCTATATTAAATTAAGTTTTGATTTTTATAAAATTCTTTTTACCTGACAATGTCAGGGTGATATTAATAACCAAGATATTAAAACAATTTGAAATATATTTCTTGGATACCTACCCAGTCAGATAAAGAGAGAAATTTAGGGTCTGGAGGGAAATGACCACCCTGTAAATAGGCTTGCGCAGCTGTCAGTGGGAGAAGCAATTAAAACACAGACCACCAATCAGGGGAAGAATGTTTATATCAACGTTAAGGAATGGAGGCAACTAAAATTTTCTTTACCCTGAAAAAGGAAAGTGGAATATAGCACAAAGGTGAACAGATGGAGTTTCTGGCCTCCAACAATGGAATTTATTTATTTAAAATCCTATATTTATTCTAACATGTTTAAACTTCAATCACCTTCAAAGTCCTCTCCATTTGATGCAACACATCTAGGAGACATTCTTTCCACTGCTCAGAACAGTTTTTGAACTTGCTGACTTTGAGGTTTTCCAGTTTCTGCCATTTTTTGTTTTATCTCTTCTGCATGGGCAAAACTTTTCCCTGTGAGGACATTTTTTCCTCCAGAGAAACAACAACGAAAATTCACTTGAGGTGAGATCGGGTGAACAGGGAGAGTGAGGCATTGGGTCATGCTGTTTCTGGTCAAAAACTGCTGAACATCCAGCAGGGTGCGGGCAGGTGTGCCTGTGAACCACCCATCACAAAATGGGCAACTGTCATTGAAAATCTTCCTAAAAACTTCACTGACATGGAACGCAGCTCCTCACAACACCTCTAACTGGTGCACTGGTACAGATGGGTTTCTAGAACATTCACTAGCAGGAATGCCTGTACTACAAGAAGCCTCATCCCCTCCCTAAATAATAACCTCTTGGAATTCAAAACAACTTCACAAACTAGCCCATTCATAACTCCAAATCAACTGGTGTTGGACTGTATTAAAAACAGAAGATACCCTTGAAAGGGGATTGAGTTTGGGGATTTTGCAAAACTCCTGGGTAATTCTAGCCTTGAGAAGTTATTATTGTGGTCTCAGCCCAAATCTGCTTGATAGTACCATAAATAGTAATTTGTTAATGCGGCATCATGGACATGTGACTTTTGCTTTTATTCAACTGTTTCCTTGAATGTGATTGATACTTATGTCTGTTGATTGGCACTAGCTCTGCTCTTTATTTCCGCTCAAAGTCACCAGGTTGCATTAGGGAATAATAATAGTGAATAACAACAAGAAGAATAACCAATATTTATTGAGGTACTTTTCTGAGCACTTTGTAAGTAATAATTCATTTTGATCCTGAAATAAACTTCTGGCTTAGGCTTATATTTTCTATTTTACAGATGAGGAAACAGGGGCTTAGTAAGATTGTCATTTGCCTAAGATCACAGAGTTAGTAAAAGAGAAGACTGTGTTCTGTGCAAACCTGTTCAGAACGATTTGATCTAGCATTCACTACAGTGGGAGATGGAAGGGAGGGTTTAAAACTGTGGGCTTTGGTGCTCACACAACTGATTCAAGGTGACTCTCCTGCTCCTAGCCTTATGAAAAATACCTAAACTCCTTGCCCGTTAGTGCCTCTTTGTTTAAATGGATATATATTTTTTAGAAGTTTTTTCTTTAAGATTTTATTCATTAGAGACAAGGGCAGAGAGGGAGGAAGAAAGGGAGAGAGACATCAATGTGTGGTAGCCTTTCACCTGCCTCCAGCCACAGACCTGGCTGCAGACCTGGTTATGTGCCCTGGCTGGGAATCGAACCAGTGACCTTTGTGTTTGCAGGCTGGTGCCCTATCCACTGATCCACACCAGCCAAGGCTAAATGGATATTTTAATAGTTTCAACTTCAAAGTAAACATAACAAGTCCCAGCATAGCTGAATCACTCATAGGGTCAATGGGCAGAAGAAGTGAAACCTAGATATCTTGATTTATAGATTCATTTTCATTTTCACAGGATGGCTTTTACCCACAAGCCCGATTTGAAAGGCCTAAAATACTTGGCTCAGGAACCGACATTTTCCAATCGTGTGAGCTGCAATCCAGTACAGAACACACCAGCTCGCTGTAGGGACACAGCCTAGGTATTTGAGATAGTTCATAAGTTAACCGAAAACTCAGTGGGGACCCTCATTTGTGAGTGCATTTGGAGTCTGAGAGTTTCTGAAAGCACTTGGAGTCTAAGAGTGAAGAGTGGATCTTCAGAGCCGTCAGGAGGTGGGGCAGGGTAGGAGGTCAGGGATGCCCCAAGGGCCGGACAGCTGTTTCTTCCCGCCCACACTGCGCACTGCTGCCTGAGGAGGCGAGGCGTCACCAAACCGCAAGGAGACCCTAAGCTCTTGCCGCCACACTTTCTGTGACCTGCTTTCTGCGTGGTAAGCTCTTGGTCTTCATTATGATCCGCACATTTTTTTCCAGCACAAGGAGGTGTGTAAAAAGGGGCCTATGGTTTTTCTGCAACTCCATGCAGAGCTCCACTCACCTGCAGGGCAGCAGCAAATACTCATTTAACAAGCAGGCTAACCCCCATCACCTCATTTTATGAAGCACACAGTTTTCCCATTGGTCTGATGGACACAATCGGACAATGTGCTCACAGAACTTGGTTTTATTGAAAATAAACTGAAATTCTATTTCTCTGAATGACACAGAAAGTGCTATTCTTCATCCAGACAACCTGTCATTGATTTTCTAATGATGTTTTCTAAGCACACCGTTCAAGATCTGAAAATTAAAATATTTACCTTACAAAGAATTCACATAGCTATCAATAGCTAATACAATTGGCTCTTGAGCATATTACCAGTACTGTTGCCTATGTTACTTCAATTGTCACAACACTTCCATGAGATAGCACGATTATCTCTACTTTCAGATAAAGTAACTAAGTAGGACAGGGAGAGTAATTCAGCTAAGGTGTTGCATAGCTAAAAAAATTCTGTTCACCATTATGCTTACACCAACTTCCACATAGTTGCCTTGTTGGCAATGTGAAGCATGAACTCTTTATCATTAATTTTTTGGATGGACACTGTCAATTGAGTGGGCATGGTTTTCTTAGGTTTTCTGAGACACTGAACATTCTGGCCTTGCTCAGAAGTGACCTGCACAAGAATTGAACTGGAAGGAGCCACCTTCTTTAGAATTGACCATGAAGGAAATGATGAAGGCCTTGCTGGAAACGTGGTATTGCCAAGACAGCCTGGCTTAAACACAGTATTTCTATATTGAATAAAGGTAATAATTCCTGCTATCTGTATCCCCAAAGGTATGAGAAAGACTAGTTGAAATATTTACTGTCTTTCAGCATATGGTCTGGGGGATCCTGGCATTTGAGGGGGAAACTGCGGGTGATCTGTCCACAGCCACCTGCTCCAAACAGTAGAGCTACTCTCCTGCGTCTGTTATGTTTTTGGTTTGAAGGCTTGAAAAAAGGCACTTCCTAAAAAGAAGAAACGGATTGAAACAACTGAGCTAATGCATGCAAAAACACACTTTATGGGATACGATCAGGGAATTTTATTACTTTCCAAGTATTATTTTTAAGAAGTCCTATTTTCATTCATAGGGGAGCAGGACAATGATAGAAAAATACTTGCTTTGAGATTAGAAAGGCCAGTGCTTGCTTGACTTGCATTTTAGTCACGATTCTGTAGAGAAACAGAATTAATAGGATGGAAATATCTGCATCTAGACCTTGAGATCTATTTTTTTTAAATAAGGAATTGGCTTCCATGAGTTAGGACGCCAAGAAGTCTCGGGACCTACAGCCATGTCTCTGGGGAGCCAGAAAAGCCAATGATGGAGTTTCGGTTCCAGTCAGAGGCAGGAAAGAACCAGTGTCCCAGCTCAACACAGTCAGGCAGGAGGACTTTATTTTTTTCTTCATTTTCTACATAGTATTTTTTTATTGCCATTTAATTCCCCTTATATTCCTCCTCCCCACCTCATTCACCACACTGTTGCTCGTGTCCATGAGCCCTTTTTCCATATTGCTTGATCCCTCCACTGTGCCCTCACCTCCCCCACACCAATAGACATCACCCTAGTATCTATTTTCCTCTTAGGATGGCCAGCTACCCTGCACTGCCTGGATCAGGCTCGCTCATATTAGGGAGCACTGCCTCCTTGACTCAGCCTATTAAATGTCACACTTACCCAGAAATACCCTCACAGACACACCCACAATAATGGGTGGTCATGGCGCCCATGTCTAAGCCAAGTTCACATAAAATGAAACATCTTGGCTTCCTGTTTGGCCACGTACTAAGAGTGGCTGAATAAATCACTGATTAATCACCAACAAAATGGTGATGAGAAACTTTCCCATGTAGAGCTGTATTGAAGATAAATTGTGCCACTGTCTATGAAGTGCCTTCACTGAATTAATTATAACTGTTTCTATTCTGCATCCCTATAAATGCCCCCTCATCTATAAAATGGGAGCCATCTTTGCCATATCTATATACCATGAGAGGTAATAATTATAAAGTAATTAAGAATGACACAGAAAGACTTACTATGTAGGTAAGTCTAGTTTTAATTTTTACATCCCTATAAGGCAAATGTTCGTATCTATTTAGCAAGCACAGAAACTCAAACTCAAAAAGTTTAATATTAGGTTGGTCGAAGAGTCCATCGCATTTCTTTTCTGTATGTTACTTTTCCATAGATGGTTCTGTAGTGCTTAGTTATCTTTAATGTCATTGGAAACAATTTTGTTAAATTGTTTTGTGACAGCTGTCTTATCACTTATGCATTTAAAATCACTTCTCAAAATTGGTGAATTTTTGTGTGGGCATTTTAATATTGAAGATGGAAGAAGATTCACAACCTTTTGGGCACATTATGCTTTATTATTTCAAGAAAGGTAAAAATGCAATTGAAACACACCAAAAAACTGGTGTGACAGATCAGATGTGTCAGAAGTGCTTTCAGAAGTTTCTTGGTACTATTGACATTTCTGGCCAAATAATTCTTCACTGTGGGGCTGACTTATGCATTGGAAGATGTTGAGGAGCAACCGTGGCCTCTACCCACTAGAAGCCAATAGCAGGAGATAGCAACATACTTAAAATATCCAAATCAATGACGTTATTAGTAAAAACAAAAAAAAATGTGTACTTTCTTTTGTGGAAAAAACATAACGGACTTTTTGGCCAACCTTGTATTTTGCCCAAATTTGTACATTTGTTTTTGATATCTAAGTCCATAATCATAACCATTTTCTTATTGGTTCTATATGGCTCTACTTTTAAGAACCAATCAATTCCTTCAGTCACTAGACAATTCTCATACTTTCAGCAAATCTTATCTTCATGTCAGAATGAAATACCCTAAGTTCCTTCATTGATTTATTATCTGACATATATCATCCATGGACTGAGTGTTTTATGAATGTAGGAAAGTTTAAAACTACCTCTTTATTATTACTTTTCTCCAAAAATGGGGGCATATATACAGGCTTGTTAAAGTAGTTAAAAGAGTGTGTTGAAGACCTCAGGAATACTGAGGTCCAAGCTCAGCTCTGTCACTCACTGGCTGTGTAACCACTGACAAGCCAATTTACTGTTCTGGACCTCAGTTTCCTCATTCACCAAAAAGGGATTCAATTAGTGGAATATTTTAAAACTCCTCGGAGACAAGAAGGGAGACATATGCTGCCTGAAAGCCTCACTTTAGCTTCTGTGTGGAGTGGGCTCGTGAGGGCCTAATTGGGGAGGAGGCTCAGTTTTTGCTGTGCTGGAATCAGGTGCACCAGGATGAAGAGCACATGTAAACAAGGGCCTAGCTTGCTTGTTTTCCTAACAAAACATCCCAAAGCATGAGAACAGAGACTTGAGCTCTGTTGGCAATCCATAAAACATGAATGCATCTCTCTGCATGCATTTCCCTCCTCCCTTCAGGTTCCCTGTAATGAGGAGATGATGAGCTCCAGACATAGGCCAGGGTGCCTGGGAACTTCCGCTCACATCCACTTGGTTAGAAGAACTTCTGCAGTTAAAAGGCAAACCTTTTCAAGGGATGTTCTGACAGCCGAGTCACACCCTGAGTTTAATATCATAGGGTTTTCTCAGGAATCTGAGGGTACCGATAGGGGTCCCCCTAATAGGCACTACTCAGTTCTCACTGGGTAAGCTAAGTTTTGTCTTTGCTTCATTGATTGTTTATTTTTTGTAATCAAATCATGAGAAAGTATTTTAACTAAAACTGTGCAGAACTCACCCTTATAAAGTAAAGCCCTCTAATGCCATCATTTTATCTTAGATATAGTCCTGATATTATTTATTTTTCTTGCCTCTTCTGTTGGCTTTTGGCACACAGTTTTCCTTTCATTTTCCTTAATATTTCCAACCACTGTATCTTGGGCATCCTGTAGGCCCAGACTGAGGTTGGGGAATGTTCCCAGCTCCCTGGGTGGGAAAAGATTTCATCTCTTTTCTTAACACTAATCATCTATGACTGTCTCAGGGAAAAACATATTATGAAAAAAATGCCAAAGCAATCTTGTTATACCATGTTCATGGATAGGAAGAATTAACATCATATCACCTAAAACAATCTACAGATTTGACACAATTCTGAACAAGATAGCAATGGCATATTTCATAGAACTAGAAAAAATATTCTGCACATTTATATGGAACCACAAAAGGCCCCAAACAGCCACAGAAATCTTGAGAAAGAAGAACAAAGTTAGAGGAATCATTCTACTTAATATCAAACTATACTACAAGGCTATAGTAATCAAAATAGCATGGTACTGGCATGAAAACAGACATATACATGCAGATCAATGGAACAGAATAGGGAGCCCAAAAATAAACTCACTCCTTTATGATTAATTAATATTTGACAAAGGATGCAAGAACATACAATAAGGTAAAGATAGTCTCTTTAATAAATGATAGTGGGAAAACTTGGTAGATATACTAAAAAATGATACTTCCATGTGGTTTCAATTATATGTGAACTCTATTGAACAAAATAAACAAACCAAATAGAAACAGACTCACAGGTATAGAGAACACATTGACAGTTGTCAGAGGGGAGGAAGGTTGGGGTCTGAGTAAAAAAAGGTAAAGGGATTAAGAAAAGAACTCAGATGTAACAGTATGGCAACTAACACTTATCAGAAGGAAAAGGAGTGGGGGTAGAAGAGGGAAAGGGGGAAAATTGTGATGGAAAAGGTGGTGAACACAGCACAATATATAGATGAAGTAGTATAGAATAGTACACTTGAAACATGTGTAACTTTATTAACCAATGCTACCCAAATGCAGTCAATAAGTATTTAAAAAATGCCAAAGCAGCTGTGGATTTCAAGTGGAAATGGGGCTGCCTTCAGTTAGGAATGGTTTCTGTTGTTCTGAGAGGAAGACCTGTTGTGCTCAATATTTATCACTGGTGTTACTAATAGAAATTTGCTGAATATAATATGGAAAGAGAATGGGATGACTGGTATGGGATATCAAAATTATACATACAGGAAAGTAACAGAAGGTGAAGATATGTTAAATAACATAATAACATATTTGTTATGATCTCCTGCACAAGCAGATGGCAGATGGACTTCCAATCAAAATTTAGTGTGGAGGTCAAGATGGATAGCAACACACACTCACACACACACACACACACACACACACAGAGACCAAGAAGGTATACAAGGGTTATAAATACATAATTGATTCGACTAGGGATTTCAAACAGATTTAGGGTAACCTGAGATGGCAAGGAGAGGAGACTAGTGTTGTCTCTCTCTCATAGTTCTTAGGTGATGATGCTGGATTGAGAGTCCAGGAAAGAAGGGATTTACATGGTTTGAATTTCACACAAACATCAAAATATCAAGTCAGATTCCTCATTACCACATCCCTACTTCATAGAATGCAATTTTAGATTGAGATAAAAAGAATCCAGTCACAGAGGTCAGGTGGCACAGATTCAAATCTTTGCTTCACCATGTATAAGCTTGTGACCTAATGCATGGTGCTTCATTGCTTCCAAATTGTGACCCTCTGTGAGTGGGGACAGCACTAGGACCCACCCAGGAGGGCAGGTGATTGGTAGGGATATTGCACACAGGACTGGACTGGACTGGAATATACATGGTTATGTAACACAGTCGTAGCCTCATTATGATACTTGGTAAATATTACACGTTATGCAACAACCATTAGTCCCTTCTTATTTGACCTGACTTTTCTCAATAGGATAAGGTTCTAGATCTACCCTTTTATGTCATGGCTTTAAATTTGCAGTTCAGGCTGTTCTTATGGGCTGGGTGCTCTTTTCCTTTGGCCACATTGACCTCAGCTCCCTTCACTTTGGGGGTCTCTGACTTGCTGACACCCACTTTCTCTCCTCACTGACAGTGCGGCAGCCTCCTGGCATGTGTGTGAGGGGTTGGTGCTGTGGTTGCCCACTGCTTAGTTTTGAACAGAACAAACTCCCAGAACACACAGACCTCAAATTTCATGATATTTTAGCAGATGGAAGAACTTGGTTTTCCAACTGCACATCCTACAAGGAATCTGCCTGAACATACAAACTTTCTTATACAGATTCAATACTCATATCTTGGTCCACATTTATTTTTAATCATTTAACCTCACTTGTTTTATTTTTAAGTGTAACTAGCTGTCATTTTCCCAAATGTTCTCCAAGTCATAAAATAAGACCTTCATTAAGGAAGATTTCTCCCTCCTTGAGTTTCCTAATGCATTTTATCCATACTACTTCTCAAGACATGGGTCCATTCTACCATGTGTTTTACTCATGTGTGTGTGTCTACATGGCTGATAATTCAGGTTTGCTAAATGATTAGGATCATCATTTGGATATCTGTTAAAACTTGTATGTAGCTTTTAGTCCTTAGAGTTTCTGATTCAGTGGGTTTTAGGTTGGGGCTTGGGAAATAATATGTTAACAGGCACTCAAAGATATTCATGGAGCACTGGTCTACTTTCCCTATGGATTTTAAATTGCATGTGATTTGTGTCTTCACTACTAGAACAGGCAAGATCTTTTGTGCAAAGTGAAACACCAGTGTTCCAGTGAATGCATTCTCCAGCTCATTGGGGTTTTCTGGAGCAAAATAATAATAACCACACAACAGTTATGATTCATTACATATTTACCATGTAGTCCACTCTTTAAATTAAAAAATATATATATATAATTTATTGTATTCCATTCTTTGAGCACATCACCATATCTTACAACAATGCCCTAACTCAGAATGTAGATCTCCAGGTTACACATGAAAATGAGACTCAAGGTGAGGGTGGTAAATGCCTCAGTATGCACAGCTTAAAAGTAGCCAGATCCATCTTCACACCCGGGTGTCTGGCGGTCAAGCCTCTGTGACTTGCGAAGTGGACTGGACATATTTATCTAACCACTGCCGCTTGTCCTAGTTAACATTCTCCTTGAACGACCTACAAGGTCCTTAACTTATCACAGGCATAAACGTCTCTGATGCGCCCAGTTTAAAAATTGCAATACACACATAAATAATTCAAGCAAACAACGTGCTGGAGTTGAGTGCATTAGGGCTAAAATAACCCTCCCCTTTCTGACTAGTTTAGAAAACCATCATCATTTTCTAGAAATACTCTCTGGGCTTCATGTGGCGCATGGTACATTGAATTTGTTAGCATTTTGCCAGCTCTGCCATTCAAAAGGAAAAAACTCACTCTGGAATTGCTGCGAAATCAGCGGAAATGTAGATTTAATTGGCTTTGTCTCACAAATAACCTCCTTCGTGCCAGCTTTATTGCGGTGGTTGGAGAACAGCCTTTTGCATCAATATACTGGTTGTTTCCGTTAACAACCTGCCCTGTCAATGTGAGAGGTATTTACTGACTGGCCAAAGCCTGGCCCGGCTGTCTTGAAAACTGAATTTCATCTGCCAAAGGCTCCGCTTGATGGATGGATGGACAGATTGACGGATCAATCTGCTTTTATCTGCAACATCATCTCAGAACAACTCCTTCTCCCACTTGGACCATTCCCGCCGATCCCACAGCCTCTCTGAGGACTTCAGGCCTCTTAAACTTTTTCCACCGCTGGCCCCTCACACACATTGCCTGTGTCAGCGTTCACCTGACCCCATCCTCTTATCCTTTATACCTCCCTAAATGTCACCTACTTAAGAAAAGCATTCTTGGGATTCTAACTGGGATGGGCTACTCTCCATTCTTATTAATCTGTTCTTCTCATTTGTGTCATTTGCCATAATAAGGGGTTGATTTTTTTTTTTTTTTTTTTTTTCCTGTAAAAAGCCAGATAGTAAATGAAATAGGACACTGGCAGGTATGCTCTGATGACGCTCCTCACCCTGCCCCCACTTCAGAGTCCTGATTACAATGTACAGTTGGAACAATTTTTGTTTTACACTGGTCTATACCCAGCATTCCCATTAAAATAAGTTTCATGAGGACAGCAATCACATTTTACTTGCTCTTTATTGCATTGAATGCAGTAGATGCTCAACAAATATTTATTGAAAGAATGAATTAATGAAAGGCTTAGCTTGGTTTAAATATTTAGTGTTAATGAGGCTCTATATCCCGCAAGATAGGTTCTAAATCCTTATTATACCCTCCCATGAACTGCTGACCTGATAAAATCTTCAGTTTCAACCCTCGTTACCACCTTTACTGTCCTAGGACAAGAGTTAAAGCTTAGACATTTATTTGCTCCATCACTTAATATTCCATGCACAATAAATATTAGGCTAGGCACCAGGCCACTCCCTCATGGAGTATGAAATCTGGTGTTGTCTCCAAGCACATGGGTTTTTATTACTCCGTGTTTTGCATTCTGTTTAGTATGAACCTCCTTTACCTCCAGATTCTTGCTGTCAGGCTCACTGAGTAATCTTCCACTCCAATTTAACTGAGTGACCCTCTGAGGCTCTCTCAACTCTCATTCTCCGCTTCATTCTTTATTTTTTGAAGATTTTATTTATTTTTAGAGAGAGGGGAAAGGAAGGAGAAAGAGGGAAAGAAGCAGCAATGTGTGGTTGCCTCTACTACACCCCTAAGTGGGGACATGGCCTGAACCCAGGCATAAGCCCTGACTAGGGAATTGAACTGGTTACCCTTTGCTTCACAGGTTGGCACTCAACCCTCTAAGCCACACCAGCCAGGGCTGCGTCATTCTTTACAACACTCATTTCATGTCTTCATCACCACAACACTTTATCTCACTGGGTCTCAGTGACTTCTCTAACGGTCTGTTTCATTCCACAATGACATTTGGTAAGCCGAAGGGACAAGTCTGCCATTCTGTGTAATGCCATGACCAAGCCCAAGACCTGGAAAGCACCAAATCAATGTTGGATGGATGAGTCAATTCTGACATGTTACCCAGAGTCTTATGTAGTGCTAAGTATTTGGAGACTGAATTCAGAAGAATTTGGTTACAATACTAAAAAAAAACACTGTTTGGAATATTATCAAGTAAGCTTTTCTGAGAGTCAAATATTTGTGAGTTAAAATCCCAGTATGTTAACTGATTTTGAGTATATTATTATCTTTTAGTTATATAAAACAGTTAAAATGGAATGGTATTAAAGTCCCGTAATTTGACTGGAGTAAAAAGCAAAGACTCCACCAGCATGGCAAGTTTATTAAGGATAAAGTTACACAGGGACACCCTCCAATGGGATCTGACCGGATACCTTGCTTTCTGGTCAACAAAGAAGATACGTTGCTTTTATTTTAAATACATATCAAAGGCCTACCTTCATAGGGTCACATATTTCACTAAGTTCTTTAATATGCTTGCATGAAGACTTTAGTTCTAGATATACAACACTATAAAACATTGAAAAGTCAAAATGATCCTCTAGAAAGCCAATGTGTATATATAATGGCTTTCAAATATTTGTGTTGGAAAGATGCCTCTTTTGTACACAATAACTGTGGACCCATGCCAGTCATCTCGGCCACAGAATACCAAAGGCCTTTGCAAATGAAATGACAGGGTTTTCGGGGAAGCACAGGTTGGTTTTTTCAGTGAGTGACAGGAGGGCTCCAAATACTAGGAGCGCTTTCTGAAATGCAGGATTTTCGTTTACTCACTGGATTTGTCAAAAAGCATTCCCCGAAGACAAGCCCTGTAAAGCAAGTGGCAGGGCTGAAATTTTGCTAACTTTCCATTATCTCTTTTCACTCTTCCCTGAACATATGTTTCACAATAGTTTTATTAGCAAGTGGAAACGTGCCACTGTCCAAAATCTGTGGTGTGATTAGCATTATTGAATGGCAGGTTTTGTGTTACTCGTGTTTATTTTATGCCTTGCCAAACCATCTGCTTCCTTGGGCTACGTCTTATGAGATAATAAGCAGCAGTGACAATTGAGGTATAAGATGTCACTACAGTCCTAATGGCTCCTGCAATTTAGGCCTTGGGGTGCTGTTTAGGACATGAAGCTTGGAAATCATTCATTCATTCACTTGACTCAATACTCTGCACTGCGTACGGGGACAAGAACTTGTGGTTACCGAGATGTGTAATACATTATCTCTGACCACAGCAGTCTGGCCGGGGCGACAGTGACAGGGTAGCGCTAGGATGAAAGTATTCAGTGTAAGAATGCACCAGAGTCTTGAAACATTTCACAAGCACAACAATAAAAATGCTGCCAGACTAATGCAAACCTAATCACCTACACTGACCATGGTATCCCAAACAACATGAGTTAGCTTTTGAGAAATGTCACTCTGTGTGGCTGAAACATAGGGTCTGTATGGGAAATCGGGAGGAATGAGATGGTGCAACTTGGTAACAATTGCTTGTTAGTCCATCCATACTGTACATCCTTTCTTGCATGGGGTCCTTCTGACAAACTATGAGACTAAAACCATTGTACTGTTTTGCTTCTTTTGTAGATTAGAAAGCTGAGTTTCAGAGAGTTTAAAGGGCATATTGATTCAGTGCTCCCACAGAACACTGGAAGTGGGTAATTCAGAGCTATTGGGACTATTAATTTAACTGTGGGCATGCATGGCTTATACTGGTGCTTCTCAAAGTGCTGTCCTGGACCGGCGTTATCAGCATCGCTAGAAAATTTGTTGGAAATGCAGATTTTTAGGCCATGCCCCCAAACTACTAAATCCAAAGCTCTGGGGCTGAGGCTCAGCAACCTCCAGTCTAACAAGTGCCCCAGGTGCTTGTGATGCTGAAGTCTGAGAAGCACAGGTCCAGGGAAAGAACACTGGATGGGGTGGGGTGATGAGGCTGGTGACACTGGGGAGATGCAGCCTTCTGAGGTCAGAAAGAGGAGACGGCAGCAGCCAGAGACATCACTACTGTTAAGCCTTCCTGCAATGTCTTCTTGAAATTTTTATCAGCTGTGGTTTCCATGACTTAATTGTTTTAGGGTTCATTCTTGAAAATAAATAAAATGTTTCACAAATGCAGTAAACAGAAACCAGGGACTGAATTTCATTTTGGCAAGTTACCAGCTATGTAATCTTAGACCATCTCCTTATATTCCCTAAGCCTGTTTTTTCATATATTAAATGAGTTTAATATTAGTACTTACTGAAGTCTTTCTGTAAAATTTAAATAACTTAATATTTAGAAAAAGTTTAGAACTACATTTACTTAATATATTATATATTACCTGTTATTAATGGTATTTTATCACTAATGTTGTTATTATCAGTATTACTCCCTTTTTTCTTTCTGTTTTATTTTTTTCCCCCTCCAGAGCTCTTTTCTTTGTTGACATTTTACTTGAATTTGAGTTTCCCTTTGATTGCTTCTTGGCTTTTAATTTTATACATATATCTTAGTTTACCTTTAACTAGTATCTATTTCATGGTAAGTTTCTATCTATATCTTGAACTTTGTTTCTTTTAAACTGTAAATATATATATATATATATATATAGCCTCTTAGAAAGCGTACACACAGAGAATCAAACAAAATAAAACCACGCATGTAACTAACAATAAACAAATAAGAAGAAGAACTACCATTCATTTACCAGCCCCTGTGACAGAACCTGGGAAGCTTCTCAGACACTTCTCTGGGCCTACAACTAACCCACCTGCAGATGTTAACAAACTAGACTCTTGCCATCTTTATTCCTGGAGCCTGAGTTCTCATCTCAGCTGAATTAGCACAGAAACTTTAAATAACTCTTTTTTGGAAGACATCACCCATTCCTACCTTTCCCTACCTTCTGCCCCACTTATCAGAGTGCTTTTTCTCAACCCAAAACAGAATGCAAATAATAGCTACACAAATAAATAAAATTGCAACACTCCCCCACATAGGACTCTTTTTGAGGCTGCACATTGGGTTGGACACAAGGTCCGTTTGCTCCCTTTCCATGTGATGGCTCTTACAGCACTTACTTGTCCTTAGCTTCATTCAAAACTATTTTATTAGATTTTAATGTGACAGCTATACCAACATGCATTAAAAATGCTAAAATTGGTTAATTTAATGTTGAAGATGGAAGGAAATATGCAACATTTCTGGCATATTATGTTTGATTGTTTCAAGAAAGGTAAAAATACAACTGATAGACAGAAAACAATCTTTTCAGTGTATGGAGAAGGTGCTGTGACAAACTGAATGTGCCAAAAGTGGTTTGCAAAGTTTTGTGCTGGAGATTTCTTGCTGGATGAAACTCCTCCATCAGGTGGACTGACTGAAGTTGAATAGTGATCAGTTTGAGATCTTGAGAACAATCAACATTCTACCATAGCCAACATACACAAAATATACGAATCAATCTAGTTATTGGTGCAAGTGAAAAAACGTGTATTTTACAGAAAAAAACTAAACGGAATTTTTGGTCAACTTAATACTTGGAGGATATGTATGACATCTGTCCAAAAAGTATCGGGGGTGCAAGCTATTTTAGTTATATTGACACTGGCTCGATACTTTCAGGACAGACCTGGTATTCTCCACTGCAGGCCCGTTCTCTGGTCCCTCCCTACTCCTACATAGAAGTTGCACAGCACAGTGGTTGAAAGTGGGGCTCCAAAGCCACCTTGCCTGGATTCAGAACATCCCTTCCGCTCCTCTTGTTCATCACGCAGGGCATGTGAGAGAGGCACCGTCTGTGTATTGCCCCTGACTACATCTAACCCTTCACTCGCGCTGTGCCAGGGGGCCAACATGCCTGAGCCCCATCAGTCAGCTCTCCCACCCTGAGGCCTCCTGGAATTGGCCACTGAAAGCCACCATCAGGAACTCTAGCAGGACAGCAAGAGAGGGTCCATTTCCTATTGGGTTGTCAAAGGCTGAGAAGGCCTGTCTATGAAGTCCAGTCCCTGTCGTATAGAGCTCTCAGGGTTGCTTTTTCTGCATCTTCGTAACTGCCTTCTCTTCCTTGGGGCTAAAAGTGGCAGCATTTTCTTCTATATTATCAGTTCCACTTTAGTCTGAGTAACGGATCTTTTACTTATACTCTGTCTAATAACCTGGTCTGCGCCTTAGAACAATGCTTATAACCACATCCCCTAGGTATTCTGCTTGTGCAATACATCTTAGGCTCTGCATTTCTTATTCTGAACCCTAGTTGCTATAGCTCATCATTGACATTAACCTTTGCCACACGGCTCCCATGCTGGCCAGTTCAATTCAGCTGTGTAACAATGACCCCTGGCCTTCTTGGCCTTGTATCTGTTACCTCCCCTGACCTATCTGGGCAATGGTTTGGTCTCCAGATCCCCACTCTTGGTTGTCTGAAGTATTCAAATACTAATAGAGGCAAGTCCTAGCAGTAAGAAATCTTCATTTCCAGATTATCTTTTATCTTCTAATCAATTATTACAATTGTGTTATTTTTAAAGATGCTCCTAACTATATTTAGTATTTCCCCTTTGAACTCTTAAAGAAGCTAATTTTTTTGGCAGTTTCCTTCTCTTTTCCAATCAATGTATTAGTCATCTTCCCCAGAGAATTTTGGAAGGAAATGATTCACCCCATTGCATTTTGAGAAAAAGCCTATTCTATTTTCTGCAGGTGTATGCTGAAGCTCTTTTCATACATTTTATATCATTTAATTTCAGAAAAGTCTCTGTGGAATTGCTTTCACTAGCATCCCCATTTTATAAATGACAAAACTGACACTCAGAAATCTTGTGAAATTTTCCCAGTCACAGAATCAGTCAATAGCAGAGACAGAATTCAACATTTTCTCTGTTAAAGGCCAGAGGTAAGTAAAAGACTTATTATGGTGTTTCTGTTTCAAAGTATGATTATTTAACATGAATACGAGCTAAAATATTTCAAACTAACAAGCAGCTTTACATTTCAAAGGTAAAATCCTAAGCATATGGCTCAAACATAGCATATATTAAAGGGTAAAAATTCTAAAGTTCATATGCCCAATGTGGCATTATTTACAAAGTAGGTTTAAAGGCCTCATGTTGCTTTTCTTTTTTCTAACTCCAAATTGTGCTGGTCAGCCTGGGGTAGGCACCCATCAAGAAAATGTCTCTGGTCCTCTTCCTCTAACAATAAACAGTGCCATGGTGAATGTGTTTAAGGTGTCAAGACTCATCTCTAACAGGTTAGGCCCACTCCTTTGGGCTAGGATTCTATTTGTCTCCATGTTAAGGTGCCAATTCTTCTTTTACAGTAGAGATCTATCCTGAAATCCCTCTAGCTAAATTTGGTAGCCTTAACTATTTTTCCTGTCTATAAAAAATCACCCCATTACAGAAATGGATGTTTCCTGCCATGATTCAGGTTTTGTTCTGAAGAGTTGCTATTCAGAACCACAAACTTCGCCATGTAACTGACTTGGTGAATTATTTGGTGTCAGGGATGGTTCTGTAATCCTGGGGGATGCTGGGAGCTGGCCAGGCCAGGGGAAGGGGGAGATGAGGAATTGTCTAGTCTGAACATTTCCTCTCTCTCTCCCAGAAAAACAATGTGCCCCAGACAGATCCAAAGTGAATCTATCCAACCATTAACTTCTCATTTTCTTTTTTACCTTGTGTGTGTATGTGTCAGGTCTTTTTTTTTTTTTTTTTTTTTCTCATTATTCATTCATACTCTCCAGTTTTGCTTTCTCTGAACCTAAAACTTATTTGCTTCTTCCACAATAGTAACAACCAAACTCACAAAATAAATATTTCCTTTAACCTCCAATCCTAGTTGCTTCCGCCTCATCCCTTCACTTTGTGTACTGCCGCCTTCTTAAGAGCATGGTTGAAAACGTGAGATTCCTGCTTCTTCTGATGCCAGTCTTCCTCCATATGGCTTGTGTCTTTCAGTGCCCTCCTAGAAACCCTCTGAATCTGTTCCTCGCTGCAGATACCTCTCACTGAGAGCTCCTTGAACTTCTAGTCTATAACAGGGCTAATGTGAGAACAATGTTGCTCTAGAAAGAGCAATTAGAATGTCACACTCAAATGGACTGAGTGGGATAATCTAGAGGGATCTGGACTTTGTGGTGACAATATTTTGAGTCCTGCCTTTTATGCTGCATTACACTTCTGACAACAAAAGCTCTGGTTGAGAAAATTTGGAGAATTTGAGCTATATGGAGTCTATCATCACCATTTACTTCATCTATCTTGTATTTATCATATTCTATATTTTCCTGGAATGCAAACTATTCTTTTTTAAATTTAACTGTAACATTGCATTTTAAGTCTCATAAAGAGAGCCCCAAAATAAACCCAGGACCCTGAAAGTAAATTACACTACCAACTATATCCAGAAACAAAAACATCTAAGAAAAAATAATGAACTTATTCCTTTCTGCGGTGAAAACATAGAATAAGGTTGACCTTGTTTGGCTTCCAAGAAAACTAAAGACAAACAGGAGGAGAGAGAATCACCACTGCATAATCCCTTATGACTAGAACACTTGGTTTCAGTTCTCACCACATTTTAAAATTTTGCTTCTCAGTTATACTTCCCCAAGTCCTATTTTCTTTCTTTCATTTAAAAAAATTATTTCATTGCATGCCTTTTTGTTGTAGCTTAGTTTAAACCTTTGGTGGCTATAAGGTGATGTAAACTAAATGCACAATGACTAGGTAAGACACACTGACAGTTAGTTTTATTCTTCACAGTTGTAAATGGACGGTGACTTGCTGCAGCATCCTCTGGTTAAGGAAGAGGCAGCCAGCTGAGGAGCATTTCTATGAGAAGAATAGTCAGGACACAGCATAAAAATAGTTATGAGGTTGAAGTATTTATGGCCATATTTTTTCACAGAGCAGCTCTGATTTAAAACTAAGCATAATGGGAAGAAAAATCAATAACTATCCTTGCAATAATTTGTTTTCATTTATTTTCCTGCTGGGCTGCAAGACAGGGACTCTTTTTTAGGGTTGTAAGTCCCACAGAGGGATCTTCAACCCAACCCTCCAAAAGGGGCGTCATTGTGCCAACACCTTAGGGTTGCTGCCCTTCCATGAACTCCAGTGGCCTCTCTGCCTGGTAGGAAAAACACCAATCTGATGTCAAGACCCACGCACATGTGACTTTTACTGGGCTACCTTGGGTTGAAATGTCAAATCCATTTCACTCTCTATTCCAAGCCTATCTTGGAAAAGACATTCAGATGGCTGTAGAAGTTAGCATCCAACTGAACTCTGGAATTAGAATTGTGTCCAGTTGCCTGGCACTGTAATTAATCTGAAATCATTACTTCTTAGCTGCCCGAGTATGTATTCAATTAGTCAGAAACTTCGAAACAGGAATGCCATTAGCACCATTACAGATTCCTCACAAATCCCATTGGCTGAACCTGAGCACTGCATTTTAACAGGATCACTGACCACTGGGATGTTTCCACAGAAAACGGTCCAATGGTCTGAATAAAAGGGCTCCTGAGGACCAAACAAAGGCATTTCACAATTTCAAATAGAAAAGAGATCAAAGTTCCTATCAACACTAGAAGACCAGCAAAAACAGGAGGTGCTGTAGAAGCATGTTCCTTGTGAAGCCAAAATGAGAAACAGATCCTAGAACTATGACAAAGCAGATGTCAAACCAGTGAAAGGGAACAGACTCTGTGCAACATGATAGGCTGACATGGAAGCCCCCCTCCCTGGTGAGTGACCTCAAAATTGGGGACACCAGAGAATAATTGCAGGTGTCAGTGAAACTGGGCTGGGGGCAGCCCTGCTCATGATGCCCATGACATTCTCCCCTTGATGATGCTGGAGATTGGAATTATTTAATAACCTGAAAGGTTAAATACCACTTCTTTCCTTGACTCTGAGACAGAATGAGCTAGGTCAGAAGAAAACAGTTTCCTTGCCCAGGCAGCGCTCCTTACAGCTGTGTTTTAATTGGCTCCATGATGTAAACTGAAACTAACTTTCAGTCTAATGCCAGTTCCTCTCATTAAAGAATTATCAGAAGTTTGGCAGACTGTTCAGCTTATTCAGTGAACAAATTGACAACAGAAAAGCGGGCATGACTCTGGAGCTAGAAAATTGTACCCCATTTTCTGTACTTTTTGGCCACGTTGGATAAACCTCTACCCATCTTACAACATATTCTGGACATAGTGATACGCTGGGTACTAGTCCATACATTTAATTTAGAGACAACAGTGTCTTGTCCTTTTCCTTAGCAACTTTATCCACTGAGGAGAGTCATTCTATGTGTAAATGCAGTGTTTCTGCAGAAAATTCTTTGTGGAAATGCAAAGTTTCTGCAGAAAATTCTAAATGCTGAAAATGTACATGCAGAATAGACAGTGCCTTTTTCTCACCCTATCTCAGTTATCCCTTCTGAAAACTGAGAGTGCTGATCCCCTCAGAATGCTTTCCAAGTCTTAAGTATGACAAGTACTTAGTCATCAGTGACCTGGAGCTACTGCTGCCCCTCTCACAGGAGGGTGGGCTTCCAAAGACATCAACAGAATCCCCCTGCAGGCTCAGGCATGTGCCAGAATAGCACATCTCCACCCGTGTCACTAACTCATGTGTGTTTACAATGGTAAACGTCTCACCCCAACAGCTGACTTATGTCTGCTTTTTAAACAATTGCAACAGATGGTTGATGCTTGAACAGAATATATAATTAGCAATGCAATCTGACACTTCATTCTTATTTGTTCTTTCTTATGGGGGAGACACTGTGCCTTATGGCATTGGGTCAAATCTGCGCACCAGGAGCGGTGCTATAAATGTTCTCAGGAGGATGGGCTATGGGAGGGCTCCTAATCCCAGACTTTTGGGAACAGTTAAAAAAAAAGCCAGTAGGGGGTGGAGAGGAGAATTTCAGTGCCTTTTAAAAACTCATACCTCCTGTTCACTTTGGCAGCACTTGTACTAAAATTGAGACCATGAGGAGAAGATTAACGTGGCCTCTGGGCAAGGATGACATGCAAATTCATGAAGTGTGTTTATAACATTTGTTCATTGCAGCATTATTTACAATAGCCAAGATCCGGAAACAGCCCAGTGCCCATCAGTGATGAGTTTGCAGTCTGGATAAAAGAGCTGTGGAATATTTACACATAGGAATACTAGTGGCCATAAAACAACTCTTATCTTTCGTACAGTATGGATGGACCTGGAGAGTATTATGCTAAGTGAAAAAAGCCAGTCAGAGTTAGACAAGTACTGTATGATTCCACTTATGTGTGGAATCTAATGAACAAAATTAACTAATGGAAAACCTAGAAACCTAGACATAGATCCATAAAACAGACTGACAGCCATCAGCGGGAAGGGGGTTTGAGGAGCTGGGTGAAAGAAGGTGAAGGGATTAAGCAAAAATATCCACACGCATATATGCAAATGTGCAATATACAGACACAGACCACAGTGTGGTGATGGCCAGAGAAGGCTTGGTGGGTGGTGGAGGTGGGCAAAGTGCAGGTAAAAGGGGACAGAAAGAGGCACGCTTTGAGTGCTAGGTGCACCACACAGTATGCACATGATGGTTTGTTCAGTTATACACGTGAAACCAATAAAGAAGAAGAAAAATCCTACTTTATTTTCACTTGTGCTCCAGATGAGAAAAGTTATTACACGTTTTTCCTCCTTGCATCCCCCTCACCTCCTTTAGCCTCAGCTTCTTCATCTGGGTTAGCAACCCCTAATTCAGAGGTGGCTCTGAATAGTAAATGAAACAACACCTGGAAATACCTAGCACAGAGCTCGGCATGTAGCAGACAGTCCACAGTTAACATTTTTTAAAAATATAGATGAATTTAGGTAACACTAGGCAGACATCAGATCCTACTTATTTGGCATTGTTACCATGGCTCCAGTTACCATTTTGCCCCTTCCCATTCAACCAGGGGCGTTCCCCAAACCCTCATTTCATCAAGGGGCCTCCTCCAGTGCTTCCCTCCCTTCATGGCATCTCCTCTGCAAATGTGGCTTTTGCATGCTCTTAACCAAGGCAGCACCTATGTTGGCACAGTTCCTGAAAGCCCCACAATGATTCTCTCCTCCTTGAATCAACCCTTCTTGTTCCTCATGTCAATCAACTCCAAATACCACCCCATTTTCTAGACCAAGAAAGCTTATATCTATTGTAATAGGCCACTTCCTCCAAAGTTTACATTAATGATGGGGATTTTGATAGTCAACCATCTCAAGTTTGTCAGAAACTATGCTGTTCCAGACAACAGGTCAAAGGTCTAAGAGTGTGGATGGCAGTGTTGTGAAGAAATGGAGCTTAGTATATCAGAAGGAAATAATTCTATTTAACCCACAGAATCCATAAGCCAACAATGACCCTTCTTCAGAGTTAATACTGTTTCTATTCTGGAAGAGATCACATACCACTGAAGATCTTACTTAGAGTAGGTAATTCCATAAACTTTACACAACTCAAGAAGGAAATGGTTCATTTCTTTGAGGAATTAAAAGTCTCTAGGGAAAAAAACAACAAAGTGCAATCTAGAATAAGTTACAAAGCCTAAAGATTCCAAGGGAAACTTCTGGACATTAAATGCCACCTTTTTCTCCGCCATGCTACGTGACTTGCCACTGAAGCTGGGAGGACTTTTCTTTCAGAGAATAATACCCTACCACTCATTCATGTCCCGTTTGGCAGACACAAACACAATTCTGTTATAGGGAGAGGATATCTGCTTCCAAGTCATACTCAAGCCCAGTGTGAGAATTCTAGTGTACTTCAAGTGCATTCACTCATTCAACAAATATTTAATGTGTATCCTATGATGGTGCCAGGAGCCATCCAAGGCACCGGGAGAACCACAGGGAAGAAAACAGGCCTTTTCTCCAAGATGAATCCATGGAGTGAACTGCAGTATCTGTCTCTATTCAAAATCTTTGACTCAGACTTGCTGGTCATATTGATTTTACTCATCTTTATGATTAGAGACTCTATCAGAGTCAATATGTCCTGAATCACCATATAACCAAAACAAAAATTTTTGCCATTGTTTGTTAAAATGGAATCAAAATGGAAAATTATAAAATGTAAAAGGCATAAAGGCAAATGATTCTACCATCTGAGAGAGCATCTGAGGACAAAAACCTTCAATATGTTTGTGTATTTTCTAAATTAATTAAATACCCTCCTACACATATTTACAATTTATAAATCATTGTAAATTCTGCTTTATGGTTTATTTAAAGGTAATTTATCAGAGTAGACAAAGCTTACCTGTGGCTATGACTGACTAGATCGAAGATATCCACCACACCCAGGAAGCTCCCTCCTGCTCATCCTCATCAATACCCTCTCCAGAGGGAGCCGCTACATGGATGTCTATCACCATATACTAATTTTGTCTGTTCTTGCACTTAATAAAATTTAAATTAGGCAGGTTGGGCTCTTTCTTGACTGGCTTCTTCCACATGACATCGATATTTTATTCTGCATAAAAGTCAAGCTTAACAGAAACAGGTGCAATCCCCTCTCTTTAACGCCAGCACCTTCACTGTACAGTTGTGGAAACAGAGGTACAAATCAACATTTGGTGTCACACAGTCTGTGACGAGCCAAGCCAGGCTGAACTCTTTCAAAAGAAATGTGACAATGTTCTCTGGGGAGAAGGGGCTGAGAAGCCTGGATCCCATGTCTCCACCTATAAACCTAGAGCTTGCTTGTTGTCTCTGAGTCCATTCTGGACTCTTCCCACTGGGTTCTAGAATCCCTCAACTTTGTAACTATTTATGTGTGAAATAAAGCAGGATGCAACAGTTTTCTGTATTCGGGAAAAGTTGTTCTTTGAATGTTGGGTTGTATTTTCCACGATAGGAACATCAGAGAGAAACATCTGGGCAATAAATTGTCAGGGAGAAATAAAGAATTGCAGGCAATTCCATGAACAAATAACAAAGGATTCTTAAAGCACTGATACCAATATATCAACATCAGAAAGAGAAAAGAAAGAGCCTTTGTCTCAACATTAAACAATAAATAAAGGCAAATACAAATGTCATCAAAGGTCTGTAGATGTTTTAAACTTTATTCCAAGTGAGAAAGAAGGAAGTCTTCTAACTTTGCTGGACATTTTATTCAGGCAAGAAAGATTATATTTATTTACAACCACATCTTTAATTATCCTGATCTAGATGTTTCCATTTATATAAATGAAATGACCAAGACCCAAGGCCAAGGAGAGAGAAACTGCCTTCCAAGGTCACACGATTATTAGCACTGCCAGAACCAGACTTGTAATTTCTGACACTATCATTCTTCCATTCCTTCCCTCACAGAATAACCTGGGGTGATATATTGAATGGCTGTAGATAGTGAATGACAGAGAGTCGATAGGTAAAAGAACACAAAAGTAAAATAAAGCACTGTTCAAAAGCATACAGCTACCATAACTACACAGAAGACATCTCCTGCAATCCTGATAGCAGTTCTTTAGTTTTGGGGGAAAGTTCAAAGTTACCCACTGCACACCACCACTAGGGAAATAGTTTCCTGCAGGTAGAAGGCAATGATTCATCTCCTAGCATCACCCGCTTCTCTGTATCTGACTCAATACTACAATTGTGTTCTACTTAGCTTTGAGTACCTACCTGTAAATTTAATATGGAGGCATTTAGGTAAATCCTAAGCAGATGTCAGTCCCTACTTTCATAGTTTTGATTTTTGGTCCTTGGGGCAAGCTTCGTTTGATCACAAAGCAGGTGTAAATACATGTTGAATGAAAGAATGGGCGTATTACCAGCCTGTAAGTAGAAAACCATTTCTACTTGTGGACATGGGGCCTCAGGAAGTTGTATTTGAATTTCAAACCCTTAATTAATAAAATCCCTTGTTATCATATCTGTATCTGTGTAAACTCATCATATTTAAATCAAAATATAATTTTGCAAGGGCTACTATAGGCCAGTTATTGTTCCAGGTTTTAGGAATAAAATAGGGGAGGAGCACTTCTCTACTCATGCAGAAAACTCAGCTAAATTTAAGGAAGACACATAGGAACTGGAGGACATTAAGAAAGGCTTCAAGCTGCAACAGACAAAATTAGTACATGGTCACAGACATCGGCACAGCAGTTCTCTCTGGAGAGTTTAGAGCTGAGACCTGAAGGCTGAATCTAAGCTGTGGAGACAGAGAAGAGGGGTACAGAGATAGGCAGCGGAACATTTGAGGGGCTTTTTCAGATCAATGGATCTGCAAGTGTGAAGGGTCCATGGTACATGACAAGGTCTGGGAGAACATAACACTTTCACGCCTGTGGAGTGTCTCCATTTGCAGTGGTAGGAAGGAGGGCACGCTATCTGAAGGGAAGAAGAGAAACTCTGAGAGACAAGTGATAAAGTATGAGTGTAAGCAGTACTAAATCACGCGTGGTTTTGTCCAGTTGGTGTAACAGATGATACAGTATCAAGGTTTTTGAGGGTTATCGAATGGCTTTAAGCAGTGGGGTATTATACTCAGATTGTTTTCAAGGTGGATTACCCTGCTATGTGAACAAAGGGCTGGACAGGCAACACTGAAAGGAGGAGGTCTGTTTCTTCGTCTCAGATGTCAACACAACTGGAAACTTGCTACACCTGTTGGAAGTGGGTCTTGTGCCATGTGGTGTGCTGGGGCGCGTGGGGTTCCGGAGATGGCGCCAAAGACAGAGCCTGGCGCAAAGTATGCATGCAACGCATCTTAGTTCCTCCTCACGCATTTTAAGAATGGCATGTAAATGAAATCATGCAGCCTGAAACCTTTTAAAACTGCCATTCTGGGGGCACAATGCCCTTAAATCCATCTAACTTGTTACCTTTATCTGCAGTTTGTTCTTTTTTATTGCCAAGTATATACTGTACCATTTCTGTTTAGCCAGACTTCTCAGAACTTTTATTCAAGTCTACCAATTTTCCATTACCATCATCTACTGCTTCTACTTGGCAGAGAAAATATAATTCAACACCCCCACCCCCAGATCCTTCATGTAAATGCTTCCGATCAAGTTCTTCTCTACAATCCATGACCGGTAGTCCAAAGAGTGCAACCGTGCCCAGTGGAATGACCACACATCCAACTTGCCCCTCCAGTGTTCTCCAGTGGGGCACCAGCAAGATTTCCTTCCTCGTAGGAAAGATGCAATGTTGCTAGAATCTTGGCAAGACTTGGAATTGTACAGGTGCAATTTCTCATTTTGGTAAATTTTCCTAATTCACTCTACTATGTTTGCTCACAGTAATCTTTTTTTTCAACGCACTTTTATATACTTTTTTTTTTTTTTCCTAAACCATACATAACTCAATGAGCCAGAGAGTCTGCTCTTTGGGGAATAATATTTTTAAAGGAAAATCATATAGCTATGGCAAGAGCTGAATTTAACAAATCGATAAACACTTGCAGTTCCACTGATGACTTGGGCTGGGGGAGGAGATGGTTGTGGTGTTGGGAGGGAACAGCATCTGCAGCATTTTCTTTCTCTAAGTGGTGGGCTGGCATTTTTCTTTTTTTAGTACAACAGTGATTCCAACACACAACGGGAAGTCCCACAATGCTAAATAAAGGAGCACTTTGTTTCTTTCTTTTTCGTTTTTTTTCCCTCTCTTTCTCATCCTGAGATTCAGGCAAAGAATAAAAGAGTAATATTCTAACTCGGTGAAAGTGAAGTGCTTCCACTCTTAGGAATACAAAAAGAGGTGTTCCTGGACTTTTGTGCATACTCTCGAAGGAACTCCTGCTTCCAGAAATGGCAAGTTTAACCTTCTCAAAATTTCTTTCTCCTGAATTATCAGGGCACAATCTTGTTCTTTCGTTGATGAATACAGCCCCCAGAGACTGACGTGCCTTTGTTGTGCTGACCCTGGAGCCCAGGGTGGAGGCAGCGATGGATATGAGGCTACAGAGGATAAGGTAAAGGAGGCGGCAGTGTAGCTCTTGTTTATCATCAGTTTCTTTCAGGTGCTTCTTCAGGGACTGCCTTGTCCGTTCACAATGCTTCTGATCCCGATCAAGGAAAAGAAATGTGATCTCACAGTTTCCTTGTAGTTCTCCTTCAAGGAAATGATTATCTTGTACTGGAACCAAAAAGAATTCTAGGGCATGGCTGGAAAGTAAGCATTCCTGGCCTGTTTTCCATTTCTCCTGTCCCCAGCCACAACTGGAAATTGTTAAGCAGTCATTCTCAGGGGTTCCTTCTGTTTTTACTATTTCGGTTCCCCTTATGTGAATCATTTTTCACTGCGGAGAAAAAGGGAGAGAGGGAATATAATCACACGGGATCTCTGCTGAGTGCTCTAACTCCGAGAATCAGTTGGGCATTTCTAGGTTGGATTTCTGGCTGGAAACGGATATTTCAAAAGAAGAGATGCTGAAAACAGCCCTCATGCTGATGGCCAGGATTTAACCAGGAATGGAGGTGTGCACTCCTTCCAGGAATATCAGGAGACATTTTCAGAAAGGTCTTGCCCGAGAGCCTCTCTCCACTGGGATCTCCAATTTCTAAGTCTGGGGTCAAGATTAAAATAGATGCTTTATATTCTCTTAATACCTGCACAATACATTCTCTCCCATGATAGGATAGGATAGGAGCAAAATCAAGGAATTTTCCAACTCTAGATGTATGTTGTGAGTGGAAATTTGACTCAGTAGGAACGGCTGGGTTTTGAAGACAGGCAGGCCTGACTGTATGTGTATTTTCTCACTGTGCTGTGAATCAGTTGTTGATTTCTGGAGAAGCCTCATTCCCATTCTAATATAAAACAGATAGAACACTGTAAGGTTACCTTTCTTTCAAAGTTACTGTGCTAATATAATGTGCTTGGAATATCCAGTCCACTGTTTAGCACGTGGGGTAAAATGCAAATTTTGAAGTGCAATTTATTAGGGAAAACACCCTTATATTTAGTACAGGCCTCAAAAAAAGTCTAGTCAAACTTCCTTCCTTTACAAATAGGAAATTAAAATCCAGAGACATGAATTTACTGACACTTAGAAAGCTGGTACATATTAAATATCTTCTGACTTGGTTGCTATACATAGAATCATGTTGACTTAGATTTGTAACTTCTGTGTGTACACTTTTATAGTACACAGATACTCAGTATGTGTAATAGTTTTAGAATAAAATTTTGCATATAACTAGTAATACAAAATCACAAACTACACAAGCGAAAACAGATTTTGTTCTATTCAAACCCAGGACTGAAGTCAACATGAGGATACAACATAAATTCACTTATTGTTATTATATGCAGCCTACATCTGATTTTGTTACCCAATAAATGTTACACTGGAACTGTTATGTAACATCCCAGATTCAGCTATTATTCTAGCAGATGACATTAAAACTTCTTTAATCACCCTTAAGATGAAATAACAAATGGGTTTTACTTCCTTTGGATCCCTGGCAGTGGTTGAAAACTTACTTAACATATGTCGAGAAAGACAAGTTTCAGAAAAGAACAGGAAAATAATGCTTATTCAACTTATTAAGTATATTCCTAAGTTTACAAAGATTGGACTGACAGTTCCTAACACATGAGGGAAACTTAGATACCATCACCTGTGACCTCCACAGTGAGAGACAGGAGGGACATGGGTGTGCATAAAATTTCACAGTGGTTGCAGGAGACATAAATGCTCATTCCTGTCTAGTATTAAAGACACAATTTAACCTTTAAAAATAGTTCAAAGACATGATCTATAAACAACCTCCAGTATCTGCCCTAAATTGTATGGCAGAAATGAAATAGCATTTTAGTCTGGTAGAAAGCTTTTACAACTTAAGTAGACTGGTGGTCAAGAGTCTCTTTTTTCCCTTTTAAATAAAATTTTCAGTTCAGCACAATGTTGCTAACTACGTGCACATGTTGTACAGCAAATCTCCAGGATGTTTTCATTTTGCATGACTGAAAAAATCTATGCCCACTGAACAGCAACTCCCTTTCTCCCATTTCCCAAGCCCTTGGCAGTCACCATTCTTTCTGCTTCTAAAAATTTGACTCCTTTAGGTAAATTAGGTAAAGGGAATCATGCAGAAGCCAAAAAAAAAAAAAGGAAAAATCTCAGAGAGCTATTTTAGTAAATTCATGGCAGCATGAACATATTATAGCCAAGAGATGGAAACAAACTAAATGTCCAGCAAAAGGCTAATGGCTATAAATATATGGCATATACTACAATGAATATTATTCAGCCTTTTTTAAGAAAGATTTTATTTATTATTTTTAGAGAGAGAGGAAGGGAGAGAGGCAGAAAGGGAGAGAAACATCAATGTATGGCTATTCAGCCTTTTAAAAAAAAAGAAATTCTGTTCTATGTTACAGCATGGATGAATCTTGAAGAAATCATGCCAAGTTAAAGAAGCCAGTCACAGAAGGAAAAATACTAGAGGAGATTTTTTACATAGAATATTTTAGAGCCTTAATCTACTTTTCCTGATTAAAGTAAGATTTTTTTTTATATTTTAAGTGGGTCAGTGATACACTCATTTGGACGGCCAAACTCTGACTGCATGCCATTCATTAAAATTGAATTTTATTCAGAGTAATTATGTATTTCTTATAAAGAATTTGAGATTAACTCTATAGAAACTGTTTTAAAAATTACCCAGAAGAAAAATGTTCAATGTTCTATTAGTCTTATATAACGTAAGCAAGAACTTTTGCTTTTGGGACTTCAATGTTATTGCTAATTAAAGAAGAAAAGTGAAGTCTGTGAATCTCTAAAGGGATCCTGACAGTTCTAAAAGTTTGTAAAAGTGAACCTGGCATGAAGTTAATATATTTTCTAAAGGATCATTAGTCAGAAAACCTGACTGTGAATTTTGACTGGGTCACTAATGACTCTGGTTTCATAGCCCCGGTTCTGCACCTATGAGGGCAATACTGATTCCATCTGCCTTCCAATTTTTTTCATGTAAATCACATGATGTGGCACATATGAATGCATTTTTCAGTTTCTAAACATATGAGTATTTTTCCATGATTCTATTAGTGTAGTCAACATGATGTATTCATCTTAAGGACCCACAACACTTCTTTTAACATGACCTCTACCAAGGTCATGGGATTACTCGTTCCTTTACACCACAGACAAAGAGTAAATCTCAAGTTGTTTGGGAGGACCCTGGAATCTATGAATTGAATGGCAGGACCTGGCATTTGATATTTTAAAATGCTGGGATACTCCATAAGGGCTGCACAAAAGGCAATTCATGATTCAAGACACTTAATGAATAAGAAGCATTGTAAATGTCTATGATAGGAAGCATTTCTAAATGCTTATTTTGCAAATGTATTCCTATACAGATAGACAATGACAATACTGATTTTAATAATTAATCAAGGAAGACAGATGACTGTCAAACACCAGTGATGTGTTGATTTTTGCCAGCTAATGTACATATATTTCTATAATTTTCCTGATTAATCCCATCAAATGTATATGTCTATTCCCATTTTACAGATAAAGGGACTGAGATGCAAAGAAGACTTAAATGTCCAGAGTGACCAAAAGAAGGATAAGACCAGAACCTAAAGCACAGGGCAACTGATTCTATCTATTTTATCCATCCATCCATTCATCAGTGTATTTGCATATATGTACTATATGTTATATCTGCCTATCTTTTATTGTATCTTTATATAAGTCAAGAAAGTAGAATCCTAATCTTGTTTATATATTGGTAAATTTTGGTTAAATAATAGAATGGGCCCAAAACACAAGTGAAAGTCAATTTCAGAATCATGCCTACTGTACAAAATAAAAAGAGAAAGATGAGGGAAATAAGAAATATGAAATAATTTGTGGTTCTAGGAATAGCCAGTATTTCTACAAAAACCTATTTACAATGAAAATAAGCAGCAGCAGCCTATTATAAGATTGTATAACTCCGCTGAAGGGATGAAGAAAATGGGGGAAAATAGAGTTCAGTGTACCATTGAGTTACATTTGCACATTTGATTCACACTTACTTGTGATGAATTCATTTGTAGGAACCCTTCAGAAAAGAAGCTATCTTAGGAAAAAATCTGGAAGCTCTAACAGTGTTTTTTTTTTGTTTGTTTTGTTTTTCATTATTGTATAGTTAATGGCTTTTGAAGGAAAATGAAGAACACGGTATAGTTTGTTTTCTTGATAATCAGCAAAATTTGCCTAGCCAAATAAAAAAGAGGTAGATACATAAATACCTATGTGGAAAATATTCGGAGAACCGTAAGTGATTCAGCATGAAAACATATTCAGCTCAATTCTAACCCTTTTTACAAAGCCCACTACTCTCCGAGTTCTTGCGCCTCCCCTTTGAACACTGGTCCCCAGAACTCACCATGCATTTCAAGTAGACCAGATCCTACCTGGATGGTCACCAAGTGCCTCAGAAAATTTGAGTGAGCCTCTAAACCTTCCACTGGTTTCTCTTTACGCCAGTCTACCTGACTTCTCCCATAACACTCTCTGTCCTGACAACACTATTCAAACTCTTCTGTTCATTCAAATTGTTAGCAGCCTTTTGGAGTGGGGGTCTATCTAATCATCCTCCTTCCTTGGCACAGCATAGAACTTTGTACATCCACTAATCTAAAGGCACATGTGCACATTGAAGCTAAGAGAAGTTGTCCAGTGTCATACAATTAACTAGTGGGTATGAATGGAAGTTGGGACCCCTGCATGTCACATTGCCTCATTTTGTTTCAAGAATCCACAAGCATCGAAAAGGGCACTTCAGGGTATTTATATTTGTCATGAGAAAAGCTCAAAGAGTCTTTTCTTGCAGTGATATTTACATACTTTCTCCCATGCAAGATTACTCAAATAGCCCATTTTTCCTGCCCTATAATGCATGAGCCACCATTTGAAAAGGGATTGGAATCCCAGCCAAAAAAAAAAAAAAAATGTCTGAAAGATGTTCATGGGTTTTGTGATGCTCTCAAATATTTTTTTCTGATTTATTGGGCCTTCTCCTAATACAAAGAACAAAATTTACCTTGTTTCCTCTCAGAATAACAGTAAAAATATTTTTCTGATGCTCCTGGATTTCCCCACATTCTGCTCTGTGACGGTCATTCTATCATAAAGTTCATGGAATTTACAGGACATAAAACCTTGTCTCACCTCCTTTCTGCCCCTGCACGTTTCTTCCCGGAAGCTAGGCTAAATTAAAGGAAGATGACTACTTTGTTTGCCACAACTGACGTGGACTGTGATTCAAGATGTATACTTTTTTCTTGGAACAGTCAATGTAGCTTATTTTATCAAGTATTACATCTGAAAAAACCAATATTAATGGAAATAAATTAGTTTTTCCAAGTATATTTTGTGATCTGGTTCATTGTAACTGCTTTATGTATTTATTTACTCTTAATATTCAGCACAAACCTATGAGTGGTACCAGTATCAACATTTAATAATAAAGACACTGAAGATTAAAGTGATGACTACCACAAATCTAGTCAATGGTGAGTCAGGGTTAGAGTCAAGATGATTTGCATAAATCCAGTTCTGATCATGATATTTCACTGAGTGACTCATGTGTCTGCTTTGATACTCTTGTAGCATTATACTAAAAGAGAAGAAGGAACTTTTACTTCAGAATGCAATGCCTAGTAGCATACTATAGGAAAGAAAAGAAAACTTTGAAGCCAGATTGCCTGGGTACAAATCCTACCTCTGTAATTTTACTATCTATATAACTTTTCAAGTTATTAAACTTGTCTTTGCTTCAATTTCCCACTTTGTGAAGTAGAAGCAGTGATGGTACCTACCTACTCAGTAATTATGAAGATTAAACAGAAGTAGCAAGTGCAGTAGGGTTATGAATTGTGTGTTTGTTCTCATACAGTACCCCATGCAAAAGACTATCTCACTGTAGAGTTTCAAGAAAGGATACAAAATCTTTATTGAAAAATAAAATATTCAACCCCTAAACCCTGCTGGCCACATATAGTATACATGCATTCAAATCAACAAGAAACAATGGAACAGGTGACACTGTCTTCCTTTGATTTCTTCTCTGGGGGATTTGCTTACAAAGGTAGAAGAATAAATGCATGTGTATGTGTAAATTTTGTTGGAGATTTTAAAGTAGGTGTATAGTTTTTAGCCATCACTAAAATAACTCCCAGAATTTAAGCTTTATGAAAACCAGAATCTGAAATATGGCAAGGGGGTTTCTTTCAAATTACTTTCTTTACATTCCTGAATTTTGGGGAATCATAACTAATTTGGCAGCTTGTCATATCTTGAAGGTCAGGCTGACAGCAACAGACAGGCTCCATTTCATTCTGATTTTCCAAGGAGACTCATTGATATACTTTATTTTTAGTGTGTGATTAGGTCTCTCACATTAATAACAGGATGAAGACCATCTGCAGTTCTGATTATTAGTCTGTCTTAGAAAATGAGGGGGATTTATTTTACTGGTATTGAAGAACTAATTTTAAATTCACTAGCAATTTATTTTCCCCAGTTTATACATTAAATTAGGGAGCACTGAATTTGAAATCAGCCTGGATCCTTAATGCATGGGGAGATGGAGAGGGTTGGCTAAGAAAATACTGAAGAAGTAGCTTAAAACATAAAAAATAAAATTTCTTAATTATAATTAAGTAGACATTATTTCCTGAGATTCTATTAACTGACTGTTTCATTGCTTCCTTGGAGAACATTTAAACAGAACATCTCTGTAAATATTGATGAAGATACAGTGGAAAGAGTACCAATTTCAGAATCAGACCAATAGAGTAAGTTCAGATCTCTATATTGCCTTTTACTAAGATCCAGATCTTGAAAGACTTAACCTTAGTTTCCTCATTTGTCAAAAGAAGCAGAAATTTGGGCTTAAAGATAACTTCTCGGCTCTATAGTTACCATTCACTTCTTAGCCCACTCTTGCCTCTGATAATGTCCCTTAGGTGTGTGTGTGTATTTGCAACATCACCTCTAGCGACTTACTATATGAATTCAAAGGAATGATGCCTGAAGAAGTGCTTGTAGTTAGTGAGAAATAATATGCTGATCAAGAGAGAAGAATGTAGAGAAATAGATTTTTTAATAAGATGGACAACATAGAAGTAGGCATGATTGGTAGTAGCATTTAGTAGATGTTATACAAAGGATGAATTATGTGGTTTCTAAGAAATGCACATCCTGAGAGTTTTGCTATATAGGCATGGATAGAATATGTTGTTTTAGAAGCACACAGAGAAACAAATAAAATCTCTGGAGACTAAAACATGATGAATTGAGAACAGGACCAAGCAAGTTTGGGTATTGCTGCTAACACAAAAGCAAAGTGACAGACTTCAGTTCAGGAGGAGTCTGCATGGGAAGGAAATGAAATCTGTGGAAAGGGGGCATCGGGTTATGTCCTCACCTCTTGTTTCTTCCACCGGCCTTACTGTGGGCTATGAAAATACTCGCCGCTGTGGATGGAACATCTGGACTCGAGAGCTATGGGGCTGCTCCTTTAGGATCCAGTGGTGGCTGATGAAGCAGAGAGAGTCAGGGGCCTTTGTTGGTCGCCCCATGCTTGGCTAGGACCCAGCCAGCCGTGCGTGTGACAGGGAGACAGTTCGGGGCCCTGCATGAGACAGTGAGAATACCTCTTGCTGTACGGATTTGTTGTCACTGAGGAGTGAACTTGGGCCCCATCAAAAGTCTGTTCAATAAGAAGTCAAGGAAGAAGGTGGAAGAAGCGTTTTAGGTAGACTAAAAGGAAAACAGCCAAACAAAAAGATGCATCATAAATGCAGCTGCCCTCTCTTTGTTCTGTTAAGAACAAAACATGATTACAGTTGCCTTTTAGAGTCAAGTATATATCAAGGGCCTTTTCTATCCTAGCTGGGACCATCATCTTGTGTTTATGTTAAATTCTTCCAGAAATATTTCATGAGGAAGCCAATTCCATCCGAACACTTGAGTATTTTGTGTAATATATGTTGAAACCCAACATGCCTCTTTCTGGTTTTTCCCTCTTGCACTTCATCTTGCTAAAAAAGAAGACTAAAATTCTCCTCGATTCTATGGTATTAGTACTCATTAGCTTGTCAGCAGTTCTTTCTCCTAAAAAATACTGCATTTTAATTCATTCCTGGAGGCTATGCTCCCCAAGAGAAAACATTTGCAAGAGCACTATAATATCCAACCCCACGTTTTTATTCTTAACTGCTACTCTTCACATAGTTTTCAGTCAGGATTCATATCCTCTGGTAGAAACAATCATTATTAATATATTCATTAATCCAGATCATGTTAACTATTGACAACTCTAGAAATTTATCTCGTGCAAACTCCCTACATCCATTGGAACATTTAATGCTGATGATTTAGTTATGACCCATTTTAATTCTTCCAAGTAGATATAATGACATTTACTTAAATAAATTTATAGTCCATCTCTCTACTGATTTATATTTTAGCTACTCCAAATTCTGGTTACTTTTTTTATAATAGTAAATTATAGATGAAGGAAATGAATTAGTAATAGATAAAAGAAGAGAAGAATGCAAATGGGAACTAGTGCAGGGATTAGGAAACCTAATTGGTGGGTACAAGTTAGATGGGGAAGTTAAGAGGAAAGGGTGACATCAGAGAACTTATATGTACAACCCATGGACATGGGTGGAGGGAAGCAAAGGGAAAAGAATTTGGGAAAACTGTAAGGGCATAATCAGTAAAATATATTTTTTTAAAGGAAGGAAAATAGTAAAACCAATCCTGATAACTGCTAATAACTAACTGCAAAGCATCTGCTCTGTGTTAAGCATTTGGATAAATATTCCATATTCAATACCTAACTGAATATTGAGCAATAGCACAAAAACAGCATACTAGTTAGAAATATCAATTTTATTCCCATGTTCCTGAAGAGGAAATGGAGGTCAGGAAGGCTAAGTGATAACCTATTAAGATTTTGATAACAATATAACGCACATGTGTTTTTTGTGTAGAAGTGGGTGGACCTGCGCCTGTGTTTTGTGTTATTTCATACCATGTGCTTTTAATCTTGACCCTGGATTCTGAGCTTTCTCTGGGCAGAAACACCCACTTCCTAGGTTTCTTCCCACAACATATGTAAGGTCTAGCATAACAAAGCATATTCTAACAAATGTTAAATTGGGTTAGGTCCTAGAGAATTGGTTATATTAAGCAACTTTTGTTCAAATACAAAAAAAAAATACTTTCACTGGATCCCAAAGCTCTGAGTTTCATGTACATTTATATACATTCTGGCTGAGATTAAAAAACCCATTAGGTAATCGTTTTAACATTGGCCTAAAAAGTACTCCATATTTTTGTTACAAGAAAAAAAATTGCAATAAGGGAAAAATGGGATAATTGTAATACGGCAATAAATTAATTTTAAAAAATTTAAAATAAAAATGCAGAAAAGTTGGATGCTTATAATCCTTTTGGTGATGTCAACTGTTCTGTTAAAATAATGATACAATTCAAATCATAAGTGCCCGCTATAAAATGGTAATATGCTTGCATATTTTGCATAACTTAGAATGGCCTTTAAACACTGATTATTCAGTATATACTTACTTTATCATGGATATTAAAATTCTGGCCAATCCTGAGTTAAAATAAATCCTGGGCATGTTCATCTCAACAAGAGTAGGTAGGTGAAACTCAAGCTTTGGGATTGAAAAACTATTCTGAAAGTCAATGACAAGAACTGTATCTGGATGGAAAGATTTGGCAGCATATGTTGCTCTTTTGCCTCATCTTCTGGAGATAAAATATTTGTATACGCTGTTGGTTGTGAACACCAAGAGAAAAAAAAAAAAAAAAAAAAAAAAACAACGTGCTAGCTCAAGAGGAAAGTAAGTCAATTGAGTAAAAGATACGAGCCCCTCCACAGGAACTCAAGAAAGCCAGGGACGCCTGGCCCACAGCCACTGCAGCCCCTACGGCTGCTTCTGCGCCCCCCTGGTCTCAAGCGATGGGTACTGCTGCCCCCTTCAGAGTGAATTCCTGATGCAAGACGCCGAGCCCTGGGCGCAAACAGCCACTGGCCATCCTGCGACGACATCCTACCTACTACACGCTGAGGAGACAGCGCTGGGCGTTTGGGCTGCTGAGGTGGGAACAGCGGAAGTAAAAACAGCTGTACACTGTTTCCCAGGAAATAAATGAACAGCACTGACCGTCATTATTAATTTCAATGAATAAGGACTTTTATCCCTGAAATAAGTTAGTGGGGAGGGGTGGTGGGGAGAAACAACAGCAGGCCGGAAAACCTGTGGCCAAACATCTCCTCTGCTATGATTAACTCTGGCATCGATGCTTCACAACTCTTCCGTAAAAATGACACTGGTCCAACTACACAGCACTTTCCAAGCAGAAGAGGTAGGTTTGGATTTTAGTTAGCAAGCTAAATGAACGGGACAGATTGGTCCTAATAGCCTCTTTTCAGCTGTATTCCTGGGCTCTGCCAGGAAGGCAGGAAGCAAAAGCACGTTTTTATACTAATCATGAGCCTCCTTTCTGCAAGTCTGACATCTAAAGTCTTAAAAAAAGATGTCTCAGTTTTCTCTGAAAACTGAAACCATAACCAGACTCCACATTATAGCCATTGTAGCTGCTTTTACCCAGCTGCTAATGGAGCTAACAACATGTTGTAGGTGTTGCATGATTCAAAAGATCTAGAAAGTTCTTAAACAACTGATCAACTGAATAACAGAATTCTGGAAAATGTACCAGAAATGAGTATGAATGAAGTTAAATATATTTGTCTTATTTTTTAAATTGACTTTTAAAGAGAGAGAGAGAGAGGGAGAGAGGGAGAGAGAGAGAGAGAAAGAGAGACAGAAACATTGACATGTTGCACCACTTATTTATACACTCAGGGGTTAATTCTTGTATGGGCCATGACCAGGAATTGCAACCACAACCATCACATATCAGGACGACACTCTAACTAACTGAGCTACCTAGCCAGAACATTTTTTTTTTTTTTTAAATAATACTTGGTATTTAAGTGTTTTCAAAAATGTTCCTTACAAAACAGTTATAAAGATAGTTTCTTTGTTCTTACTGTGATAAAAATAACAATTACAACAACCAACATTTACTTGCCTTTGCAGAATCAATGATTTGTCTTTATACTGATATGACAAACAACTTTCCCCTAATGTTGGCACCTGTAAACTGACCTAAATTCTGTCTGTCTCCAGTAGCTTATTGGCAAAAATACTGGGCAAATTGGGCTTTGGATCTTGCCATTCTAAATAAGCAAATAAGAACATTTTCCAGAGAAATGCCTGGTTTGTTATTGCTTTTGTTGCTACAGGATTAACTTAACCACTAGTCCTGGTTTCATGTATTTTTCCCACCTCTGCCCTTTGGATACTGTCCCTTCTTAATTTTCATGGATCTGTCTTAAAGCTCTCTAAGACTCAGATTCAAATGAACTATTTTTCTTTTCCTTCTCTGATATATAAGTTCTAATTCCAAATAAACAATCCTGACATCATTCCCAGGGTCAACATGGATGGGTATTATTATCCTTCTCAGAGACACACAGTAACAGAAACTCAGGGGGTCACAGTTGCTTGCTCTAGTATAGCTTTTCTGCTATTTTTATACACTCGTAAAACTGTCTTAAAAATCCCCCAAATGAATATAAATGTCAAAAAACTTCAGGTTTTATAATTCCTACATCCAAAGCTTTATTGTGCATTATTTAAAAATAGAAGTATTTAAAAATTATCTTAAAAATTGATTTAAATAACCTAAAGTTATTTTTAATGTAATGGATGGTAACCTTAGTTTAGTCATGTTCGGATCATTTTTTTTTTCTAGTTTATTGTCATAATCTACAAGCTAATTAAGCTAACTCTTGTATCATCCTATCCAATAAATTCTTTCCACTTTTTAAAACTAAACAAGGATGCAAAAGTATCTCCCCTGCTTCCCCACCCCAACAGCTCTGGATGAATGCTCAGTAATTGCCTTTGTTCATATTGTCTCCATGGTAGAAAATATCCCCAAGGCAGATATCATCTCCAAAATCCAAGTCAAATACTACTTTTTCTGTATATATCAAAATTCAATGACTGCAAGTGATGCAATAGTCACACCAAACAAGGTTTAGCAAAAGCAAGTTATCTGACTTTGTCCGATCAAGTTGAACACCTCACCCTCTACACCCTACTTGACCTTGAACTCTATCTTAATTTCAATTCTTGCCTTGCAAAATAAATAACTTTTATTTATTTTAATTAAATAATTAATTAATTTTCCCAAAGGTGTTTGAGGCCACAAGTCAGGGTCTACTATAAAGTAAGAATTCCATAAGCACTGTTTGAGTGAATTTTATATCCAAATGGTATTGTAAGCAAAGAAAGGGATGAGAAATGTATCTTCTCTCTTGATATACTGGGCTTCTACAACATGGTTTTTGGTTTAGTGTCCTTAGATAATTGTATTGATCTGCATAAAACTTTAACAAGCAAAATAATCTGTGGAAGTAGGAGAAAAAGACATATGGGCAGAGGAAGGGAAGGGAGGAAGAGGGGAAGGAAGGAGGGAGGGAGGGAGATGTTCTTGGATAAACTTTAGAATGAAGAAACTTCTGTGGTGTGAACTTTTAAGACGATGGGAATGCTATTTATGAAGTAGTTTTCTATAAAAATAAGCTTATATTGATTTTTGATGACTTTTATATTTTATATTTCAAAGCATCTGGTGAATATTATTTTGAGTTAGAGCTTCGTGTCTCAACCCAGCCAATAACTGCAGTTCAGTGGGTGAGCCAGACCTCTTCTGAGTCAAGAATTCTCTATTACAGACCTCAAAATAACAAACATTCACCAGAGGTCTAATGACACATCTTTTCCCCCAATTTCAGTTCTACATTTTATGCTTAGATCAAACAAGGAAACGGGCAAGCAAAACCTATCATAGCATCTCCCAGACAATATAACACCCCTTTATATTGTAAGAATAGTGCTACTACTTTTAAGTTGTGGTATACACATGTACATCCTGGATTTGCATATTATAGTTTCCCTAAAAGTAGAATATGTAATAAGACTGGATGTGTATAAAGAAATATTAAAAATATTTTTCTTGGTGACATAATAGAAGTTTCTCTATTTTAACACAAAGTACAACATCCAACAATATTAGTATATGTATATTTAAATTTTCAAGGATTTAAGTTACAGAAAAAAATATTTAGTGTTTTTTTTTCCTCCCCGGATATAGCTGTAAAACCTGGGTGGAATTAATATAGCAGCCATTTGAGAACCCAGATAACTAAAGAGTAACAAACTGAGGTAACCAGTGAAAATTTAAAATACATGCTGAGGGTAACCTTCGTTCCCTGCTGGATGTTTCCACCTGGACTCAAGGTGGACCTGACGCAGAAGCGGGCCCTGGCCTGGGGAGGGCTGGAAAAGTCCACTCGTTCTCGCATGCGAGGGGACAAACCTGTTTTCTGTTATTTCTCTCTTCTCCCCTCTTCGGTCCCAAAGACAGCCCCCTACTCCCTGCAAGCACCTGAAGTTCTCAGGGAAGGATGCCTCCTCTCCTAATAAAGGCCTTTGCCTTCCAGAGGGTGGTATGAACTTCCTGATCATTTTTTTCCTCTCTCTTTTTTTCTTGCTACTTGGCCTGAAGCGCAGGTGCATTTACAGAAAGTGTGTAGCAGGAGAAGGTGAATAAAGTGCCAACTTCCTGGTTTAGGGAGCAAAGAAGAGCCCTGGGAGGCTGTCAAGTAAGGAGGACATCATGAAGAGCAGGCAGCTCAAGAACAGAGCCCACACTGCGGTTCCTGAGTTCCGGAAGCTGCATTCCTGAGACTCTGAGTCGGATTACAGGACAGGCCAACTGCTACTTCCCAGACTGGCCGCTGGGCAGTGCTCATAGGGGACAGTTTTGAATGTCTCTGCAAAAGTTTTCCAAACAAAACTGACATTTTAAACTCAATTTCTATTTCTTTAATAATTACAGGACTACTCAAATTAACTTTTTATCCTTCCAGATTTGGATGGTTTGTAGTATTTCAGAGAATTGTCCACTTCATGCAAAATGTCCACTTGATGTGTGTATCACTGTGGTAGTCCCTTAAAATTCTGTACTGTATCTCTGGGATCTGTGGGTATCACTTTTTGTTCATTATGAATACTTTCCACAGCTTTGTTGAGATATACTTGATATACAAGAAAACTGCACACATATAATGCATGAATTTTGATGAGTTTGGATGTCTCTGATACCATTGTCACAACCAAGATGATAAACACATTAATTACTTCCAAAAGATTCCTTGCATCCCTTTGTTTTGTTTTGTTTTGTTTTGTTTTTGTGGCAAGGACACACCTCAAGATCTACCTCCTTAAGAAGCTTTTAAATGCACAGATTTCTACCACTTAGTCACTTTGCAAAATGTAAGTTTTATACTCATTGAAGAACAACTTCCTATTTCCCTTTCCCCCATCCCCAGCACCACACCCCATTTCCTGTTCCTGTAAATTTGACTATTTTAGATACTTCATATAAGCAAGATGATGCACCGCATGTCCTTCTGTGACTGACTTCTATGACTCTTTCAGTGCTTATAATATCTTTCAGGTCCATCTGCATTGTCACAAATGATAGAATCTTCTCTTTTAAGCTAAATAATATTCTACTGTATATGTCCAACACATTTTCTTTATCCATTCATCTGTCAATAAATATCTAGTTTGTTTCCATATCTTGCTGATTATAAATGATGTTTCAGTAAATAGGGAAGTGCAGATTATCTCTTTGAGATCCTGATTTTGATTCCCAAGAAAATCCCAGTGACAGATTTTTACAAAACTAGAAATAAAAACAATGGAATTCATATGAAACCACAAAAGATCCAGACTATTCAAAGTTACCTTGATAGAGGTAGGCATTATTGAGAGACATCTTAGAAGCTACTGCTGAACACAGAAACAAAAATCAAACACAAATAAAAAATAACTGAGTCAAGGCATATGAAAGAATGCTCAACATCACTAGCCATCAGAGAGATGCAAATTAAAATCACAGTAAGATACCATCTCACACCTGTCAGAATGGCAATCATCAACAAATCAAAGTGTTGGTGAGGATGTAGGGAAAAGGGAACCCTGGTGCACTGTTGGTGGGAATGCAGACTGGTGCAGCCACTATGGAAAACAGTATGGAATTTCCTTAAAAAACTGAAAATGGAACTGCCTTTTGATCCAGCAATTCCACTACTAGGACTATACCCAAAGAACTCTAAAACACCAATTCATAAGAAGCTATGTACCCCTATGTTCATATCAGCACTATTTACAATAGCCAAGTGCTAGAAACAGCCAAACATCCAATCAATGGATGATTAGATCAAAAAACATTGGTACATTTACACAATGGAATACTACACAGCAGAAAGAAAGAAGGAACTCTTACCCTTTGCAACAACATGGATGGAACTGGAGAGTATTATGCTTAGTGAAATAAGCCAGTCAGTGAAAGACAAATGCCATATGATCTCACCCATTACCGGACAATAATGAACAAAATAAACAAATAAGCAAAACAGAACCAGATACATAAATACAATAAATAGACGTTCAGTGGGCAGAGGATGAGAATGGAGGGGGGCGGGGGGAGGAAGAGGCAAAGAAGGGGAGTTTAGTCGAGGAATTAGTATGGAAGAACCATGGACATGGTGGGGTTGACTTTGGGGGTAGTGGGTGGGTGGGGAAGGAGACAGAGGGAAGTAAAAAGGGGATGGATGTTAATAAAACAACAATAAACTTAAATTTTAAAAAATAAATAACTGAGCCCAAAGCAGGAGGCATTGAAAAATTACATGCTGAGGTCCCAGTCATAGGTGGTAACCTAAACATGTAAATTAATTGCTCTCTCTCTTTCTCTCTCTCCATGGTGTCTGTGCTTTACTACACTGTAATAAAGTCTGATATAAATATGACCTCTGAGATTTTTTTGTTCCTTTTTGTAGGTGGCAAATAGACCATTTCCCCATACAGGGCATAATAGAAACACCAGCATTAGCACTTACTTCCTTTCTGACTTTAGTATGGGAGTTAGCTCAGCTTCACTTTCTTCTATTTGATAGAAAAAACCGCCTTCCAGACTATTTTTTATTGTCTTCCAAGCACTGGCTCTGGGTCAGGGAAAGCGACTGTATCCCTGGGGCATAGGCACCGAAACCCAAGTATGTTCTCTACACCACATTCAAACAGGGCCAAAAATCTGCAGAGTCAGTCAAAGTGCTGCGGAGAATCAAGTAACTGGGCAACCCAGCAGGACCTAAGAACAGCTCCATCTTACTGCTTCTTCTAGCAGGGGCTGGACACAGACTGGCCATGGAACCATTTCTGGAGACTAGTGTGGTTTTTGTGCAAATGCAATCTCATTCTCAAGGGCTATTGTGCTGCTTCATTAAAACACAAAGGAAAATCCCACCTCCCAAGTGCTCACACCATGCCATAAATGGTGTTAAGATTCTTTTTATCTTTATTGTATCTCATGAAATGCTCATTTTCACTCCATAATTCCAGCTTTAGAGATGAGGATGAGGTGCAGATATTATACAATTTGCCCCTGTGGGCTGGGACAGGTCTGAGCTATGTTTCTCACCTTAAGTCTGTTCAATGCCAAAGCTTGAATTTTCCATGAGTCAACTCTATTTAAAGATCACCTTTTTAACAACAGATCCCGCTCACTGATAATTCACCCTATTGAATAAATTTTATGAATATCTCCCAGACATTGTGCTATTAACTGGCAATACAAACTGGAGTAAAGACTTCAATGCCATTTTTGGGAAGTTCATGGGCCCCACTGGAAATGGTCAACTTGTGATCAAATATTGTAATACGATGTATTATGAACAAAATATGATCAAAATATAGAGGGGTATTAAAATTTGAACAAAACTTTTTTTAATCCTCATCTGATTATATGTTTTTTGATTTTAGAGAGAGAAAGAAAGAGAAATAGGAGAGAGGGAGAATGAAAAAGAGAAACACTGATGTGACAGAAACATGGACTGGCTGCCTCATGTATGAGCCCTGACTGGGAATCAAACCCACAACCTTTTGGTATAGGGGTTGATGCTCCATCGACTGGGCCACTGGGCCAGGGTTAAGATTTGGACAAAGCTTTATAGATACCAGCTTATTAAATAGAGCAAGCACCTCCTAAAACCTTTGACTTTCTTCATTTTGATGACCTATTCAAGGGCAGAGATCATTTGGTGGGATAATCTTAGTATATTTTAGGGAATGATTAGTTTTTGATATATCCTGTCATTAAATAAATGACTAAACACATGAATCTATGGTTATAGTTCTAGCAATTATTTGAGAGGTGAATCATGTAGTAATATAAGTTAATTATAATTATTCAGATGCCTGGCTTACCCTGAACTAATAACTCTGATAAGATCTTTTAAAGATATTTGATTAATATCTAAATACAAGTAGCTCTTAATATGCTAATTAGATGTCAATTGTTCTGCAAAAATAAATACAAACATTTGTAATGGTAATTGAAGTTGAACTTGATGTGATTATTAATTCTAGTTTTCAAACATGTTAATTGCTTCAGCTGAGGAAAACTCCTGTTCGAGATTCAAGAGGTCCCATTAACCAGTTTTTGCTTGCTGACAATGTGCTTCCTGTAGGATGGCCCTTTTGGGTGTATTTACTGTTTGTGGCTGGGAATGTTTGATGACTTATTTCTGGAAGAGGTAGGTGAGTAGATGGCCACCGAGAGAACACAGAGTTTTGGAGGAAGTAAAATAAAAGACAATGGAGCAAAGGAGTTTAAATCTAGTATCAATAAATACTTATTATAGGAGAACCATAGCTTTTACACATCTTTTGACAACTGATCTTCCATGATCATATATCTAATGTCCCATTTCCAATTGGAATTACCCATTTGCTTTTCTGAACTCTCACAGCAGATTATTCTGGACTCAGCCACAGGCTTGTCAGATCCCATCTCTTGAGTCCTTCTTAGTCATAGAAACCTAGGCTAGCTTACATTCTTCAGCAAGAAAAAAAACAAGATACTTGGTTATGTGCTTTTGTGCTCACCACAATCTTACATAGGGGACTAAAACACCTTCTGTTAAAACTTAGTTCTAACCATGACTACATTACCCTTCATACCAAACATAAAAGCACCTTCTGAGTGGATTAGCAACCTCACCTAGAATTTTCACACACAAAAGATTAGAAACCTTCCTTTGGTGCATGTGTGACAACATCCTTTAGCTGTCTAAGTCTCAATTTCCAGCAGACATTATCTTTATTCTTTGTATTGCTTAGTTTTTCAAAGAGTAATATACATAAGAGCTTATATTGGAATCCTATAGAAGAAAACTTATCTCAACTATGTATTGCATGTGAAATTAGGTAAGTTAAACTAATGTCTTGAAACATTTACACACCTATGAAATGACGATGATGCTAGCCTTAACTCATAGTAATAAAAGGATTAATTGGCTTTCATAAAGCCCTTCACCCAAAATTTAGTACATAATAATAAAGGTTAATGCTTAATTAACCTTTACCATGTTCCATTCACAGTACTAATTGCTTGACCTGTGTTAGAGAAAAATGCACTCCCCTCAACAAGTTCACTTTTAAGATGAGGAAACTGTGGCATGTCAGAGTTCAATGGCTTGCCCAAAGTCATAATGATAGTGTGGGAATCACTAAGGATCCAACTCAGAGGCTTTGGCTCCAGCATCTTCTTTTTCTCCTTATATACCTACCGCTTTCAAGAGTGTCGCTTGTAAGTATGCTTATAAAAATTAATTCTTGGCTTTTCCTCCAAACATCTCCAACAGTACTCTTTCTATTATAGTTGCAATATTAGAACAGACATGGAAACTGAGGCTTACAGAGGTTGCTATTGTCATAGGTCTACTAAAAGAAACAGCCATAATTTGAACTCAGGCCTCTCTTTTCTTTGGTCCATTTCCTACACAATGTATGTTTTTAAATTTCAAACCCTAGATGAGCCTTGAATTAAATTTTGAATCTAATATAGCACTACTAATAAAGCATTTCATTTACCTAATTATGTCAAATAAAATACTATATTTTAATGATTTAGAGTTTTTATTTTGCATTGGATTTTTTTTTTTCTATTGGGCATTTAGTTTAGTTTTGTTCTGTTGTTCTGTACCATAAAGGTACATAGCTATGGAATCCAATGAAGAGCTTTATTTTCACATATGGATAACTTAAAGCCAAATATACATATTGTACTCACAAAAAATATCTAATGTAATGTACAAAAAACTAGATAAATGGATATAGATATTCATACTCCAAAAAAAGTAACTAACGGTTTTACTGTTTCTGGCTTCCTCCACATAATTGCATCCTTTATTTCTCCTCCCGGTTAATTTGACCTACTTGCTCAGTGTAGGCATGGACGCCATCACCGTGAGGTGCCACAGTAAGTCTTTTAGCCCGTTTCTCGGACACTTACAATTACTTAGCAATATGCTTTGCAATTAATTCACTACCCCCCCCCCTTCACCTGACCTTTCCTTTCGCAGGAGTTAATTCACTTTACAACTTAGTAAGTGCATTCATAATTCACCTCTACCCCTAATCCCACTGACAAATACAGCACTTCTTTCCCTAGATAAAAGCATTTCAAACCTCATTTTGCAAGAACTTTCATCATGTGGCCAAGAGAATTAACTGCCTTAAAACTTTTTAAAGAGCATCCAAAATATATTGAACTATCATCTTTAACATAATCAGGTTAACATATTTATGTTAACATCATATTGAACATTAGCAACTCTCTCTAAGAAGTGAAATACAGTTGGGTGCCATTGGTGTTAGGTACTATATTAAGCATTTTACTCATTCTTTTCATCAACTCATCCAAAAACACTTGGTAAAACACTAATTGCTGTGCCCATTTTACTAATGTAGGTGAGAGAAGTTAAGTCGCCCACTTAGAGTAGCAGACACTGCAGGTTCCTTAACCGTATCCACTTCATACACACGGTGCCCATACATGTGGATAGCGTCCAACTATACCTCCTGGCCTGAGGGATTGTTCTCATCTGTTCACTGGGCAAGAGCAGAAATGCCAAGGAGTTAGGGTCTTGGGAGGATGATCAGACACTGACTAATGGAAGTTGGAAAAAATCCCACTTCTTTCCCTCCAGAGGGACACTGCGGAGGCATGTTCTACTCTGCCTGTCCAGTTGCCCAGTGGAACAGAGGCTCAGCTGCATTTAACCATAACCTACTGAATAACATTTTCTGCCAACTCGTCCTTCCCAGTTTCTCTTGATCACATCCCTACTGGTACTTTCTGAATCTCCCTGGCTCAAAGCCTTGTCTTAGTGGCTGTTACCAACGGCCCCCAAGTTCAGTGACAAAAAGGCACACATAACCCACATGCAAAGCCAGGTCTGCCGGACAATGAAGTCCACCCAAGGCCCCTCCAACTTCCAGTGCAGATTCAGCATCCATGCACTGGGGATGTTCCAGGGGCCTGGAATCAGCATGAGAATGAATGCTGCCACCTGAGAAAGTACTGGATAAAGGGCCTCCTGATAAGGAAACAGACATTTCTGAAACAGAAATTGAAAGGGCTGCCATTGAAGATGGTTAAGGGATACAAATCTAGTTCTCCACTTATTTTCTTAGGTGACCTGTGGAGAGGCCCTCAGATGTGTGCCAACAATCCCTTACTCCCTCTGTGAAGCATTGATGCCGTTAACACAAGAGGAAATGGTCCTGCTGGACTACTGCAAGAAGAACTGAGCCAGCAGCAATGAAACTGTACTAACATCGCTAAAGGAACATTTGCTGGAAGCCAGCATTGCTTTTAAACTCTATGAGTTTCATGGCAAAATACAGACATAAAAGTATGTAGACACAGAAACAGAGAAATAGAAATAGAGATATAGGAATTTTCCCCCTTCTGTTAGTCATTTGGAACTGAGGACCTGCTCTCACAAGTTTCAAATTATCTTTTAAAAACATCTTCATCCCTGGCTGGTGTGGCTCACTCACCAGGCCAGTGAGTGCTGGCCTGAGAAGGTGGCCAGTTCAACACCTGGTTAAGGTACATGCCTAGGTTGAGGTCCAGGTTCAAGGTTGGAGGCATGCAAGAGGCAACCAACCCCTGTATCTCTCACACATCGGTGTTTCTCTTCCTCTCTTTTCCCCTCTTTTCCCCTCTTTCTAAAAATAAGTAAAATCTTTAAATTTTTTTTCAGAGAATATTTAAAATAGTTCAAAGAATAACAAATAATAAAACTATCTCTGAAGAGTATCTGTATCCTAACTGTATGTTTCTCAGCACCTTAAATATTTAGGCCATAGTAGGAAACTTAGAGAAGATGCAGGCATCCTATTTTTCATTCAGTCAAAGAGAAGGAGAGAGAAATGTCAGGCGAGTCCAGGTCTACATGGAGAAGCTGTTTGGGTGGAAACAAGATTGTAGAAGGAGGAAGAGTCATGATGTGGGGAGTCTAGGGGTAATGAGTCTGCAAGGAACAATATAAAAGTTTTGGCCTCAGATTCAAAAGGATTTGAGAGGCAAGAGTCCACAGTAATGACTGAAAAGATGGATGTGAAGATAGGCGTCCCACATTTTCAAAGTGTGGCAATGTCATTTATCTACAATCTGTGTAGCCATGATTAAATTTGTTAACCTCTCTGCGTTCACTTTCTTATTTGGAAATAGATATAATAATATTAACCATAGAAGTAAAATCCTAAAAAAATAAGTGATTTGTTAAAACCTCTTCCTTTTATCATTTACCCCTGTGGAGAATTAAGACATATTCATTACTCATGCTGCAATTAAAATTATTATTAATCTTAATAGTAATAGTTAGTGGTTTATATTTTATAATGTGCTTTTATTTAGAATCAAGGGTATATCTTATTTTGTATGAAAATAAAACTGAATAACCAGAGATTATTATTAGAATCTTACAGAACATATGCTCTGTGTTAAAATGCTCACGATAGATTTGGAACAACTAGTAAACTGAAAAAGGATCTGATAGCTACAAGAGCTAATATATGAGATTTTCACTTAAAATTTAAGTAAAGGGTAGTAAAATTAAATGACATGTACTTAACCAGCATCGTTCAGTGAATGAGGAAGAAGGTTCCTATGCCTTTAATATAACCTTTCCTTTAGTTGTTGTTGTTTCTTTTCTGTTTATTTGGGGTGGTAAAGGAAATACACTATCACTAAAATAAAGATTCTGAAAAGAAAGTGGCTCGTATTTTTATCTCCTTTCATTGTTTTCTGTGTTAGAACACACATGTACAGCTGATTTTATATTGCATAATAAAGAAGCGTTTCTCATATTTGAGTAGTGGACAGTCTGTGCCAAAGGGGAAAAATAATTTTCCCAAATCACAGAAAAAATATTTCCTTTGGATCACAGAAACTTACCATTTGAGAAACAATGCCTTGAGAAAGTGGAATTATTTGATTAAATAATTTTCAACAGTAAATTATGAATATGCAAGAAATGTTTTGCATTTATAGCAACTAATTGTTTAAGACAGTTAAGTAGCCACAAAATGAACATTCACATGGAGACTTCTCATAGAATGTAAAGACCATCCTGTACTGAGTATTTTCTTGTTTTTGTTATTAAAAATAATATGCAAAATTAATCTATTTTCTCAAAAACAAAACCTTTTTTTATTTTAAAATGTTTCTATAAAATAAACACATGCTGTAAAGACTAACATATTTACTTTACAGAGGTATGGACTAGTGCCAGTTGTTACAAAAGCCTGGTATTTTATCAGCATCTTTTTCCTAGGTCATAAGGCCACACTGTTGTAATTGCCAAGTGTCCAAATTAACAATTCAGTGTGCAATGTTCAAATTCATCACATCTGTTTATGAGGAAGGAACTCCCCCCAAAATCCCAGAATTATGTTCTGAGGGTGGGTCCCATGTAGCACAGGCTTCCCCAGCTAACTGAGCATGTTAGAACCCATCGGTACCAGGGCACCAGCTGGCCTTGTTGTGAGAGGCTGCATTTGGTCTCAGTGAATTTAAAAAAAAAAAATGTATGTAAGAGCACACACGCCCATACCTTGCTGAGTGTTCAGCAGTTTTTGACCAAAAGTGGCACGAACCCTGTGCCCCACCCTCTCTATTCACCAGATATTTCCAGAACTTTTTTGTTTCCCCAGATGAGGAAAGTCCTCAAAGGGAAACAGTCTGCCAATGTGGAAGAGGTGAAATAAACTACAGAAGCACTAAGAGGCATCAACATTGGTAAGTTCAAAAAACATTTTGAGCAGTGGAATAAACATCTGAAAGGGTGTATTAATTCCAATGGGGAGGACTTTGAAGGTGTCTCAAGTTCAAACATGTAAGAATACACAATTCTTTGTATGTAAATTCCAGGTGCTTGAAGTCCCTTCTCGTAAATTAGTGATCAGTAAATCTCATGCCCTTCTTTAAGACCAGAGCACTCCAGAGTTGAAACCCTGGCTCACTGGTTCTTCATGACACCCCACCCATAACTTCTGGTGTTCTGTAACTTCAGAATCAATCATGCCCCAAGAGCATGTCTCATGTTCGAAAGTCACATGATACACTGACTTCCTTAGGGCCCTCTCAAGGGCTTGCTTAGTCTTTTGCTGAGTATCCTGGCAGAGGCTGGACCACTCAATAGCCCCTGCAGACTTATTCATTTAGGTCCTTGGCTTGAAAATTGTTCAGTTTAATCATTGGCCCATAGAACAGTTCTTGAAATTAATTTCCGGTAGAAATCCTGGGACCCAATCCCAGCTCTGCCACTGAATAGCTATGTGAAGCTGAGCACAGCTGTTTCACTATGCCCCATATATGGGGGCATGGGAATAATGGAAAGCCAGGGTTACCTAGAAAATTTTGCAAATAGCAACACACTGTTGGGTCCTTCACAAAGAACAGCTCAAATTCATCTGGGAATCACCAGTGACAAATTACTGCTGTTGCAAATCTTTAAGATTAGTTCCATTGGCAATTACTTTAAAAAATGCATGTTATCATTATATACCAGGTACTGTTTGAGGCATTTGAGGCACTGGAGATATAACAGTGAACAAAGGAGAAAAATATCACAGCCCTAATGGAATTACTTTCTTTTCTTTTTTTAAAGATTTTATTTACTATTTTTAGAGAGAGGGGAAGGGGGAGAGGCAGAGAGGGAGAGAGACATCCATGTATGGTTGCCTTTCACCTGCCTCCAGCTACGGACCTGGCTGGAGACCTGGCTTACAACCTGGTTATGTGCCCTGGCTGGGGAATCGAACCAGCGGCCTTTGGATTCGCAGGCTGGTGCCTTATCCATTGTGCCATCAGCAAGAGCTCTGGAATTACCTTCTAACTTTCTAGTGAGAGGTCTTTGTAAAGAAGGAGGGACATTTAACCCATATATTTGAGCATAACAGATATGATACATAAGTGTATTTGAAAATAATAAATACAGAATGAGGAAAAAGTAGGTTTACAAGTTATGAGTACACAAAACACAAAGTTTATTCTTATATTATTTTTCATACAAGCAACTATAAACCTGCATTTGCCTAACATGCAATATATTATACATATATATATACATATATATATATATATATATATATATATATGTATATATGCCAATATATTTATAAATAAATCTTTTGGATTGTATTAGGTAATTTTTATACTAAATATTTAATTGCAATAAGTTTGTTAAGTACAATTTATTATATCTTTTAGCTGTAAAAATTCTAGGCAATTGGACTTTTAAATATTCATCAATTAGGTCCTGGTTGGTGTGGCTCAGTGGATTGAGCATTGGCCTGTGAAGCCAAGGGTCACTGGTTAGATTCCCCAGCCACGGCACGTAACCAGGTTGCAAGCCAGGTCTCCAGCCAGGTCTGTAGCTGCAGGCAGGTGAAAGGCAACCAAACGTTGATGTTTCTTTCCCTTTCTTCCTCCCTCCCTCCCTACCCTTCTCTAAAAATAATGAATAAAATCTTTAAAAATATATTCATCTTCTTATTAGCACTTACCTTCATATGCCAAGGAATTCATTATTTCAATATTTAACATACTTTTGAGGTAATTCCTTCTTCTTTTTAAAAAGTTTTATTTGTTTTTAAGAGAGAAGGGAAGGTGGGAGAACAAGAGGGAGAGAAACATCCATGTGAGAGGAACATATCCACCAGTCACCTCTTGCACAGCCTCAACCCAGGACCTGGCCCAGAGCCCAGGCATGTGCTCTGACCAGAATCAAATCTGGCAGGTCACCCAACCCAATAAGCCACACCAGTCAGGACAATTCTTTTCTCTTTTTATCTCTTTCTTTCATTGAAATTGAAATTTAATGGGAGATGTACAGAAGATGGCCTTTGTCTTCCTGTTAGCCGTGCTCAGGGGAGTGGACGAAAGATATTTTTAGGGAAAAATAAGTACCTCTCTGGCCTTATATTTAAATAGAAAACATAGTAATACAGCATGTGTATATGTGTGTATATAAATATAAATATGATATACTTGTGTATATATATATAGATAGATGGATATCATATATAATTACACTACATGTTTCTTCCAACACGGCACATAGAGAAAAGCATGGAAATTTAAAAGAACAGCTTCCAGTTCATAACATTGAAACACCTTTGACCATGGGTGTACCTGTGGATGCAGACACACCGGAGGATGGAACAGGCCCCACCAGCTGCTGTGAGTTCACCGGGAGCGTTTCCAGCGTGGAACAACCCTCCGGCAGGATTCGGGCAGCTATCAGCAGGCTTTTACAGGCAGCCCGGTGAAGCCTGGTGTGCCCACCATCAGTGTCTCATCCAGTCCAAAGCTCCCCGACCCAATCAATGGGACACTTACAGGGTAACAGCCGGGATTTGGTGCTAGGGGAGAAAAGTTCATTCGCAGAGAAAACTCAACCTCCATTTACTGAGCACCCACAACGCACCTGGCACTCGGGCTGCAGAGATAAAGAGTCCCCCCAAGTCTGTAATGAAATGACAGTCAAGCACGAGACTCAGGTTAGAGGGATGAAGACTAATGCTTAAGAAGCCAGAAAAACATGGATTTGAGTCCCACACCCATCACTTATTAATACGTGATCTTGACTATTTTCTCTTTCTCTATTTCAGGTTTGCTGAGAGAAAAAAGGTGCAGTACCCACAGAGGCAATTGGACTGAGCAGATTCATGGAAAGCTCTGTTTGTCTAAATCTGCTTTTCTAGTGAATTTCCAGCTTCAGTCTTGAAGTAACACCATTTAGGGAGAAGCACTGCATTCTATGCTTCATTAGTCAGACAACCTAAAATCATTATGTATTAGGGAAAAGAAACCAAGTGATTTTTCCCAGGACCTCCAACTCTGCATAATGCATTGATTTCCTATGTGTTAACTCATCACTCAGAAACAGTGGACTGCTTAAGGCTGACACAGGTGATGGCAAAAAACATTATCTTAAGGCTTTGAGAAAGTCATGTATTGAACTAGGTGTTTCCTATATGCTGAAACAACCAAAACACTAGAATAAGTGTAGTTTTATTAGAAGTAACACAAATTTAACAGGCTACATCCAATTTTTGTCCATTACTTATATTTTAGAATGATATGAAAGTTTCTCAGCCTGCTCTATAATCAGCATTTTTATTTTAAAATGGATAATTTTTAAATTAGATAATCACACTCAAAAGCTCTTATATCTGTATTTATATATATATATACACAATACATGTGTGTGTATATATATATATATATATATATATGTTTTTTTCTGTAGCAGTTACCACAGTATTTGGCACATAATAGGCATTCAAGGAAGTTTTGAATGAATGCATACATTTACTGAAGATTTAAATCGAACATTCCACTCAATTCTTACTTCCAACAAGCAATTTTAAGTTTGGTACATAAGTAGAAGAATATTTAATCTCCTGGTTGTTTTCTTGCGCCAGAGGAATTAGTTCTTTCTATGCCATTAGGCTAGAAATTCATCTTGAAAATACATTAAAGCTGAAGGTACTTTAGTAATTGATAAAGCATTAGGTTAATGCTAATTTTATAGATTAAAAAAACTGAGGCTTTTATAAGTTTGGTAACGGAAAGTCACAGAATCGTATTAGAGGGCAAACCTTCACACTGCCTTTTTCACACAGATGAAAGAGCAAGAACCAGGGAGTTCAGGTATATTATAGGCATGGAAAGGATGTCTTGGACTTCAGAAACTCAAAGATGACATTACTGACAATTGTGTTAATTGCAAGGAAAAATATCTCATAGATTGCATCTCTCTCCGATAAATAGAAATGGAAAAGGTTTCTGTGTTGCCAAGAATGCTGTATATTTGAGATTTTAGAAAATCCATTCTCTATTCCACTTTAAATACTAACATACCAGTATTTGTTCCTGGAAAAAAACAAAAACAAAAACAAAACTGAGTTTTTGTTTAAGAAGTATAAAACAGCTATAAAATTTCATGAATTCTAATTCTGCATCAAGAGTAGTATTAAGTGTCTCTGCGCACATTCTATCATTTAATTTCTCTTACAGTCCAACAATATAAGGATTATTATTGCGATTTTACTAGGTAACCAAATAATTCCAAAAAATGAAAATCTGATGCTTTAGAATAACATGCCTATAATCATATTATGGCAAAATTGAGTACTGGGGTTTGAATCAAGGACATCTGACTCCAAAACCTTCAGATCATTTTTTTAAACCAAGAATGCTTCATTGTTTCCCAGCATGCACTTATAAGCTATGATAGATAACTCAGAAGAAATTAAAATGTGGGATTTGTGTTGCAGTTGTTGCTTAAGTGTGTTTGTGCTTACAGGGCAAAACACAGACGAAAGAGAGAGCTGAACGTATGGCTAAGGCATGTTGCCAAGAAAATTCAGTTAGCTTACTGCATGGCAGAGTCCAGGAACATAAAAGCACTTGTCTGTGGCCATAACATGTTTCTTTATCAGTCTGTGTAGCAAGAAGGAGACGTCCAATACCCCTACATTTCAGGAAGGATAAATCATGAGGCGAGCAGGAAGTCTTCAGAGCCTAATTTATGTATTCCAGAACTTAAATGTATCTCCTCCTCTAAGATACTGGGATTTGTTAATGGGAACTTTCTTCTGAAATTCTAAAGAAAGCTGTTGGGAGAGCTTTTAATGCCAAGGCCTCTAGGAGTACCCAAGGTAGCTTTCAACTCCAGGCTAAGAAGCTTAGTAAGATTGTGACCCTAAGCACTTCAGGTAGCAGGCTGCAGGTGCCGTTCTCCAGGGAGGAGCCATGGTACTTGAAGTGGAACATGCAGACCAACCTGAGGGACACGACTCTGGTTTATGCTGCTGTTTACTGTGGGCCGCATTTTATCTCACTGAGAAATTCCGCCGTCCTCCGACATCGGCTGTGATGACCGCTGCAACACTTTTTGTTTGGCCATTTCAAATATCCTTTTTCTAGTAATAAGGCAAGACGTTTCTTTCCTATTCTGCCTTAATACTAAAAGCAAGTGGGATTCTGATGGTAACTTCCTGTCTGACAGCACGTTGGAAAACATTACCTGCCTGTAATCATGAGATCTGTTTCTGTTCTGTTCTTCAAACTTCTTTAATAACCCGATGCAGTTCTCTCCTCCAATTATCCTGTTTCTCACATCCTTGATTTCAAAATGGCCTTTTCCTTAAATTAGTATTTATAGTAACTGCGGTCAATTCTCAGTCTTCCTTTAGGTAGCTGATTTAGACATACATTTCAATTATAGTGCTTAAAGCCATGCCAAGAACATGAACTACTGCTGCTCCTATGAACCACTGTATGCAAACTCAAAGCTCTGGAATATCAAGTTTGCCCTTCTTCTGCTTTCCCAATAAAACACCAGGAGCCTCCATAAAGCTCCCCTTTCCCTACTGCTATGTTTTAACTCTCATTTTGCGTCCTATTCCTGTGAGCCCTGGTGCAGTTCCTAAATCCCTAAGAGGTAAGGCATTATTTTGCAAAAGGCCCCTTCTCCTCATTGTTTACTGTTTAATTCTATAAATATTGTTTTTACTTCACTTTTAGCATCTTTCTTAATAAGCGTATCTTTGGGTTTCCTGGTTAACTATTTTTATATCTATCTCAGTAGGTACTAAAAATAAGTCTCATAGTAGGTAGCATAAAAATTAGAACACATAGCCAGCTAGCACCCAGTTTAAATACTGTTATAGAATGTGTTTCCTGGTGCTCACTGCACAAATCTCATAGCCAGGAGCACATATATCAGCAATAACTTCATGGCAGCAGGCTCTACCTAGTATGTGCAGCGTTTTACATTACTTTATCAAGCTGTCTTTGTGTAATTAGCCTGTCTACAATGCCTGGTGTATAAATTAAGCATCTAATTTATCTTGACTGGCCTCCAGATCACTTGATCAGTCCATTCTGCCTGTGTGGCTCTGTAGGGAATGCCAAGTGGAGAGACGGGCCCTCTGGCAACAAACAGTGAGAAGCGGCAGAGCCTCCCCCGGAGGTCAGCGCCAATTTCAACCGTACTCATCAAAACACCTGGGCACAGCCTGGGCCGCTCCTCCCAACGACAGTGATCTTAGCAAGGGGCGTAACTGATGGCCCTGGTGGCAGGTCACTTTGTAACTTGGCTGGTAAATAATAAGTAACTGTAACTCGGGCTGTAAAGTCAGGTTTACTAAATGAATCAAATTAAAAGTAAATTTCCTCCTCCCAATTCAACACCATTTCTCATCAGCCACTTATCAACACCACAGCAATCTGTACAACTGCAAGAGACAAGTTACCCAGCTATTCAATCCTGGTTAAAACAAAGTAACTCCTGTAGCCATAATCATTCCTCAAGAGCATTTAATTTGTTGGTTCTTGCATTATTGCTATCAAAACAAAACCCGGCAGCTTTATTGGAATGCATAAATCTCTTTGATTTAAGGGTACTTTATCTCCCTTTTCTTCAGATGAATTTGAAATGGTACAGAGTTAAACTTTTATGGAGCAATTTCCGGAGGGAAAGCTGACATAGTTTTCTTTGTGGGACACTGTTCTGCTGACAGTTCAGAAAGTTTGAAGAAAACGTTTGTTTGGTTCATTAAATAGTTTTTGTCAGCGTGTATTCTCTCTTCTCTAGTGGGGAACACCAGCCCAGCATGGAGTGTGTCTCCATTTACATATAAAAGTAAAGTCCAGGTGCATTAAGTATAGATGTGTGACTTCCCCCTCCATCTCAATGGATGGCAAGAAAGTGAACCACAGGCCCCAGGTCAGGAGATAATACTCTTCATACCACCATCATATTACTTTCTTTCCACTACTGAGGACTCATTCGGCTTTGAAAAACATCCCATGACAGTACATGGCCACTGTGTTTTGCAGGGAATGCAGGAGAAGGTTTGTTTTTCAAGCTCTCCTAGAGGAAGTAAGATTTAAGTGACACCTATCTGAAGGTCCATGGCTCTGCCAGATGACAAGGAGTTAAGCAGACACTACCTTTAAATCCTGGCATTATCTGACTTATGTTAAGGCAGCAACCCCCTCATGCTTTTTTATTTTTGGAACTGTAGCTTTTTTACAAAGAACAAAAATAGTCTGGCTCTAAATACACTCTGATCATTAAGTTCACTTGTTGTATGTTTGGAACCATAGTACTAAGATTCTTCTGAATAAAAATGTGCTTATGTTTATGCTGTTTGAGCTTCAAGTAATGAAGGCCTCCCTTTGAGGAGTTAAGGTTCTACAGAGTTGCAGTATATGTGGAAGGGGTGAAACCATGCAGGGGTGATTGGTGGTTACCAGTAATCATAAGATGGCCACTTCTTTTCCAAGGCAAATGCCTCAACAAAAGATGGCTGTCACCATGGTTATCATCAACTTACTAAAATGCAGAGTGTCAAAGCTGCCTTGGAGCCAGTACTTGAAATCAAAGAATACTGAGCAAGAAGACCCATTTTAAATCATTGAGTCTAAGGAACTACTGTGAAAATGAGGGCCCGTGACAGACAGGTGACCTCCCAAAGGTCATATGATCAGTTTACTGTAAAGGAAAGACATTAAGATTTTTGGCTCTTTCTTTGTCTCTTATGTTTCTTATTTATTCATTTGTATGTCAGACACTATGTTAAGACTTGAGAGTCAAAGATAAGAGAAAATAGATGTGATCTGTAAGTGGGAGTCCAAATATTAATCAAATAATCACTCAGAAAACTAATTTTTGCAGAATGGCAGTGAAGACAAAATAAGGAGAGATGGTCAAGAATGGGATATTATTTACTTCAGGTATATGAAAGAAAAAGCAGCAGAGCCTCATCATCAATAGCTTAGGATTCTGTCACAGGCTTTCTTGTAAGCATCTCATGCACAGCCTTTCCAATAAGTCTTCGATGACTTTCTAAGGGTGATTTAATGACAATATTCTCCACTGCCTCATTTGCTTATTCCCTCCACTACTTGTTTAGACTGAAACAATCTGCCTTGTCTATTAAAGCAGGAGCTTATTAATGGCACATGATTGGATCTTTCTCCTGATGTGATCTTTTTGCAGTACCAGGATCATGTTTTCATGTTCAGGCAGGGAGAAAAATAATAATAGAATAGGAAGAGGACACAGTTGTCTGAAGCAGCCACTGAGTGAGTTTCAGGACACATCCCTGAGCCCATCTAATTTCAGCACAGCTGTGGTGGGCCACAGCTCGCAAACACCCAGTATTTCATCTCAAGACACCCTGCGACGATTCTTGGGTTTTCTCCAATGTCAAGTAACTAACTGCCCTGGTGGACAGGCACAGCCTGACACAGCGGTTGGTGAGAGAGGAGGTTTCTTAACACCTCTAGGGGGAACTCAGCCAATAAGCTACAGTAGCTATTTGATAGATGCCTCCTATTGTGACCATTTAGAGCGACATTTTGAGGAACATACTATATGGGTATGTTCCACCATGGGTTCCCGACTGAGTCCCAGTTTTCATGATGGTAAAGTTGCTCAATAATGCACTTTCTACATGCTTTCTCCCCTTCCACTGAGCAGTCTCTATTCCTTCACCCTTCTTCCTGAGAGAGTGTTCCAGGAAACTACTAGCACCCAAGTCTGTGTCTCAGGCACTGGGGGGAAAGAAGCCACACAAGATGATGTTTTAAATGAAAAGGCAGTGATTAACATCAGATCCTGGAGAGAGTTCAAGTAAGTCTGTTACTAAGTGAATACTTAGCATTGATTGGATGTTAATACTATTTTAAAGTGCAGGTTAAATTGCATTGTTGATGACTGTAACACAAAGGGTATAGATTGCGACATAAAGAATACATGTATAATTAGTCTACTGTTGGTTCTCCATCTTTACTGAAGCAAATATTACAAAGGCTTTATATGTAGCCTTTCTGGTACCCCAGACCTCCCTCCAAACGAGAATTTTCCAGGCTAGGTATCTGGCATATGTCTTAATACAAAACAAATGTCTCCATAAGAGATAGGGATGTGTGACAGGATTAATGAACACTTGAGTAGCTATCACTAAAATAAATAAATAAATAAAGGTTTGCTGGGAGAAATATACTAGAGGTTCACAAAGCAGCACCGAGTACCTTACAACCATGGTATTGAGTAAGAGAAATTTAAGAAATAAGATCTATAGTAAAATCCTATTTATACAAATTAAAAACACATGCATATAAGTAAGTTTAACAAGTATACATGGGAAAAGTATTTACGGCAAACATTTAGAATCACTGTCAGTAAAAACGGAGAAGGAACAGAGAAGAAAATTGGCCAAACAAGATAGGGTCTTTGCACAGACCAATGACAATGATGTACCAAGGACTAATGAGTATGGTTGATTCATTATTTGATAACAATGCTCCCCTCCCAAAAATATTTATTGAAAATTGGAAAGATATATTTATCAGTTTATACTGGATGGTTCAAGTATGTGTACATACACTGACCCACTCACATTAAAAAAAATAAAAAAGGCCAATTGGAAATGCATTGCCCAGTGGGCTCCTGTGGCTAAATGACATTGTCAATAATCAACAGTGAGTTTAAGACCTGATCATCTTCTGGCTATCTAAGGCAATCACTTACATTGATGGTTAGTTCCTGCTCCTCTGTGAAGTAAGCCAACGAAAGCCAGAGCTAATACAGAACTAAGACTAACAGAGAAGCAGAGATGGTTTAAGATGAGATAAACTGAGTACACTTACATGGAAAATATCTGAGACTGCAATGATGTAGCAAGACAGGTAGGACAGAATTCCCTGTTCTGCACTGGGGGTTTCCAAAAAGAGACACCACCACCCAAGATGTACAACACAATGTTGTATACTGTACACTCCCCATGAACTTGAGCTATTCACTCAGATTTGCAAAATTTAGGGAATTAAACAGAAAGTGTCACATTTGAGTAGGGAAATTAATTTCAGTATCTAATAACTTATGTGGCTTTCTACCTACTACATGAATAACTATATTTTAAACTATTTCTTTGCAAAAAATGATGACTACAATTACAAAAGTAAAAACCTCTTCAATATTTCAACTAGCTATGAGGGGCTGTAGCATGATAAAAATGATGAAGATGGTTATATACTATTTTAAGAAATAGATATTTTATATATGGAATTATGGATGTAGTTAAATAAGCAGTTAACTCCCCTTACTTCACTAGACTTCCCTCTTTTTCTGGCTTTGGCTAATAGTTTAAAAGTGGTGATTTTTTTTTTTTTTTTAATAGGAAAGGAGTAATGTAGTTTAAAGATAATTAATTTATTTGGACCCACACAGGTTCAATTTATAGCAACAGAAATATTCACATGAAGGCTACATTCTTTATCATCTCCAAAAAATTTTACAAATCTTCAACCATTTTAAAAATAGTTTCAGAGGAATACCATTCCTCTGTGTTTTCTTTTTTTCTTTTCTTAAGATTTCACTTATTATTTTTAGAGAGAGGGGAAGGGAGAAAGGCAGAGAAGGAGAGAGACATTAATGTATGGTTACCTTTCACCTGCCTCCAGCTACAGACTTGGCTGGAGACCTGGCTTGCAACCTGGTTATGTACCCTGGCTGGGAATTGAACCAGCAACCTTTGGGTTTGCAAGCTGGCACTTTACCCACTTTGCCACCAGCCTGGGCTTGTGTTTTCTTAAAAAGATTATTGCATTCAAAATAATTTAAGTACCCAGATTCTCAATTAATAGCCCAAATAATGGTTCAATGCTTTTTCCCAATCTCAGTGCTAATGTGAAGTTCTCTGGAACCAATATTTAACAATAAAAATCTAAGGATTTTCAGATTATAGCCAGTTTTCTACCAGCCACATTTCTAAGAAATATGAATGATGACATGCTAAGTTTATTATGAAGTCACTCTCATATGTGATAGCTGTACTTTTAACTTTAACTAGAAAGTGGTAATAGAATATACAATATTATGTGATATAATTATCTTATGGAGGAATTGGTTGTTTGGGTATATTTTGCTTGGAGTCTCTTTCTGTTACTAGTTCCATTGTACTCAAGTCTATCCTGTCCCTTATCCTAGTGCCAAGTTAAATATCACGATGTGCAAGGTCAAGTTCTTAGGAATATATAGCATCCAAGTACGATATGGTAATTGAGGTTCACAGAAAGTCACTTCTTTCTGCAGTAGCAATAACACTGAGGGAGGTGGGGAGGGGGAGTAGCACTTCAGCTGCAATTAAACCAGGCTTCCATGCGTAGCTTAACATTAAGCAGAGCCATGTGTCGGATTCTGCAGAGAAAGCAAAAAAGAAGTGACTGTGAAATATGCTGATTTGGCTACAAAGAAGTTGGGTCCATTTTCACATGCACAACAGCTTCCGTAGTTAAGAACTTAGACCTGCAACTCCTCCAAAATGTATTATCTTGCAGCTCATCTACAAGGGAGGAGATGTCCCAGACTGTGAAACGTAGCTAGGTTCTGCTGCCTAACCTTTCTGCGGCTCAGATCTCTCATCTGGGAAAAATGCCCCATGTGATGATTGTCACAATGAAATGAGATGGAGCCTCAGAAACGCTGGGGAGAGAGTTCTGCACATGGTGCGTGATCAACAACTGTTACTGATTATGATTCAGAACATGTAAACATTAAAAAAAAAAAACAAACAAAAAAAAACAAGAGCCTATAATCTGCAGATACATTTGGGATGCAGTGGGGCTAGGTTTGCAAATTCCCTCAATGCCCAGCAATGAGAAAAATAAAAATTCTGTTAAAATTGTCCTTTCTCTGAGGTCCCTGTGAAGTTTGACCTAGCTCTGATAAAATGAAAAGAAACCTAGAATAATTCTGAGGTTGACATACTATAGTAATGAGCAAAGAAGCTGTATGTGTTCTAAATTGACAATGAATATACCTCTCTCTCTGACTGCATAGACTGACACTGGATACATTACTCAGTTCAGAACACATTATTATTAGACTATTGTAGTGTAATTCCTTATACCAAAAACCAGATGGATACTGTGAATTTAATTTGTTGCAGAAAATTTTCAATTATTTAGGCTGGATACTTTCAACTAAAATGTGTAAGGGATGTCACGATAAATACGTAAATAGGAGCTTTCAATAGAAAGTGTGACTATTTTTATTAAAGTGCTAATGACATAAATCTGTAACATAAAGGAAGATGTTTTAAAAAGGAAAAATATAAATGAATTATCGGAGTCTCACTATTCTAATGTGCTATAAATCTATAATCTTAGCAAAGGGTAAAATGTTTTTTTCCTTGAGCTCTAGGGCATATTTCTAACCTAGGGTTAACATAAAGAGGTATATGGTAGTATGTAGAAGGACATTGTATAGATTATCAAACTGAAGCTTACGGTAGTAGTAAAACTTTTGTAGAGTTGACATGCATTTATTAATGTAATGGAAGTCACTATTAAAGTATTTCCTGAATAAGTCCATAAATTAACCAATAAATACTTGCTAATTATTTAATAGTTATTAGGAAATTGGCTTGGGTAAATAGGAGAGCACTCCAAAATCCTAAAAAGCCCAGAAATGTTTCATCAATTGTTCAAGTTTACAAAAAGAAAAGAAAAAAAATTAAGATTCATGTTAACTTTTAAGAGATCCTCTAACTGATAATTCCCAAATTATTTAAAAGCTGTCCATTGCCTAAGCAGCAATAGCATTAAAACTGCATCCTTAATGTTAAAAATCAGACAGAGGTGTTGAATAATGGTTTTGCCCTAGTGATTATGAAGCACCATTTCCTTGGAGTCAGTCAGAGAGATGTTTTTATTAGCAAAAATCCGTGGCCAAGCTCTGTTCCCCTGCTGTGGCATTTGCTGTAATCATTACATGCTTTAACCAAACAACTTGTATTTTCTAACTTGGTAACCCCCCACTTTCCTCTATTCTTTCTTGACCTTGGAAATGTCTCCAAATATTTTGCCAACAGAAATTGCCCCAAGGACAAATAGCCATTGTGTATGAGATAGAGACAGACACAGAGACAGATTTAGAGACTAAAATAGTGACTATCACTCTGGCTGGTGCACCTCAGTGGATTGAACTCCAGCCTACAAACCAAAGGGTCGCCAGTCTGATTCCAAGTCAGGGCACATGCCTGGGTTGTAGGCCATGTCTCCACTTAGGGGCATGCAAGAGGTAACCACACATTGATCTTTCTCTCCCTCTCTTCCTCTTTCCTTTCCCCTATCTAAATATATATACATACACACACACACACACATATATCTATTGTACACACATATATAATATATATGTATATATTATATACATACATTTATATGTATATATACACACATACATATGTATATATTTTATATATACACACATATACACGTATATGTGCATACTATATTATACATATATGTATATATCATAGACATATAAGTATATATAGTATACTTATAAACATATAAGTATACACACATATATAATATATACATATATTGTGTATACATAACTTATACACACACACATATACATATACACACACACACACACACACACAAACTAAAGACTATCATTTTCATTGCAGAATTGATAAAGGCATTTCCAAATAACGTTAAAACATGGAACTGTACACTGTATGAACATAAGGCATCTTCAAAAATTGGTTTAAAAATATTTCATTTGTACTGAAGAGCAACTTAAATTATGAGGCCTGTCTCAAAAAAGTCTAGCCATTGTAAATACAATGAGAACAGTTTGCACAACATAGATGTAACTTGGCAAGAAGAGTGCACTGGAATGCTCATGCACAAATGACAGCTTCACTGTACTCATCAGTCAGGAGAAAGAAGATGCCACTGAGCGAGTGTGTGTACTGTGTGGATGTTGCACTCAAAATGACTGAGCGAGTAGAGCAATGCATCTGCATCAAATTTTGCATTGAGCTTGCACATCCCTCTGAAGGAACTATTCGGATGAATCAAAGGCCACAGCTATGGGACACTTGTAACTGCCAACTGGTGACCGGCAGCTTCATCAAGACAACACGCCCATTGATGCATCACGTCTTCTGCAGAGTTTTTCAGTGAAACATTAAATCACCCACGCAACTAAGACTCCCTACACCTCAGATTTGGTGCCCTGCTTTTCCCCACTAAAATCACCTTTGAAAGGAAAGAGTTTTCAGACCATTTATGAGATTCAGGAAAATACAAAGGGGCAGTTGATGGCAATTTAGAAAACTGTGTGAGGTCCCAAGGTGTCTGCTTGGAAGGGGACTGAGGCATCACTGTCCTATGTACTATGTTTCCTGTATCTTGTATCTTCTTCAATAAATGTCTCTATTTTTTCATGTTACCTGGCTGGATACCTTCTGGATTGCACATACCTTTGAAAATATCTTCTTGCAATATTAAATGTGAGGATACATGAATATGGTCTTACTATGGCAGACTTACAAATCATAGACAGTCTTATAAATCATGGAGAGTTTAATGTCTTTTCCATTTTATAGGTAAACCAAGTATAAATTTGAGTAAAGTCAAAATGGAAGAGCACATCATTCCATAAAAATGCGGAGTCACCATTATGTAAAACTGCTGGGCCATGGTGATGTAAAATTGCTATCTGGGTTCGCTTCAATGCTGGGTCATGTCTAGCTAAAAATACTGATCATGACTTGGCATTTTGGTACGTATGCCTCAGCATTTTACCAAAACATGAACTGGTATCCACAGGGTCTGCTCTGCTCATGATGTGCACATACCCTTTCCAATGCCATAACCCATAAATTTTCTACTACATATATCTTTTCACCTTCTGTGTAGCAAATGTATTTTTACATAATTCAGAACTCCATTAAATAATAGATGTTATTAATGATTATATGGCAAGTCACAGTCCTAAGAAGTTGTACATGGACTCCTTATTCATCTTACAATAAGCCAGACAAGTGGACATGATAATGGGCACTTTGTGCACATAAAGTAACTGGGGCTAGAGGAGACTTGATAAGTCAGTGAATGATGAAGCAGTGGTATAAAGTCCCCATGTGTCTGTGGCGTGGCTCTGAGAAGTAAAGTGATTAATACATAATGACTAGGTAATGGATTATATTCTTCTTGTTACAGAAATACTCCCCCATTTATGTAACCTCATCAGCAGTATCAATTGGGGGGTACATATTTAATACCTAACATTATTTGGAGGGCTAACTCATACTCAGTAACGTGTGCATTCCACAAAGCTCAAGCCTGTTTTTTTCATATGGACAACTCCGATCTTTTGGCTGACCATTACACACTGTGCTTTGCTTTTATTTTTGTTGTTGTTGTTTTTTTCCTTAATAGAAGCCCAGTGTCTTCAGTGAAAAAGATAATAATAGTCCAAAACTACTGAAAAAGAGCCACTCAATTATTACTCAATACTATGATGAATTGAAAATACATGGCTAGTATGAATGGTTAGGAAAAAAAAAAAAAAAACAAATTGGAAAGCAAGCATTGGCTGAAAAAAAAAAACAGAAATTACCCTTAATAGTTTGGGGCAGAAAGTATTTTAAATTGGGGGTAAAGGGAAATCAAAAAAAATTCAACTTTATAAACATCTTTGATGCTACCGATACTGTGTTTTACAAAGTGTCATCTTACTGGTATCAATGAGTAGATATTGAATAGCTGTTTTTCTATTACGGTAACATTTTTCCAAACTATTTTTAGCAACTCTGAGAGGTAGGCACTGACAACTGTGATGTTTGAAAATGGAAGAGTTGTTTAATGAGTGGACGTACCTTACCAGGGATTCTTTAAGAAAAAGTAAAAGGAAACTATATACCACCTTGGGAAAATATTACATACTATATAACATACATAATATGGTATATAACTCTTTCTATATATAAATACATGCATGCATCATGTCTTCATTCTAATCTCACAGCAGCACTAAAACTTGCATCATACCCATTTTAACAATTAAAATATTTTTACATCCATTTAACAATTAAAATACATTAAAAGATGGTGGGACCAGCATTTAAATCCAAGATAGTAAATACCATGCTATGTCCCAAAATACCAGAAAAAACTGAAGGTTTATGGTGGGATGGCTGAATTTAGGATTTCTAAAGTCACTTTCGACTGAGAGTCTATGACTACCCAGTAGAACAGGCTCAAATTGTACCTAGAGCAATAAATGACCTCCCAGAGAAGTTATAATATACAGCTGAACAGAGGTGAGGAAGGGGTTTTAGAAGTTTAAATGGGAATGCATTATTTCATTTCAATCATAGCATCTGCTCTACAGTGATGGGCCCTTTCCCTTCCCATTTCTTATCTTAAAAAAATACTGCTTCAGAAGTTAATAAAATTGATCTTTTCAAGAGATGCAATTAAATGCCATTGGTCCTCATTTTCTTTAATTTCTCAGTAGGATTTGACATTATTAACAACCTCTTTTTTGTTCTTAAGATGGCCATCCTAGGTTAGAATAGTAATAAGATTACGTGCAGTGGTAAGGGATATTGGATATGACTATTTTTCAAATGCCACACCAATGTTGTTTCTATTCCTTCTCCACTTTATTTGTTCTCACTTTGGGAGGCTAATTAACATCTTTAAGCCTCAGTTTTGTCTTTGGAAAATGTGAATAACAACAGTGCTCACTTTCTGAGGTTGTTGCAAAGAATAAATGAAACTCCATATATTAAGTAGCTTACACAGAGACTGGTTTACATTGTCTTTTGCTTATATTAACAACCTTTTCCTTTGTAAAACAGGAATAGGATGAAAGACAAAGTTAAATATCCCTTAAGACTCTAAAGGAGAAAGATCTGAGATGGAGGCAGTGGAGATCTCTGTGAGAATGTACAAAGACAATGCCTGATATGCTGCAGGCTGAAAGAAAATGTTCTATGTTCTCAGAGGAGTCCCGGTCTGAGGCAGGTTGGACAGGTTGGGGGTGGGGGGTGTTTCTATAAGCAGAGGTGATGGAGAAATTATTTGGGTAGCAATCATTGTTTATACAAACTTCCTCCTATCTTCTGTTGAGCATAAAGGTATAGTCTCAAAAGACACTTCCACTTTGCACCTCCACTAAGTTTGAGAAAACGACGTGCAGTTTTATAAATGTTACGTTCATATTTCATCCATCAATTTACTTTTCAGCAGATTGGCTGTCAGTTGAGTGTAATTTAAAGGTGCAAGAAGATTTATTTTATTAGTGGAAAGATTCATAATTCTTAACTGTTATTGTCATAGCAAATCACTCTAAATAAAAATCTGGAAATATTTATTGGTACCAAATAGATATAATCAACAAGGTTTTGTGAAGTTATATTGAACAGATGCCTACTTGAGAATATTTACCTAGACTGACGTATCTGCCCCATCGATCTCAGTCTATGGCACTGCCTTAATTCAAATATCTATTATTTTCACTTATTTAATGATAACTAACATTCACATTTTTCTCAAAATCTCTCTTTATCATCATCATTGCATTCTGCCATATATTGTGTGTTGTTGCTACCTACATAGTTTAAGCAACTATAGACCTTTGGAGTCATAGGTAAATATGACATGATTATTTTACTTAAGAAAATTTTAGGGAATGCTGTAAGCTGCTCATTATTAACAACAGTATGAGATTCATATGTTTTGATGCTGAAATGTTATTGAGAAAGGGATCATTTTACTCAGATTCAAAAAAAGTATTGTCAGTCTCAGACTTATCTACATTAGCCCCCCTCATTTTTCCTTCAAATGTACGTAACTAAAGGAACAGAAAATCTTTCTGATGCTCCTTGTCTGTAAACCTCATCTAAACTTTTGCTATTCCGAGTTCTTTATAAATTTGTTATACTAATGAGCCAAAGTTGGCTTCCATGTATTGGTCCTTAGATTGTTTATTTCTTTAGTGCAGACTGAGACCCATTAGCTCAAAAACCTGTAGGTACTAAACTCAAATTTTTACACATTCAATATGTGACAACCTGAAAAAAGTCATACAGAAAAAGCCAAGGACCATATGATTTCACTCATATATGGGCTATAAATGTTAAAGCAACAATAAGCAAAAAGGTAAACAAACAAAAATCCATAAACACAGACAATAGTAGGGTGGTTACCAGAGGGAAGGGGATGGGGGTACAGTAAAGGGTACAGCAGGTCAAAATCATTATAATGGAAGGGCATTTGACTTTGGGTGATGGACATGCAATGCGATACGCAAATGATGCATAATGGAATTGTACACTTGAAACTATATAGTTTCATTAATCAATGCTACCCCAGTAAGTTCAACTGAAAGAAAAGAACACTCAGAAAATAACCCAAATAGCCCTGGCAGGTAGCACAGTGGATAAGGAGCTGACCTGTGAACCCAAAGGTCCCTGGTTCGATTCCCAGCCAGGGAACATAACCAGGTTGCAAGCCAGGTCTCCAGCCAGGTCTGTAGCTGGAGGCAGGTGAAAAGCAACCATACATTGATGTCTCTCTCCCTCTCTGCCTCTCTCCCTACCCCTCTCTCTAAAAATAATCAATAAAATGTTTTTAAAAAAATAACTCAAATAAACAGAGTTGTAGCCATGAAAAGCCCGCTGCTTGGCACATCTAGCCCATCATTGTCGGCCACTGATAAGACAGTTTTACGGTTATAAGAGTCCAAACTCCTAGCCCTGGTTGGTAGTACAGTGGATAAGGTGCCAGCCTGTGAATCAAAAGGTCGCTGGTTCGATTCCCAGCCAGGGCACATAACCAGGTTGCAAGCCAGGTCTCCAGCCAGGTCCATGGCTGGAGGCAGGTGAAAGGCAACCATACATTGATGTTTCTCTCCCTCTCTGCTTCTCTCCCTTCCCCTCTCTCTGGAAATATAAATAAAATAAAATAAAATAAAAAAAGAGTCCAAACTCCTTCAGAGCCCTGCAGAGCTTTGCGACACAGGCTCCCCGCTTGCAGCTGAGAAACGTCATCCACCCATGTAAGCTCTGTCTCCATCTTAGCTCCCTTCTGCCTCAGAAGTTCCCCCACTCTCCTCCTGTTCTGGTCCCCTCATCATCAGCCTCCAGATAGTCCCATGACATGGTCCTGTCCAAGCAGCACTTCACAAACCTTGTTGCATGTAACTGTTTCTTCTGTCCCTAATTAGTCACCAAGTCTTTTGAGCATCCTGCATAATCTAAGCTTTGAACCCATCCACATCAGTAAGTTTCTCACTCAACTTGGCTGAGACCAACCTCTTCCCATGTTATGTCTCAGTGGGATGAAATTTCTATCAGAGAACTGTGGAAGATATGGTAATATTTGGAGGCAACTGAAAAAGTAACAGGAAACATGCTGTGCACGATTTAGCTAAGCATAGTTGATACTGAGACTTAGCATTTTCTTCCCTTTGTATTTGACTTCTCTTTTATTTTTTATTTATTTTTTGAAAGATTCTTTTTTTTATTCATTAGCTTCAGAGAGAAGGGGAGGGAGGGAGGGAGGGAGGAAGGAAGGAAGAAAGGGAGAGAAGCATCAATGTGTGGTTGCCTTTCACCTGCCTCCAGCTACGGACCTGGCTGGAGACCTGGCTTACAACCTGGTTATGTGCCCTGGCTGGGGAATCGAACCAGTGATCTTTGGGTTCGAAGGCCAGCGCTTATCCACTGAGCCACCAGACAGGAGCGATTTTACTTCTCTTTAAATATTAAATATCATTTAATTAGTATTGTTATAAGCACCATAGTACATACATGTATGCAAATATATATTTATTTAACAGTGAGTAAGAAGGATGGACTGGAAAGAGAGTTTATATATCAGGCTGAGTACAGTGGTGGCCATTAAAAAAAAAGTGTGTAATCAATATATTTGGAACCAATGAAATTGTTAAATTGTTCTGGGATCAAATCAGGATGCAACAGGCAAACATTTTCTAACTTTCAAATCTTATTTTCTGGCAATCTTATGTGTACCAATACTAAAGAACAACCACTATTTCAAAGAGTAATTTAATTCAACATTTTAAACCTATTTAATACCATCACACTACTATTTTACAACACTTGCCTGAAGATGTCACAGGAAGGTGTCAGAGAGTGACAAATGAAATGGATCAAAAGGCGGCTGTCTAGCTTTTCCAATATTGACGGACTGAGCTGAAGAATCACAATGCAGGGATGTGAATTAATTCAGTATTTCTAAATGCCAAGATGAGTTATGCATAAGGAATATAAAGAGTTTCTCCTTGACACAAATGACTGTCAAAAATTTTGATAAATCTATAAGGTTTACTATTAGTAATTTTTTGGAAACTGTTCCATTCCCTAAACTCTAATCCCTTGTACCTGTATTTACTTCTATCACAAGATGTCTTGCAGGTAACCAAGTAAGGTGCAGGAATTCCTCTGAGATCACATCTATAAAAACAGGGTCCAAACATCACAGATTTCTGAATCCAGATATTGATCTTAAAACAAGCATAAGATCCCAAATTTCCTGCCAGGACCTTCACCATAGCAAGTCAACTGGTCCTCTTCTTCCAGATTGTACAAACCCAATATATCCACTCAAAAATTTAACACTCAGTGAAGGAATTGGGGGGTAGGGAACCAGTAAAATGGATGGTGTCAGAAACTGCCTGGCCCTTTCCCAAGTCACACTCTATTTGGACCTCCCCTTTCCACTTGCTTCCCAGGTCTCTTTGATTCCTCCTTTTCACAACACAGCCATCTATCTCTCCAGATAACATTCTGGACATCTGCCCAGGTCTTGGTCGATTCAGTTCCTGTTGTATGGAAAAATCACTCTAGCCTTTAGATACAAGCAGATGTATAACATTAAAAATATTACCTGTATCAATAAAATGGAAGAAAGGTAGGAATGAAGGAAAGGAAGCAGGAAGGCAGGCAGGAAGGGAGGGAGGAAAAACCAAGAGATAAGAATGTAATCTGAAGGCACTGTGAAAAATGGCACCATTTTATGGCCTTAGGATTAATTATCTTTTCTATGCTTTTGTATAAAACTATTTAAAATAGCCCTGGCTGGTGGCTCAGTGGATAAGGCACTGGCCTGTGAACCCAAAGGTTGCCGGTTCGATTCCCCAGCCAGGACACCTAATGAGGTTGCAAGCCAGGCCTCCAGCCAGGTCCATAGCTGGAGGAAGATGAAAAGAAAGGATGCTTTGATGTCTCTCTCCCTTTCTGCCTCTCTCTAAAAATATAATAAACAAAACCTTTTTTAAAAAAACTACTTAAAATAACATACATATAACACAGTTTATTTTCATGGAGGTGGAAGAGATAGACAAAGATAATCTTTGTCTCATGATGGACATGACTAATTTAATGGAGAATGTCCCTCCCTTTATTGTAGTCCAAGGGTTACAATATCCCCCTTTACAGACACTTTGGGAAGTTCTGTTGGAATACTGACGTGAACAGAAGAGGGGCTTTGATGTATGTGGAAAAAAAAAAAAAAGAAAGGTTGCATTTTGATACTAGTGTGATGGCTAAATGCTCACTTGCTCCTTTCCTGGATCACAGGTGCATGTACTGCCCAGACACATCACAGACTCTGTACCTCATCTAAGAAACCTCCCATTCCAAGGTCTAATCCTCTCTGACTCATTTGACATGGGAAGTAAAGCAAAAGATGCCCATTGCTTTCCTGAGCTTTTACCAAGGCAGAGAAGAGGAGTTGCTCTCCCTTTCTAAGGACCCCCTGCCCTAGTTTATACCTAACTGAGGGGGCTGCAAAGGAAACAAGGGTCTAGTTAACAAAGGTAGACATTGGAGCTTGAAATTATGGGTCAACTTTTTATTGAATTTCTTAGGGTGACATTGGTTAATAAAATTATATAGATTTCAGGTGTACAATTTTATAACGCATAATCTTTATATTGTATTGGATGTTCAACATCCCAAGTCAAGTCTCCTTCCATCACTATTTCTCCCCGCTTTACCTTCCACCTTTCCTCTGGTATTCACCAGGCTTTTGTCTGTGCCTATGAGTTGCTGTTGTTTTTTGTTTCTGTTTTTGATGAACTCCTTCACCCTTTTCACCTAGCTCCCCTGGCCCCCTCCGTTCTGACAGCTGTTCTCTGTTTCAATGAGAGTCTATTTCTATTTTGTTTGTTAGTTGGTTTTGTTCATTAGATTCCACAAAGAAGTGAGATCAGATATGGTAACATGTTACTAAATGATGGGTCAGTTTTGATTAAACATTGCTCACAGAAAATAAGCTCTGGCTTTTGGTTGTATTGTCCCTGCTCTCATGAGCAAGAATTTAAATGCCAGCACTTATTAAAACTAGTCTGAGCAGTAGCTGTGAACAACCTTGGGATGATTCATTTAAAAAAAATCTACAATTCTCCTCAAAAATAATTAAACTCCATCAATTGATAGGGTGGTTGGATTTATTTTAGTATTTTCCTTTGTTTGAGAGGGGCAGTCCAGTTCAGTGGAGAGATCAACAAATTTAGAATTCAAATATCTACACCTGATCATATTTTAACTATGATTTAGCACAAGTGAATCTACCTCCCTGAGCCTTGATTTTCTCATTCTTAAACATGGGCATTCAAACGCAGAGCTCCAAGGACTGCTGTGAGCAATTAAGTTGATAATTTATGCAAAAGAACCAAGTCTCCCTCCTGGAATGCATCCAATTCTAAGTAGAACTTGTTCTCTGTAGTAATCTGAATTTCTACTCCAGCATCTGGTATGCAATGAGTACTTAATAACTGGTAGCTAAATGATTACTTTTTAAGTTATTTATGACTATACTTTGTTACTTTTTCCAATTCTACTATTCTACTTCTCTGTTCAGGATCAGGCAACGGGTTAAGAATTTTTATGAATGCTACAATAAAGCACTAAGAAGAAACAGTTTCTGATCTTGGTTCCTTTTATGTTTTACATATTTTCATTGATTTTTATATTGAAATTCTCCTTTCAATATGCTTTAACCATAATCCTTATTTACAGGACCCAAGACCCCAACATCTGATAATAAGTTGCTTATTAAAAGGTGACATGATTATTTTATTAGAAAATCAAAATCAATAAATCATATGTTTGCTCTTAGGAGAGGTTAAATGAACAAATCTACAAAAACAGTTTTTACCTTATTATGAGGTCTCTACATTTTCAACCTATAATGTTTCATTTTCAGACCTCAATTGTTAGTATAGGCTGGGGAACTATTGATCTAAGGCCAGAGCCGGCAAGTTGCCACATCAGAATACTGGGGGCAGTGACTCGCGCAGCGTCTTCTGCGGCAACTAGAGTCCTGCCAGGAGGTGGCAAATCCAAGGTTGGGGAGAGAACTTCAGACCCTGTGGGCAGGGCAGCAAGGGAGTGACGGCAGGAAAAGTCCTCAGCAAGTGGGAAAACCAAGACTCGGGTGAGCAGATTAGAGCCAGGGGCAGGTGGTCCCCAGGGTGGGCAGGCCTGAGTGCCCAGCAGGGGCTACACCAGGTAAGGGCCTCATCTTCAGGGTAATCTTGCCCCCTGGCCTTTCCTCCCTGGAGTTAACACCTAGGAGATAATGAGCTTCAGCTCCAGGCCCCCAAAAGCAGCAAAATCAGGTGGGCCACCAGAGCCAACTGCAGTGACTAAAGACCCTGCTCTGTCACTGACAGATCAGCAGAGCCCATGACCTTGACGGGCCACCTAGAGAACTGATCTTCCGCTGAAACCCCCCAGACTCCCCTAAGGTTCCTGCCTGTAAGAAAGAGATAAAAGCTCAGACAAAGAACCCAGTGCTCACTCTCCATCTGGGAAGCAAGCTGTGCCACTCCCTTTTCTTTCTTCTTCCAATGCTTTCTTCGCAGGCACAATGGGCGCTGGTGGCTCAGCCCAGGCTGGTGACCTGAACCTGTCCCCAGGGGCACTTTTCTCTGGCTTCCCAGGGAGCTCAAGCAGCTCAACACAGGCACTCCTGTTGCTTCCTCTATGCTAAGCCCATCCTTGTTCCATTGTCCCAGCTTTAATAATTGCATCCTCATAGTCACCAGGATGAATGCTGTGGAATCTTTCCTAGTGAAGTTAAGAATGCACACGCCACATCGCCACATCGGGACTGGCCCTGGGCCACTCAGAGCCAGGCTCCTGACCCGTGAAAGGAGCAGCTCTGTTGTCTGCCCACCTGTGGCAGCACTGTAATCAATGTTATTGTTTATCCATTCAGGAATATTTAATAAGTGTCAGCTATGTCTTAGATGTTGTGAATATAAATCTCCGGTCTATTCCTTCATGAAGTTGTTGTTGGTGTTTGTTTGCAAGGGAGATACACATAAATAAAGAAACTGAAGTACACAGGGCAGTAAAGACATTGGCAAGGAAGGGGTGGCTCAACTAGGTCACCGAGGAAGTAGTTTGATGCATGGTACACAGCAGGTGCTTAATACATGTCCAAGACCATGCCAGATGGTGAGGGTGAAGGGCCAAGTTCCAAGCACCAGGGAAGATGTACAGTGCAACAGGAAAAAAAAAAAAAATTTTTTTAAAGCACACGGAAAGAATAAAGGATTAAGAATTAGCAAAAACCAAAGTCAACTTAAATCTCATCACAATCCATTCATGAATTTGAATGTTAATATTTATGAGTGTCAAAATATTCACTTATAGAGGGAAAATAACATTAACAATGCTCTGATCAACTGCGTTCAATTGAGTTAGTGCCTTCAGTACTATTAGGATAATAGGATGTGTGAACATGTTGCACACTTAAAATAATTATATACGATTTCATTTCAGCCACCCAGGCTTAGGAAGCCAATCTTGTGGGCTCCTGCACAATTCCGCCCTGACAACAGGAGGAACCTGCTCGCCAGGCACCTGGCCAGGGGGCTCTAGACAGCTGCAGAGACATGAGTCCGAGGTGTCATCAAGCTCTCTGGGAACTCCCACCAGAAAGGGCTGTTGGGAAGGTATGTGGGAGAGCTGGAGAGCACCCTGAAGGGAGGGAATAAATAGGGGCGTGACACGCTGCCCAGTGATGACTGCTGCTCTCACTTCCCTGGCAGGGGGTGGGAGGCACTGGAAAAAATATCAAGAAAGCTACTCCAAATTGCGGGGCCCTGGAACTTCAATGACTGGGACAAAATGATACTGGTGGCAGGAATTAGATGAGAAGGGCCCGATCTGAGTTATTATGCTGAGGACATACAAATAATAAGGCACATTTTCAAGCAACAACTTGACGTTTTTTTCAGTGGACACCAGAATATCAGTGATAGTAGCAACAGCAGTTGTGGTATAACAACTGGCTAACACTAATAAAGTGGAAATATTAACCATGTTGGGTTATGTAATGCATGTGCTTTATATGCATTTATGAACTTAGTATTCTAAAATAACACTTTGAGGTATCTGGTTGCTGGTAACAGGCTCAGAGAGACAAATTTACTTCCCCAAAGTCACATATAATAAGCAGTCATGCTGGAACTGAAACCCATGTCTCTAAAAACCAATCCCTGAACCATTATCCTACATAATGCAATTAAAAAATACACTGAGCAGACCAGGGTATCAACTTGACAAAAATAGACACTTACTGATCTTGTCCTTAGGTATTTCTCTCACTGCACCTCCTGCTGAGCTGCAAAGTCACCTTTGAACCCATTGACTCAAAGGAATTTCCTTGAACAGAACATGTTTTCTTGCTTTAAACTCAACTGAAGCATTGCTCCCTCGGTCACTTTGATCGAAATGTCCGTCTGGCTCACCTCGAACAGTCTCTAAGAGCCCACCCAGCAGGCCATTATGTCTTCTAGGAACTATTGCTGAATTCTGTCTAATAGGTTAGGTGTTGCTCATTTATTCTCAACTTAGTCTTAGAATTTTGCCAACAGTCATTTAACTGAATTTTTATTATCAGTCTGTTTATCCGTGATTTTTACTGGAGTTTCAGTTTCTTGTGGGCAAAGATTATCGAGCCAATGTCTATATACTTAAAACAGTTTCCACGGCTGGCACTTTCGGGGCAGATCTTGTATTTCATTTGTTTTTGTATGTCTAAGGTAAGCTTCTTTTCTTCTCTGAAGCTCACTCTCTTTATCTGAAAGGTGAGCTTAATGCTTTTTGCTCCTGAAAAGCTTTAGAGGTTATGAAAACCAACTTAAGACAATGGACACACACTTGGCATATTAACAATTAAGTCATGCATATGTGGAAGGGAATACATTCCAGTTCTTAGGATATAGTAGGTGTTCAGTCAATGTTAGATGATGATAATGAAAATTGAGACCTAAGCAACACGTGTTACTTAAGAAGGTTCATCTTGATTCCGTCATCCAGATTTTATCAATATCTACATGTAGCCAACATTCCATCAAAAAGCCATGTATACATTACAAAATCATCAGGAATAAATAAAGCTTTGTTCTCTGAGTTCAAAGAGAAAGTAATTATTCAAAATTCAAAAGTTCCTGCTTGGTTCGTCCCTAAACAGGAAAGGCTTTGCATCCATGGATTCCTCTTTCAAGCTTTGTACTACACAGCTCATGTTCACGTGTATAAATTCATTTGTTCATTACCTCTCCCTGTGTGGTAGACAGGAATCTGAGTCCTGAGGAAATATTTAAAGATCTGGAACTGCCCCACCAACCAAGAATCTCACTGATCAGCTGAGAAAATAGACTGAAAAAAACAAAACAAAACAAAACCTACAACAAAAGAAAAAACCCAGGTAATAAGGGGTCCAGGGTGGGTCTACATTGGGTGGAATCCCAGAAATAAAAAGAAGAATTGGTTTAACAAGCATGGTAGCAGGATGATCAACCCAGCCTCAGCGAAGGCAAACAAATGACTTGGGCCTTCCTTACAAGTCATCAGAAAGACGCTGGGTGATTTTGACGGAGAGGAGTTAGGTTTCTAAGGAGAGGTTTTTCAGCCTGTGAATGTAAAGGCGGCAAGAGGGGCAGCATGAGCCTCTAGCCTGTGGAAAGGTTTGTTTTCAAAGAACTCAGGGCTTAGCATCTCTAAGCAGCTGGTATGTGGTCAGACTAAGAACTGCTCATGCCCTTTCTAGGGTGGTCACTTGTGTCCTGTGAAGAGACGAGGCCTAGCAGAGTTCTCAGCAGAATTATATGAGGAAGCGAAATAATAGGTCATTATTCTTACAGAGTAGGGAAGGGCAAATATAAAGCTGGAAGTGGATAAAAAGGCTGACACATGATTAAAAATGAAAATACATTAAGACTCTAGAAGGACTTGAAATTATAGCTTACTATAGTTCTTTCTGTTTAACAAAGGAATGTTTCTATATATTTATTTTATGAAGGAATATCTTCATAAGAAACTCTTCTGTTAAAATTTATCTCATGCCAACTCTGATCATTTGGGGCTAGTTGCCTGCATCCCTGTTTGTAAAAAAGGATTCAGAGGCTCTATCTAGGCTCCCAGGAAAACAAAATGTAATTAAGTGGTAATCTATGTTACGGCCAAGGTAAAGGGAATGAATGGTGGCAGGGTGAACCATATATTAGACATACTTGTTTTCCATTACATTCAATGTAATAAAACAAAGATGTTTATGTGTTGGCCAGGAGATGGGTATTTCAGATTTCTGTTGAACAGTTTATTCCCTTGCTCTCTGTCCTATTTTCACTCTATTATTACATGTCCAATTACCTTCTAGAAATTTAGATCTCTTAAAAATATAGCTTGAAAACCACTATTCTAGTTAAAATTCCCTTTTTTGTTGATTAAGGAACTATATTCTGATGATTGAGCTGCAACAGCTATTTTCATGAAGAATGTACTCATGAATGCATTATTCTGTAACAACAAAGGGTACGAGGTGAAGGATTCTTACCTTAAAGATTTTACGAACATAGCCTCTGACTAATGAAATACCTTACAATTTCTAATTGGTTTAGATGTCCCTAGTCCATCTTAGGTGAATAATATAATTTCAAAATTTTGGATAATTTTCCTTTAATAGGCTTTTAAACTTAATGTTTCTGGCTTGCTTCAGGGCAACATCTTTTAATTGCTCTAAATTATCAGTTATGTCTGTAGCGGTTTTCACTGAACATGGACTGATTTCAATTAATTTTCTCATGCTTTTGCATAAACGCAGTCTTTTTTAATTTGCTTAATTGGATCACACAACCTCTTGGAGCGGCAGAATGACAGTCCTTGAAAGACAGGGGAAGGAGATACAATCGAGGCTGTTTATTTCCACATGTTTCCATTCGGATTTTCAGGTGTGTTTGATCAAATAAGACCACTGGCTAAGAATGTGAGAGTTAACATAGATGACACTAACAACTGGGCCCAAGGGTTACATTTGAACTCCACAGGAATGACTAAAGGGAATTGTTTAAAAACTCTTCAACTACCCATCTCAAAATGAAAGCAGTGACATTTTTTTCATTTTCATATGCCTGTGCATAGCACAGAAGTGATAGATGCTCCGTGCCTGTACCCATGTACACTTACAAAAGATACACAGGTTAATTCAAAATTAAAGGGCTATGCATTAACCTAAAAAAGTTAAAGGATACCATTTCTTCCATTTATAAGGGAATCCTATTTGGTGAAGCTATTACACACATCAACATTAATTTAGATGGATTTAGCAACTTCACTTTTAGGACAGACTATACACACATGTATATACACATATTCACACATGTACATAATATATACATACACACACATTATATATATATATATGTATATATATATATATAGTGAAAAATGTATTTTAATAACCTCATACAGATGATTAATTTCTGTATTTCTGTAAAGGCAAGAGACCATGTATGGGTTTGCTAGCTCTGCCATAACAAACTACCACAAACTGAGGGGCTTAACTAACATAAATTTTCTCACAGTTCTGAAGGCGAGAAGTCCAAGATCAAGGTGCCCATAGGTTCGGGTTCTTCTGAGGCCTTTCTCTTCAACTGGCCCATGAATGCCTTCCCACTGTGTCCCTAGATGGTCTTTCCTCTTCAGGTGCCCCTGGCTGTCTGTGTGTCGGAACTGGCTGGCCTGAATTAGGAACCACTCTAATAGTCCTGATTTAAACTACTTGCCATTTTGAAGTCCCTGTCTGCAAGAACAGTAACATTTGAAGGTACCAGGGGTTTCGATTTCCACATGTGAATTTTGGGGGAACACAATTCAGCCCATAACAGACTGTAAGTATCCAAATTGGTTATCGATAGGGTACTACAATAGGTACTACACACACATAATAAATAATCTATATATGCTTACTTGAAACACCTTCTAAGATGCATAAAATAAGAAGAGCATAGAAAAGTAAAATACACTAATGTGTTAAAAGGGTATAGAGTGTAACAGATACGCACATACACACTCTTATCACAGGAAGGACAGATAACACCTGAGGGTGTGTTCATTTATAGAAAGAATACACCTTGTGGTTTAGGCATGGCTGAGGAGACCATTTTGTACTGCTATTTTAAGTGTATTTCTTCTTTTTAGAAGGGAGAGAGAGAAAAATAATGTTTAAGAGGAGGAGTGTTCCTAGTGAGGACACATAACCAGGTTGCAAGCCAGGTCCCCGGCTGGAGGCAGGGGAAAGGCAACCATACATTGACATTTCTCTCCCTTTCTTCCTCTCTCCCAGCCCTTCTCTTTGAAAACAAAGAATAAAATCATTAAAAAAAAATAAAAATAAATTAAAAAGAGCGAGAGAAGGGATGAATCTAAGACTGGGAGCTTGTGCAAAAATTGGTGGTGACACCTTTAAGAAAACGAAGGCAGAAATTAAAAAAGAAAGAAATGAAGGTGTGGAAGTCAGCAGCCATGAAACTGAAGCTCTTCTTTCTCAAGACCTTTGCGGTGATATTGTTCGAGTGTCACCCTTCTGGTATTTCAAGTAATTAAATCTCCTTCAGGAAGGTCATGCTCATGTAATATTGAACTCCACAGCAGCGTTAGCTCTATTGTATTGAGCCACCAACGTGTTACTCCACTTGTGAGACCGTATTCCGCTCCAGTACACTACAGACACATTCAAGTACGAGTGGAATATTAAATTGACCATCGCTCCACAACAGAACGTGTCATCTGTCTCCATTATAATACAGGATGGCTTTCTTAGGGGCCTGGAAAACTTTTTGGTACTGTTAATAAGTTTCCCCTGTCTCCTTGATGTCGGCATTTAATTTAATTATCAGGGTTGAATGAACTTGGTGCAGCTGAGTGGCTGCTAACTACTCTGTGGAACTGGAACCATCCACAAACAAATTAGTTTCTCCAGATGTGGAGACTTATAAATAACCTAATCGGGGCTGTCTGTGATGTGACGGGAAGACAGGCACTGTGAGCACTGATTGTTTCCCAAAATGGTGGGGAAGGGCACCTGAATACAGGGAACAGTTTATTTTGCTTTGCATTTAGGTAATTATTTTCTATATTTAACCTAGTGTCTAATAAGTCATTAATTCCATAATTTAGCTGCGCTCTTGTGTCCATTCTCCAACCCACTGCTAGTGCCCTTATTCAGATAGTTTCTTAATGATCTTTTCTCTTTTCCAGGCTTGTCCACTGTAATCCTGCCACTACCTATGCATTTATAATAAATAAACCAGTTAGGTCATTCTTTTGTTCAAAATTACCCTGAGACCGCCTGTTGATTAAAGCGAAAAAATTCAAATATTAGCACCGCTACAATGGACACTTCAAAATCTGATTCACATTTTTCTCTCTGTTATCACCCACCCCACTGCATTTCTTCCTTTGCATTCTCTATTCCAGCAATACTGAAACAGTTTCAGTGCCCTGCCTGGGCCACTGAAAGATCCTAAAGGGATGGTGCTTCAATCTTTTCTCTCTTCAAGTTCTGGTGTTAAAATATTAAAATTCCCAAGTACCCTTAACTTTACATATGTAAATATATATTATACACACACACACACACACACACACACACACACACCTGTAACATTTTGCCAAAGGCTTTCATTTTCATGAAAGGAAACTTATACACAGTGGCTGAGTAGGTCAAGTGTGGATTAGCATTATGCTGTTAGCGACCTACCTAATGTCACCTCTTGTCTTACTGCATACCAGAAAGTGGAACGGGCATTCAAGTGTTGGAACATAGGAAAACAAAGTGAGGGGACCATTACATTAATTTTGAGCAAAATGATCTGGTAGTTTATTGGTTAGGGTTTGATGAGCAGTTTCTGCAGGGATAAAAAGTTGTTTTGTTTAATATTTAAACTAAAAATGATAGAGACTCCCAATTCCTGATACTCCAAACATAGGGAGCTATTCCAGGAACTTCAAATATAACTTTCCAGGAATTAAAAGGAAAATGAAGCAAACAAAGCTGCTTCATTTTGGACTTCTGAATCCAACATTTACATTCAGAAGACACTGAGCAAGTACTTAGAAATCAAGTCCTTAGAGTAACTGTCAGCGTGCGAGGTTTTACCTTCCAGGAAATACAGAGGTGTGAAGTAGTCTTTGGAAAACACCAGAGACAGAAAATTTCATTAAAAAAAAAAAAATGCGCCCCTAGTGATGAATCGGATCAGAGCAGGGTTTTTCAAACTTGGCATTCCTGGCATTTGAGATGAGAGAATTTCTTTGTTTTGGGGGGCTGTCCTGCACATTTTAGGGTATTTAACAGCAACTCTACCTCTACCACTAGATGCCCAATAGCACCCCACCTCCAGTTTTGACAACTCACTGCCAAATTCCGCTTCAGGGCAAAGTCTCTGGAAGGGGCTGCCAATTTAGAGATTCTATGATTTCTCTCCAGTTCCCAAGAAACATGTGTCAAGATTCGAATTTGGTATAATGTGCAGGGTTTGTTTCAAATTAATGAGCTTCCTATACCATTCTACTATTCTCTCTTTCTCCTTCTCTCAAATTCCATAATAAAAACCAGCACTCATTTTTAATCCATTTATAAAACCAAGTCTTGACAACCGCAAAATTATTGACTCAGAACAGAATATACTTTATGTAGTCCTTAACAAAATAACACCAATAAAATTAGCAATAAAAAATAGGCAAAAAAATTTTTTTGAGTGCTAATTTTCTTTTTGCGTAAAAGGCAGTCAATTCATATTGCCTGAAATATGTAAGGAAAATCATGACTACTCTCTTTATGATTTTTACTAATAGATTTTCTTAATTTCTTAGGGATATTTTAATAAATCACTTGATGTGAAAAAAATCAAGTTTAGCAATAATTTTATCTGTAATCAGATTTTCTGTTTAAATTCATGCAGAACAGGTGAAATGGATTTATTTAAAATATCAATAATAGAATATAGTCTGTCTACAAACATCTCTGTTCATCTTTACATCCCTCCATCATATGTCCAATCACTTATCTGCTATTTTCCTTTTTTGTCTTTCTAATCATCCATCTATCATTTGTCTTCCCATCCATCCATTCATTTTTCTGTTTGTATGTATGGACAGAAAGGTCTACATGATGACTAATTTGTAGCACTATCATTGTTACCATCAAATTTAAATACTAGTAAAGTCTGAGTTATAGCAGTTGGTGCTATCCATTGCTTTCTTCTTTGTGCTTTGTAAGTTACTTGAAATATTAAATGAACATACATGATTTTAAAAATGTTGAAAGGAATATGCTTTAAATGGGAAAACCCATCAGACAGAAAGTAAATTGTAGTTTATGCAGGCTGTTGAGAATCTGGCTTACAAGGATTATCATTGCTTTGTCAAGAATAGGAAAATAACAGTTCTTGAAATGAGAGATACAGGTTTTCAATAGGATTAAAATATTTAAAGAAAATGGGAAATTTAAACATCTCCCACAACATCCAATGCTGTCCTAGATTTTGCATGATGCCTATGGAAACATATGGTTTCCCTCTTGAACCGGAGTGACAGGACTGACTAGCAGCCATCTTGGTTGACATGTGTGACTCCCCTTTGTTTTACATACTTTATCCTATTCTGACTGGACCAACGTTATTTTATTGGTCCTGCTCTCCACACAAAGAGACCTCAAGTTGTATGACATCTGATGGCATATTTTCTTCATTTCACCATGAAACCAAATCCCTTCTTATCCCTCTTTTCTTTGGGTATTTCAGTTGGCTTTTATTGGGTGGAAGTGACATGTTGCAACACTGCTGCTTCCATCTTTTACAAAGCTTTGGGTGTGACCAACACAGATGAATAGAAATATAGAACTACATAGAGAAGTCAGATCAGCATGTTATATGCAAACCCTTCTTAGAGATCTGTGTCCTATTCAGAAGGAGAATTATTTTAGTCAATATTTGATTGGTTTGTCATAGATAGGAAAACATTGTGGTTCTAGGATTGCTCCTTTTCAGAGCAATTTACTTTTTTTATTTTTTAAATATTTTATTTATTATTTCCAGAAAGAGAGGAAGGGAGCGAGGCAGAGAGGGAGAAAAACAGAGAAACACAATGTATGGTTGCCTTTCACCTGCCTCCAACCACAGAGCTGGCAGGAGACCTGGCTTGCAACCTGGTTATGTGCCCCGGCTGGGGAATCGAACCAGCAACCTTTGGGTTCACAGGCCGGCACCTTATCCACTGTCCTACCAGCCAGGGTAGGCAATTTACTTTTTAAAATGCAATACCTAAAGCATAGGCTACAAAAACAAACAAACAAACAGAAACCAAAGAAGCAAAAAGCTTCCTACATGAGAAAACAGTGAGATTCCACGCCTGCTATAGACAGAAGGAGTGGATGAGAAAAATTTTAAAAGCAAAGAAATAAATGAGTATATTGGAAGTCTGGAGCTGATAGGGGTAGATGACCAGTGAAAAATTTTCAGGGTCCGGCGGTGTGAAAATATTTGTAACAGAAATATCTAATAATTTGTTTTTTTACATTTTTAGTCTTGTGTTATAACCATATTATACTATCCCCAAATCTTCAATAAAAGGTTGCTACACATGAAGGGCCCCATGGCAGAAGTATTGGGGGTAATCAAGTTGCCTTCCTAAGGTTGAATGCAGAAAATTAAGAAGTTTCCTAATTCAAAAGAAGAAAGAAACTGGAGGCAGGAATGTGTAGGGAGAAGTCAATCAAATCCATCAATGGTCAGAGAGAGACTTAAATCTTTCTCTGAATGTCAGATGGCAACTTTCACCTAACTGATGTCTGAATTATAAACAGAGCAACATTACAGACATTTTCTAAATATAAAGTGAAAAAACCTGGATCAACATAGTGTACCAGAAACATCATTAGATGAGATTTAGAAAATATGGATTTTAGTTGAGACTCTGCCACCAATTTTCTCAATGACTTTGATTAAGTTATTTATCGTCTGTGCTCTCCAACAGTAAAGTGCGGGTATCTAGATATTCTTTCAAGTCTTTGGAATTTCTAAAGTTCTAAAATGTAGCAGTTGTATTTAATTCTTCCTTATTTTTCTTAATCTGCACCGGAGGACCTATTTATTGTTTTTTTAAAGAGAGGGGAAAGGAAGGCTAGAGAGACTGATGCGAGGAAAAAAACATAAATTGGTTGATTCCCAGGTACCTGGACCTGGAACCAAACCCGCAACCCAGGCATGTTCCCTGACCTTTCAGTTTATGGTGGGGACAGTCCAACCCACTGAGCCACACCAACCAGAGCTCAACTGTATTTAGTTCTTAAAATGACACACTCTGCCATTCACAGATTACTCCTACTCCCCAGCATTATCTTTGTACAGCTTTTCTATAGTGGTCATGAAACATGCATTTTTTTTTCATGTACCATAGCAATGGGTCAGACCATGAGAATAATACTTCAATTAATTAATTTGGCAAAACAGCATTCGATTCTGCATGCTGCATTACGTTATAGACATCATACTATGTGGGTGTGAGGGTTTGTTGAAAAACAGCCCGCCTCTGAGTCAGGGCTCGGAGCAGCTTGCCCGCAATTTAAAATCCTCTTCTCAGCAGGACCCCTGTCTGGATGTTACCATTCCTCCTTTGTAGCTCAGCTCCCTATTCACGGAGCTTCTGCAGGCCAGCTCAGTCAATTCTGATCATTTACAAAACATCAATCTGCCGGCGGGGTTTACCTTTCCTTCAAAGACTATAATTTGATTGTTTTCATGCTGTGCATTGATAGATGGCACATTTAGAGCGGTACTGTGATTCTGAGTACAAGTGGAACACACTAATGGTCCTGTCTTTGTCTGATATGAGAAAACTATTAATTATCTTGCTCTCTTTTCTATTGTTTTCGATATATCTTCCCCTGGATTGATGAGAAGCTTAAACATGGTAAACAGATGGAACATCTGTATTTAGTTAGGCTAGGTCTTTGTTTATCAGAAGGCAGTCTTGTTCAAGGAACAAAGAATTTGGTAGCAAAGAAATATAGGTTAGATCTGGTTCTGCTGCTAGTTTTGTCACTTTGGACGAAACACTTAGCTTCTTCTAACCCAATTTTTGTAGCAGCAAATCAGACACAATTACGGCATTTGTCTCTTGGGGTGGTTTTGAAGATCAGATTTGATTTTATACACACACATACATACACACACACACACACATACACACACAGTGTTCAGAGACGTGCCTGCCACAGCATGACCCTCATTTAATCCTAGTTATTATTTTTTCTGTATTTTTCGAATGCTACCATTCTATACAGAGGAATTATAGGAGGCTATCAAAACTTTGGGTATATGGCATCCTTCAAATTGTACTACTTTCCCTTAGAAATAGACCATTTATTTCTTGTTCCCTAATTATCAGCTGCCCCAAACTGAGTCAGGAACTTATTTCTTAAGAGTCACTTACTTGCTTGAAGTACTAGGTTAGTTGATTGTCCACCTTGGCAGGTTTACAAAAGTGTTTATTTACATGCCCAAGTTCTAGTACATATCATTTATTATGAAATGAACGTCTTTCCAAATACCTCTAACCTGGTTGATCCAAATCCAGCCAATAGTCACTGAGTCATCATCGGAACTTCTCCTTAACTAAATAGAATATATCATATGTCCATATACAGCTATTAAAATGGCTCAGTTTTTTCATAAGTTAATTAGTCCTCTCAGGTACTATTTCTCTGTGGCGGAAATTATTACTTTTTTGTTAATTATATTTATTGCACTTTAACGTAACTATGCCTTATATGAAGTTGTTTAACCTTGATGTTCTTCAAGATCATGAACAATGCTCTATTACCCTTGTGAATCACTGTGCCAGTGTCTGACTTCTCCTAGTTGCCAATAAATGATAACTTAATGTATGCACAGTTGAAATAAGCCTAGCTATAAAAAAAAATCTTTTAAAAACTCATGTTTTAGAGTTTTAATCCAGTCTACCACCTTCTTCTATGGTCTTGATGTTTTTCATAGTATAAATTTAAAAAGAACACTGTGAATGCATTTTGCTTGATAAGGAAATAAACATGACTATGCGTGTAATTGCTCATGTCCAAAAAATTCCATGGATGTGATTCACCATGGCTAGTAAAGATACTTCCACCAAAGAAAGCAAAATAAAATTATGAACCGTAGAGTACTTGAGCCAGATGGTACCTTAAACTTTCCTTTTTCCAGCATCTCTCATGCTAATAGTATCAGGATCAAGTACTATGGGGTTAGATATTTGTATGGGGCCAAATAATTTACATTTAAATGTTCCCTCAGTGATCTCTTATGCAAAATAAGTTGAGAACTACTCATCTTATTCAACATATTCATGATACAAAGGAAGACTTGATTGTGACCCATAAATGAGTCCTGGGTTAATTTCCTTATCTCTTTTCCTGTGTTACTTGGTAGCACTGGCTTGGCCAATGAGAATTATAAAGCTGTTCTATCTTGTCATATCAATATATTTTGAGACAATTTCTTTTTAATTTTTAAGTTTACTGTTTTTTGTGTTATACTTGTCCCATTCTTACCCGCCTCTGCTCTCCTCTGCCCCACCCACTTCATCTCCTCTCCCACAGTCAATCCTACCTTGTCCAGGTCCATAGGTCATTCATACTAGTTCCTTGACCAAACTCTTCCCCTTCTTTTCCCCCTTTCTCTCCTCCCTCTGATCACTGTCATTCTGTTCCTTGTTTCCAGGTGCTGGTTCTATTTTGCTCATTTGTTTTGTTCATTAGTGTCCTGTATGAGGTGAGATCACATGGTATTTGTCTTTTGCCTCCTGGCTTATTTCACTAGGATGATACTCTCCTGTTCCATCCATGCTGGTGGGAATGCAGACTGGTACAGCCACTACTGAAAACAGTGCAGAATTTCCTCAAAAAATTAAAAATGAAACTGCCTTTGGATCCAGCCATTCCACAGCCATTCCACTGCTAGGATTATCCTGGAAGAATCCCTAAGCACCAATTCATAAGGACCTATGCACCCCTGTGTTCATAGCAGCGCTATTTACAATAGCCAAGCACTGAAAACAGCTTAAGTGCCCAACAGTGGATGAATGGATTAAAAACAAAACAAAACTGTGGTCCATTTATGCAATGGAATTCTATGCAGCAGAAGGAACTACCTTTTGCACCAGCGTGGATGAGACTTCTTTTTTAATAGTCATCTATATTGTATTGTGTGTTCATCATACTAATCCTTTCATCACCATTATCCCTCCTTCCACCTCCCCTCACTCCCCTTGTCAATGAGGTTTTTTCTTCTTTGCTTAATTCCTTCACCTTTTTCACCAGCTCCCCAGCCCCTCCTCCCTCTGGCAGCTGCCAGTCTGTTCTCTGTCGGTATGAGTCATGCCAATTGTCTAGCGTGGGCTAATCTGTCAGATCACATGGTCTGTACAGCAAATGTCAGGAACGACTCCCCACTCATGCTTCCCTGGGATGTCAAACAAATAACAGGATTCAGCACCATGTAATTAACAGACCTTGTTTAGCCTTAGAATCAATGTCTTTACGGGTCATACACACACAGACACACACATGCGTACACTTTAAAGTTTGGGAATAAAGCATAGCATTTGTTATTGGATTACATCCTCTCTTTATCCATCAGACCAATTTACTCATAAATCTTTAGATAATTGGCTCTGCTTATGTTCTAACTCTGTGAGATCCAGCTCTCAGCAGAGATGCTTTATACAATGTGACCTCCCTGCGGACATTTCTCTGAGTTTTGCTCTTACATTTTCTTTAGCGCTTTTCAGCTGAAAAATAATTATAGGGCCTGACGACTAGTCAGAAAATGTGGACTTGAAATTATTTTTAAAGGAACAGCTCTGGTGATTGCAAGGCTTAAAGAGCTCACCACAAACGGATGAGTTCCTTCAGAATTCCAACCGCTTCTCAGAACTGTCTCCAGGAAAACGAAACCTGAGTGCACAGAAGTCACTGTCGTCCCTCAAGATACTATTGATTTTTTTGTAGTCATTTTCCAAAAACACTGGTGTGATTTACTACCCTTCTCCCCTCCTTCCTTACCTCCCTGTCTCTTTCTTCACCTTTTTTGGAGCTCCCTAGAGCTTTAGGAATAAAGTTTAAACTTCTATTTTTAAACAATTTTTTACTGATGGGAAATTGATACAATATCAAGTTAAATGCTGTAAACAATTTAGTTGCATTTAGTACCTTCACAATGATGTAAAAACATCACCTCTGTCTACTTCCAAAATAACCATTACCCCAGAAGAAAATCCCATGCCCATTAAAGAATCGCTCATCATTTCTCCCTTTACTCCAGCCTCTGGAAAATGCCAGCCTGTTTTCTGGATTCTATTATAGACCTTCCATACACAGAGTACATACTATAGAGGACCTTTTGTGCCTAGCTTCTTTTATTTAGAATAATATTTTGGAGATTTCACCATATGGTAGTATTTATCAACATTCCATTCCTTTTATGGCTGAATAATAATTCATTGTATGTGCTTGCCACTGTTAACCTATTCAGCTGTTAGTGCACGTTGGAGTTGTTCTTACCTTAGGACTACTGCAAATAGCACTGCTATGAATATGTGTATACACCTGTCTGAGTACCTGTTTTCTCTACTTCAGAGTACACACCTAGGAGTGGAATTGCTAGGGTCAAACAGTAACTTTATGTTTATTTATTTTTGAGGAATCACCCAACTCTTTTCCATAGTAAAGGAACCATTTCATATTCCCACCGGCAAAGTACAAGTGTTCTAATTTCTCTACATTCTCTTTAAAACTTTGTTTTTCCTATTTTAGCCATTATAGTGTATGTGAAAGGGTATTTCATTCTATTTTTAAAATGCACTTATCTAGTGACGAATGTTGTTGAGCATCTTTCCATCAAACTTCATTTTTATTAGGAGGCTGTTAGGACCTCCTCTGATCCATTTTTCTAATTCACCTCTCATCTCTTCCCTAGATTCTGTTTGATATTCTCTGTCTCTATCTACTTGCAGTTTCCTCAAGAGGCCAGGTTATTTTATACCCCTCCGAATGTCATTTTCTTGCCTGGGGCATATTTGCTTATTTTCCTCTGACAGTTATTAAAGATAATCTCAAATATTAATTCATGTCACATGTTGTCCAAGTTTGTACCGGTTTTCTCTCCTGTCCATCATGTTATTTCCCTTTACACAATTATATCATGATTTATGCTTTCTGTATTGTTTTCATGTCTTTCTAGTAGATACTAAACTTCTAAAGAAAAAAGTTATTATCTTGACTTTATGTAACCGTTCTTCCTGATTTTGGTGATGATGATGCTGTCATCTTTAACACTCCACATGTTTTTTATAACCCTTAGAGAATGGCCAAAGTCTGAACACACCTGAAAAAGTTGACTGTTCTGGCCTCAGACCCTTTATCCTTTTCACCCTTAACTCTATTCCCATTTTTCTTCCTTCCTTCACCTCCCTCCTTCCTTCTCTTTCTCCTTCTTTTCTTAGTGCTTATCACTTTCCATCCTTCCCCTTTCTCCTCTCCTCTCATCCCTTACCTTTCAGCCTCTGGTCATTCACCCTTGTTATCTCACTCAATGGTCTCTTGCCCCCTCCCTCCATCTGTCCATCAGTCCCTTCTTCCCTCCCCAACATATGCTTCACTCCTTTCAGTTTCTCAGATGCCCCTCATCCCTCTATTATTCCCCTTCTGCCTTTCCTAAACTAGGAATGCCCCTGACACACCCTGTCTTGTAGACAGGTAACTGTTTAGTCTCCTCCACATCTTCATGTGTGCTATCTTGGGGATGCCTCTCTTGAAACTCTAGAGTAGGTTAATTTCCTTTTAATATTTTTATTGTTGTTCTGCCTCAATTAATTTTAAGATTCTCTCTTTAAAAAAAAGTCAGGCAGCAGCCAAATTACAAAGAGCTTCACCATTTTCTCCCCCACTAGGCCACAGGATTGTGTGATCCAGGGTCCAACACTTGGCACACTGGGATAGGTCAATAACCAAATGACAGAATGCACCTTAAAACACCCTCTGCTCTGGTCAAAGGTTATCATTGTTATCCCCTGACTCGGTCCTTCCCATGATTCTTCACATGTGCACTGTAAAGGTAGTGCTTCCCCAGTGGCAGTATAGGGGGTACGCTATAAATTCAACAGTGATGTGAAAATTCTAACTTCTCTTCATTTGACCTCTGGTACATGTATCAGCAACTATTTATGGAGCTTCTAAAGAGAAATGAGAAGAAACATGTAGTCACTAAGGACAGAGTTAAAGGCTTATTACATTGGTGATACTACTCCAATAGCTTCTGAAAAACAGTTTTTCTCTAAGAAATCATTAGTTTAGCTTATGGATTTCTTACGATACATACATTAAGATACTTGCAGCAACTGTAAAGCAAGAAACAAGAGAGAGCCTTATACCCCAAGTCCAGGAAGCAGTAATCTGAAAACAGACAAAGGACATCAAAGGAGTGCATTCAGGTCACTGCCCCTCCCTCTCCCTGTGTGCTGCCCAGCAGCAGCAATGGAGATGGGGTCTTCGGGCTCAGTGTTCTTCCAGAAAATCAGTTCTCTGGTACCAGCCATTCCTGGCCCCAATTGTCAAATGGTGCAATAGAAGGTAACAAAAAGAAAAAAAAAAAAAAAAATCAAGTGTTCTTGTCCCTGGTGCAGTTAATTTAGGTTTTTTTCCCCCCAAGCTATTGGTTTATTCCAAAACAAACAGCACTATCCTCTCAGTGACAGTCACTACAGAAAATGACAGGAACTCACACAGGACAAACCCTTTTCCCAGTTTATGCTAAGACTGCCTGAAGAAGGAAGAGGTTATGCATATTCTTAGCTGTATGGGGGCATCCTGCCCCAATTTCTATATCATAGAATTTACTCTCTTTTCACCAGCTGTTTAAGTGAGGTTACATAATAATACAAGGTTTGCACAACTTCCGTTGAACTTCCATACTCGAGAATAAATTCCATTTGTTGAACAAATCCTAAAGTTATTTTCTGAAAAGAACTGTGGATATTTAAAGTGATGGTAAGACTTCAAAATGAAAAACAAAGTACCCTGACTGGTGGCTCCATGGATAAGTGCTGGCCTGTGAACCCAAAGGACACTGGTTCAATTCCCAGTCAGGGCACATAACCAGGTTGCAAACCAACCATACATTGATGTTTCTTTCCCTTTCTTCCTCCCTCCCTGCCCTTCTTACTAAAAAATAATGAATTAAAAAAAAGAAAAAGCTTTAAAAAAAAAATTTGACAGGAGTCTTGACTGTGTATTTATTTCTGGCCCACTGGAACATCTACCGTATGAAGACAGTCACCAATATTAAGTCACAGATTATATTCTACTGACAAAAATAACTAAAATGAACTTAAACTATGAGTATCACTTTAATATCCAATGACTTATTATTTGGGGAATTACCTATCCCTGTTTGCTGTAAATGTGAGACAATTTTCACTTTCCCATCTCACTTGGAGGCACCTCAGAAAAGAGTGGCTCTTAAATGTAATGTTTAGGAAAATGTTTCTAAGGTTAAATTTCATTCCATAAAGATAACTCTTCAACAATTCACCAAAAACACTTGAATCAGTTTCCTTTGTAGGCAGCTATGTAATCTCACTTAAAAGAAGGAAAATCACTTCTTGACAATGTGTTTGGGCCCATTATAATGCAAATGCATGCACAACTGGGTGGCTGTAGCTACGTTTGTTTCCACTGGGTGAAAACAGTGCAAACTGCACACCACCTAAATGTTTAATGTAAACATTTATACTGAATATCATTTATACTGAATATCTTTGCTGATCAACAGCTGCTCACACAAAAGCAGTGAGTCTAAGGGATTTCACAGTGAATCTACGGGATTGAAGCTCCCAATCAGAAGTTCACATTCACCGCTTACAGGTCATTCAACTCGCTTTTGTGACAAAATGATTATCTGCTTTTAATCATGTTCCAAGAAGCAGTCAAAACAAAAGTTCCTTAGCTCATGTTTCCAGACCAAGTAAAGTACAGGACAATTAATTTTATTCCCCAAACAGAATCCAAGTTAGTGCTATTGAGATGAAGAATGCGGTGCTATCATAACGTGATTATGTTACGCGTGCCCATTGTGACTGCATCTAAATTTTGTATTCTTGTTCTATGTACAATTCAAAGCACTGTAATTAAGGGCATTTGCAAACCCTTGGGGATCGTGGATTAAACATCTCCCTTTGTGAGCAATCAAGAACCTCATGAACCAAATTGATTTGTAATTTAGCAGAAATTTGAATCTTACATGAGGAGGCTAATGTGTTGGCAGTCATTCACCCAGTCTAGGTATCCCAGCATATATATGTATCCCGATTTAGCTGTATTATCCTGTGTGACTCGTTGTAAACATAATCACCTTCAGAAAGTGATGGGAATTGAGTTTCTTTGTAAAATGTGAGTGCCAACTGTAAGTGCCAGTAATAAAAGTCAGGAGGAAATAAAGATATTATATGAGTAATGGTATTATTAGGGTAATAACAAAATATTGTGGCATCTCCTCCTTAGGCCCCACTACAACCACTTAAAGAGGTGGAATTATAAACTGTTGTGGTATTAAATTGGTGATTCTAGAAGTAGTAGATCGTATTCCTCAAAAGTGGCAAAGTTGTAATGAATGTGGTTAAATAAAGGTATAATGATTTCATTTCATAAAACTATTCCTTTGAGGGTGATTTTCAGATCTGGTTATTATGCTTTGGTCTAAGGAGTTAGACTCTTACAGAGGTACAAGGAATTAATTCTTCTGGGTTCTCTGAGTACCATTTTAGTAAAAGAGTATGTTCCAAGTGACTAATCTTATTTACTTGGGTTTTACCTACAGTCCCTCTGTTCAAAAGGCAGAAAACACTTTGATTAGTTCTTCTATCCCAAAATAACTACCGCTAAGAAAAAAGTATTCTTCTTAGGATAAATACTAAAGAAGAGTTATTCTTATTAATAAACATATACAACTTTATAATGCCTTTTTCCTCACTCTGGAAAAGAAGAAATTCCAAAGCTAGCCTGATACTAATATTTTTCCTTTCATTGCCTTGTATAATTCTGACAAAGTATTCTTATTAAAAACTGCTCTATTTTCCTCTCTTTTTCCTTTCTTGTTCAATTCCCAAGTTCACTTTCAATTTACCATTTATAATCCTGATCATATATATCTCCTGGAGTATCATTTTATCATGAACTTTCCTAGCTAACAAATTTTAATGACCCCTAATATTGACTTTCAAGGATTCAAAGAGTTTGCTGTTACTTGCTTTAAGTAAAAATCAACTTCTTTGAATTATTTTAGCTCAAATGTCACCGAATCTGAAATGAGGGAGGGTCTGAAACTATCATTTCTTATCTACCTCCATGCTGTGCCATGTGCATCACAGGTATCCCCTTGCATAATCTTCCCAATAACCCTTGGCAGTGCAGGAGGAAAACGAGACACAGCCAGACTAGTTGCCAATACCAAAATTTGGGGTGCCTTGGACTCCAAAAGTGGTATGTGCACCTATAAAGAGCAAAATACATACATTCATACATACATATATACATACATACATACATACAGAGTAAGGTCTAGAGATTCGTGAATAAGATGAGTGGTTACTGGGCGTAAAGGGCCTGGGTGTTGTACTCCCCATCCCTGTACAATGAAGGCCCTGTGGATCGCTACTGTGACAACTGCTGCAAGCCCAAATCCATACATGTGCAGAACTTTGAATATAATTTCCAGCCTAAATCAAACCCAGTTCTACTGTATCACAGGCCTCAGGTTCCTGGCTAACTCTTAACTGCCAATATCTGGAAGATGTGCCCCGGCAAAGTTTCCCTCCACCTAAAATGCACACACTAGGGAGAACAACCAATATTGCCTCAGGGGGTCACTGCATATTGCTATTATAAATAAAAATCTGCCACTGACTTCTCACAGCTTATTATGACTACTCAGATTCTTGTCTAAACATGGCAACAGGAAAGAAAGCAATGTCATACTATTCATTCATTATTTCATTCTCACAGATATTTGAGTTGATATCATGTGGTAGCAATTTCTAAAGAATTTGGAACTATAAAGGTGAGATACAGCCCTGAACCCAAATAATCCATCACCACAATCAAGATCAATAATTTTGAAGCTATGCTCCTTCAAGTATTAGAAGTTCAACAAAATACCTCAACATTTATCCAAGCCTTACACATTTATAAGCATTCAACAGTATAAATACACAAACCAAATGGAAATAAAATGATAAATGAAGCTACATCTATTGGATGGAAAATTGTACTTATTTTTCTCAATTTCTCAAATTGCAAAAATAATTACATATTTACCTTTTGGAAAACAAAAACCAAACCAAACCAAACCAAACAATACCAATTACAGCAATGCACAGCATTCTGCCGTCCTGGCAAGGACACACCACCTCTCAATGTCCTTAAGCTCCACCCACCCACAGTACCATGCATATTTTTGTCCAGCTTAATGAGGTATTATTAACAAAACTTCATATATTTAAGGTATACAACATAATATACATATAATATACATATATATTGTGAGGATACAATCCAAGTGGAACTGACTTAATTTTTTGCAGTCCAAGGGGATCCTTTACCCTCTTTTCTGCATTCTGGGGTTTTCGCAAAGGAATTCTTTTCTGTGGATGATTGCTAGTTGCACTTTCTGTACTGCAGACTATAACCAGGGGGCTCCCACTCCACCACCCTGCTGACCTAACACTGAAAATGCCTATTTTGGTTGGACATATAGCCAGGCAGGCCTTACCACTGTGATGGAAATTCACAGACATATTAGTGTCTAAACATAGGAAAGGCAGCTGTAGCAATAACAGCATCGATAAGTATCATCTTTTTGGAAATGTGCAAAATTCATTCTTCTCCAGCAACTCAGTGCCCCTCAAATAAGAGACAAACAACATTTAGGCTTAGTCTTTAGAAACGTAACCGGAACAATGAAGAAATGACTGACTTTCACCAACCTGCCAGGAAAACAATGAAGGAAGACACTTTATTCCACTGCGAACTTGGTGGGGTCATCAAGTTGACGCACCTGGGAGCAAACTGAACACCTGAGCTTGCCAGGTTTGCAGAATGTCGTTACTCACACACTGGCTCCGCAGCAGTTACAAAGTGAGCAACTGGGAACAGTAGCCCGTTCCCTTCCTCTTTTCAGCCTTCATCATTGAACAGCGAATAGACATAATTTTAAACATTTCTTTAACAAAGAGAAAGAACTGACCTTCTATTAAGTGATAAACAAAATGATTACAGATCAAGTAAGACAATGATGTGAGCTTAAAGAGAACTTACATGCCCAGCCAAGGTGGAGCTTCTCTTGTGCCATTTGGAAACAAAAGTTCCTGAGACTCGACCACAGCACCAACTGTCTTTCATTTCTTTAAGCTCCACTCTCACTGAACACACCTGGCGATGGAAAAGTGTCTTCCAGTGGATGGCAAATAGACTGTACTGAAAGGAAAAGAAAGGCATGCATTCTGGTGACAAAGAATTTCAGACATCTTCAGAGTTTTATACTTGAAAGACGTTACTCTAGGTAAAGTATAAATATGTATTATTTCCGATTCTAAATAGTTGGGAATAAGAATTTTTAGATGTGGTTTGCTTACTCTAGATTTGAAGAGATGTTTGGTTATGGCATCTTCAAGCAAATCTTTCATGTCAAAGGTAACAGTAATAACATTGATTAAAAACCTAATATGTGTCAGAACTTTATACAAGCTTGCTCTTTCCAATCTCACAGCCACTGTTTGGGGTGCACATTATTTTAAAGAAAAGTGGCATCCAGGGAGATGACCTGAGTATTAAGAACATGTCACCTGTAGGGCTTGCAGGTGAAATATAAAATCAGGTGTCCCTGACTTAAAGTTGAATAGGCTTTCAGCCTTGTCATGCTGCTAGAGACAGGTTGAAATGTGTGCTGGAAGGGAGAACCAAAATGAGTGCCAGGTTTTGGAGGAAAAGTGCGTTATGTTTTAGATGTACTGCTTTTCAGATGGACAGCTAATTGGAGATGTCAAAGATACAGTAGGCTCTATGGCTCTGGTTGCTGAAACTTGCCTTTTACTAGACCAGCTTCAACCAAATTCAGCTCTATTATTTCTAAAATAAAATTCATGTCAACACTTTGTCTTTATCATGCACAACTCATAACTACTAGTTTTCTTATACCTCCTTTGCTGAATTACAGTTTATAAGTGGTAACTGTTTTGGCCTTTTCGAACCTTGTTTCATTGCTTTATGACTGAATCTGCAGATACCAGTTCAGTTCAGCTTAAATCGGTGTATTCTGTAAAATGTGTATATTCATGAAGAAAGAAAAGATAATTATGAAAATTTATGAGGGGAAACCTCATTTGTCATTGTTAAGATATTTGAATAAAGTCCAAAATGATGAACTTAGAAACAATAAAACGGTTAATGCAATTAGTTAAGAACATAATTGACTCAGCAACAAAACCTGATTTTAAAAAATGAGCAAATATTTTAAATAGAAATTTCTCCAAAGAAGAAAGCCAAATGGCCAATGGGCATATGAAAACCTCAACATAACTAATCATTAGAGAAATGTAAATTAAAACCATAATGAGATAGCACTTTACTCCATTAGTATGGCTATTAACACACACATAAACATGCAAACCAGAAAGTAACAAGTGTTGACAAGCATATGAACAACCTGAAATATTTGTGTATTTCTGAGAGGAATACAAAATGGGGCAGAAGTGGCAGAACATAGTGTGGCAGTTTCTTTAAAAAGTACACAGATATTACCATATGTTCTAGTAATTTCCTTTCTGGGTGTATACCCAAAATAATTGAAAATAGAGACTTGAACAGATATTTGTTTACCCATGTTTGCTGCAACATTATTTACATTAGCCAAAAGATGGAAACAATCCAAGTATTCATTGGCAGATGAATGGATAAACAAAGTATGTTACATACATGTACTGGGATATTACACACCCATCAAAAGTAGTAAAATTCTGACACATGCTGCCCCATGATGAACCTTGGTAGCACAGTGCTCATTGAAATAAACCAGTCGCAAAAGGACAAATACTGCATAATTCTTCCACATGAGTTATGCCAAAATGACAATTATAAAGAGACAGAAAGTGGACTGGTGTTTGTCAGGGGCAAGGGGGAGAGAGAGATGAGGAGCTGTTGTTTAATGGTTGTAGAAGCTCGGTTCTGCAAGATAAAAAGACGTTCTGGAGATCAACAGTGATAAACGGCTGCACAGCAATGTGAGAATACTTAAAACCACCAAACTGTACGCTTGAAAATCATTAAGATGACAAACGTTGTGTTCTGTATTGCTCCATGATTAAATTTAAAAATTCGATTAAATTAAAAAGCAAAAATCTCAGTTTGCCATAGAGACGGTGTATGGTGTCAACATTTTCAATAAAATTAGCAATAGCCCAAGATAGCAATACATAAGAAGGTCACATTATCCTGCAAAAGGTGTTTATGTGTTACATACATACACATCTACTTCTATATATCAAAAGCATTATTATGCAACAATATTAACTTTCAAGCAAAGGCAGCTTGATGGACAGTTATAAACCCAGAGGTCCCTTTTCCCATTAACAAAAGCACAACAATTAGATGCTGAAATTAGAACTCTAAGACTTGGGTGCAAAAAATAAAAAATAAAAAGAAGAAAATAAAGCCAATTTATAAACAATATTGTTATGTTTGTAATTCATATAAATATTTCAGAGGATCTTAAAAAAAGCCCCTTGGTAATGAGTTTCAATACATCAAAGCAAAAATAAACACATGTGTTCACAGTGTCTCAAAGAACAATTCAAATAAATTATTACAAAATGAGAAAAAGATTGATTAGACTGATACTTTTTGGCACTGCTGTTCCTTTTTGGTTAATTCCATTCATTACGTGAAGTTGCTTAAAACTTCCTCAAAGTCTGTTTAATATTAGCTTGTTAAATATTGTCATAAATGTTTTAAAGTTTGGTTATTGCTTTCTTCAGATCCATAACCTTGCTTTAATAACCCACATTTATTCACATCCACTTAGCAGACACATTACATGGTGTCATTAAGTTATACAATAAGTATAATTGCTTTACTTCCCACTGATTCTCTCCTCCATCTAAGTCATCAGGAAAGAAAGTACTTTCAGAGCTTTACAGTTTGAAAAACACTGGCATTTGAAGGGCTCAACCCCCCAACATCTTTATTTATTATGTACCAACAGGCAGACCAGAGTGTTTCTGGAGACACTGCCAATCTGACTTGAATCAGAAAAAGACCCTCCATGCTCACTCTTCAGTTATAGGAAGGAGGCCAATTGCCTAAGAACTCTGAGAGCTTCAAGGAGTTTCTACCGCCTTAGGGTATAAACGGGATGTCAGGATTCAAATTTGCATATAAAAAGTCAAGTCACTTAAAAAAAAAAAGTCATTTTTGATTAGATGCTTCAATCTAATCAAAATTTAGATTTATCCCACTGCTCTACTTCCTGATTCTTTTGGATGTCTGATTATGCCCATGTTCACCTAGCATGTCCTCCAGCAACCCAAGGGAAAAGATCATGTTAAACACAAATAATTGTTCTGGTCTTCAGTTGCAGTCTGAGATTAGATGTGAACAGACCTTGAAACTTGGCAAAATGCTAATTTGGGAGCATCCATGATTTCAGGTGACTTGACATCCCCTCACATACACCTGACTGTCCCTGAGTGAAGCCCCAAAGCAGCTGATTCAGAACATCTGTTAAAAGTGATCTTTCCTTTGAGATAGAAATCATTTCCATGAAAGACAGGAAATGTCCAGAGGTGATTTCAGGCCAGAATGCCTGTGTTGGGGGTGAAATAAGAATAGTAGTGAAAACCTTGGCTAGTGTTTCAAGTAACATAACTTTATTGGATTCTCAAGAGGCCTGTGATGGACCATGTGACTAGAGAAGATTTTTTTAAGCTCTCTCAGTCTCATTTCCCTTATCTGCAATATGTAAATCTAGAAGCACTTCCATCAATCTCTTCCATTCAGTGCTGTAAGAGGTTTACTTAATGTTCAAATGTATACCACCAAGACTAGGCTCTCACCCAGGTGACATCCTGGACAGGAAGTCATTGATTTCTAAGAAGCACTATCTTTGGGGAACTTGCCATATATATACACACACACGCACACACACATATACATGAGTATGCTTTCAGAACACAGGACCTCTGATCTAGGGCTGTTTGAAATAGCTGATTCCTCCTTCTGATCAAGTACTTGGAGTTTTATATTCATTCAACAACTTATTTTGGTCAACAGGTTCTGATAAAGCACATGCCTGACAATGATTTTAGGTCAACCTTCTCTTCCATGGCCACACAATGACCAAGGCAGCAGCAAAAACCCTTAAGCATCTCACACTTAACCTAAAATTGAAAGGTGTCTGCTTTTGTCATGGCCACATGCCTACCAGGTACGGCAGGGACTATATACATTTGTGATCACTTTAACCAAAGAGGGTGCTTTTAATTTGTAATCTTCAGATTTTCCCTTTCTGTAACTACTCACTGGCGTTATGTATATATTTTTTCTCTCCAGATTTTAACTATGATCTTACTGTGCTTTTTCTGGAAATCCCTTTGTTGCTGCTCCATTATTACTACAATGGTTTTCAAATTCTGCCTTGGGAGAATCCTCAGGGGGTACCAGTCAAAAAAGTGGTTGGGGATAGACCTTTAGTTTTGCCAATTTCCCTCCCCCTCCTTGACACACACACACACACACACACACACACCCCTCTAAGAAACCGCAATTTTAAACTGGTGTTGCTAACTGAATTTCTACATTTTATTGGGTTTCAGAATGAATCAAAAACGGATTCAAAGCATTAGATTTTTGACTCCCTGACATGGAACATGAGTTCCATTATCAACTAGCTCCAGACATCTCATCAGGTCTGCCTCTCCCCACTCCTTCAAGGATTGCCTACACAACTTTCCTTGCTTATCCTTGAATGTGACACACTTCCAGAAATCTGAGTATGTTTCCTGTTTCTCACACAGTAGTTCTCTCCCGTGGTGTACTAGCGAACTCACTCCTACTCATCTTCCAGGGCTCAGAAACATGCTGAGGCTGTATCTGGGGCCTCCTTTCTGTATGTTCACCGAATTCTGTGGATAATTATGCCTAACCCAAACTGCAGTATAGTACAATCACGTTAAACGAGCAGGAAGGGCTTTTTCCCATGCAAGAACCCCTTGAGGGCAGATACCATGTCCTGTGTGTGTGTGTGTGTGTAATTCCCAGTACCTAACTCCTTGCTGGGTGCATGACACATGCTAGTGCCTGCATATAAAATAGAAATATAAAATGTGGGGTTGTTTCTACTCTATTCAGTGTGTAGCTACTGGAACCTGCAGGCACATCCCACCAGCCTGGTGCAGGTGTGCAGTAACCGAGACACCTCCAGTCTCCTGATGCCCTGCTGCCGGCTTCAGGCACAATATGCAAGAAGGTGGAAAAGCCAGTCCTGAGGGATAAGGTGTTGGAGGCCGTCAAAGAAAGGACGTGGCTACTGGTTGACCCTGGAAATCCGAGGTTCCTCCTTCCCTGCGCTGCTGTTGAATGACGTTTGCCCACCACTGCCAGGGCCAGCTGGGAACCATTTTGAAGACACAGCCTTGAGCGAGCAACGCTATTAGGGTCACCTGCTCGGAGCACGTGGCTGACCGCTCTCTGGCCTCCACAGAAGCTTGTCACCTGCTCCAGGCCCACAGAGACCTGCTGACCTTGTGGCCCCCACGTCAACCACCGTTCTATCGAAGTTCCCCTGCTAATTTAGGCCCGCCACCTAGCTACCTGGGTTGGTGCGCTGCTTTCAAGTTTCTCCTCCTTCTTCACCTGTAGCAGGACCACTGCGCAAACCGACAGGGAGCAGAGGCTGGACCCACGCACCCGAGCAGCTGCGGGGCCCTACGTGTCGCGCCAACTCCCGAAGCGGAAGAGGCTAGCGGTGGGCACCTGTGCGGCGACGAGGCTGCTCAGAATCCCGCCAGGGCCACGCACAAGGCAGCTGTGGGCCCGCAGGTTACCGCGCCACGCGCACGGCTGCAGGTGCGCGAAGCGAGCATGCGCGCTGGCGGTGGAGGCGGGTGGAAGAACAAAGCCAGATCCGGGTACTTGGGCAGCTGAGGGTGCGGCTGTGGGCACGTGACCCGCGAGGCTGCAGGTGCAGGAAGCGAGCATGCGCGCTGGCGGTGGGAGCGTGTAGAACTCCACCCGATCCGGGTACTTGAGCCCCTGAGCTTGCGGCTGTGGGCGCGGGCCCGCGAGGCTGCAGGTGCAGGAAGCGAGCATGCGCGCTGGCGGTGGAAGCGTGTAGAACTCCGCCCGATCCGGGTACTTGAGCCCCTGAGCTTGCGGCTGTGGGCGCGGGCCCGCGAGGCTGCAGGTGCAGGAAGCGAGCATGCGCGCTGGCGGTGGAAGCGTGTAGAACTCCGCCCGATCCGGGTACTTGAGCCCCTGAGCGTGCGGCTGTGGGCGCGGGACTTGCGAGGCTGCAGGTGCTGGTTGCGGGCAGGCTGGGGCGGGTTGTGCTTGCGGAACGCTCCGGGAGTCGGGTGCTTGAGCAGCTGAGAAGGAGGAGAACAGGCGCAGGTAGGGGCCTGTGGGGCCCCCAGCGGGGCAGCTGCAGGGTCCTGTGCTGGCTGTGCCCACCGTTGGTTGCCTTAGTGGTGAAAATGGTGGTTTTCTCTGCAGAGCATCCCCTGAGGTCCACAATGACGCCCCGGGGGATGAAAGCTGGAGGTGTCCACCGAGTCTGCAAGGGCCGAGGTGCCCAGGGCTGTTGGTACAGCGAGTTATCGCTGCCTCCTGGTTGAGGCCTCTGGCCTCTGCTTTCTCCCTTTTAGCTCTTTCTGGAATCTCAGCCAGGCCCGTCTCTGGGTGGCCTGAAACGGAAGCAGGTCCTTGGTGCAGAGCCCTGAAAAGACGGGGAAGTGGGTGCCCTCTGGGTCCCCCCCCCCTTTTTTTTTTTTCCCCAGTGAAGCCTCTATACAGGTTGTGGGTTCTCCCCAGATGCCAAGCAGAGCCAGTGTGGCCAATGGGATGGTGCAGGAAAATAAAAGAAAAAAACAAACAAAAAACCCCAAGACCAGACAAAACAAAACAAACAAAACAACCTCATAGACACGGAAAACAGTAGGTGATGACCAGAGGGAAATGGGGATGGGGGGCGGTAGAAGAGGGTAAAGGGGGAACGAATGGTGATGAAAAGGAGACTTGAGGTGGTGAACGCAATACACAAATGCTGTATTATCGAACTGTATACCTATATACTTTTATTAAATAAGGTCGCCCCATTAAGTTGAATGAAAAAGAAAATAATGTTCTTCCTACCCTTTCTGTGCAATACACAACTGAGCTCTGGCTTGCTCCCTGTGACAGAGAACCAGGTGACACACCAAGGGTAGCAACCCCACAAAGTGAGATGTATTATGGGGAATGATTTCCAAAACATCAGCTCCTTCAAATGCAAGTCTCCGTGCATGTGTACTGTCACATTAGTACATATTCACTCTGGGAATTTTGTCATGGCATGTGTAGCATTTAAGGGGTGGTGCTGGGTTGCCGCAGACCCAGCAGCAGGTCATAATACATCGGAAAATGGCATTTAAAATCCTCCAGAGGCAGGGATTTTACTATAATTATAACCTCGTGTTTACTTGAAGTTCCTAATGGCTGCCTCAGGTTGCTTGAGCTGAAGCTCCAAAAAGCCCCTCAGCAGTTTCAGAAGGTGGTTATCTGGAAGCCCATTCGTTCTCTGAGAACCAGAGGGAAATGTACTAGAAGCACAGTTAATGGAATATTTGGTAACATTTCCCCCTTAGCTTGGGGTCACTCTACTCAGGGTTTTTGCTCCACTGTGTGGCTGAACCTTCTTAAATGGGACTCCTGAGCTAGCCAGAGCTATTGTCACCTATGTATGGCTGTATAATTGTTACTGTTCTATTGTTTGTAGTGGGGTGGAGGCTGTGTTCCCCCTACACCACTTACTTAGCACTTTCACCTACTTACAAACGAATTTCAGAACAAGCTTTTCCATAGTTACAAAAATATGCTGCTGTACATTTGATTGGAATTGAATTAATCTGCAAAAATAATTGAGAGAAAGTATGTATTTACCAGGTTGAATCTTCAAATCAGTGAACACAGCATGCATCTTCTTCATTTGTTAAGTTTTTTCTTTGATTCTTTCATCATATGTGGCAGTTTTCAGAACTCCTGTATATGATACATGTATATATGTTCACACACACACACACACATATATCCACACACAAATGTGTATATATATATACTTGGTATATATATATATTTAACATGGAGGTATTTATTTCTAGTACATAAGAACATAGCCCTGGCTGGTGTGGCTCAGTGGATTGAACACCAACCTGTGAACCAAAGGGTCAGTGGTTCGATTCCTAGTCAAGGCACATGCCTGCCTGGGTTATGGGCCAGGTCTCCAGTTGGGGGTATACAAGAGCAACTACACATTGATATTTTTCTCCCTCTCTTTCTCCCTCCCTTCTTCTCTCTCTAAAAGTAAACAAAGTCATCAAAAATTTTTTAATGAAGGAATATAGATTTTTTTATGTTGACCTTGCATCCTACAACTTTTATAAATTCACTTATTCTGTAAGGTTTGTTTATTTACCTATTTATTTTGCTTTATTTTTAGGAGCCTCAGAGTTTTCTACATAGAATATCCTGTCATCTTCAGGTAAGAATGGGTCTATTTATTTCTTCTTTCAAACCTGTATGCCTTTTATTTTATTATATTGTCATCTTTCGCTGACTAGAGCTATTTTGTTTAATAGGAATGGTATGTGTAATAGGATTGATGTGAGTTGAGACACTTGCCTTGTTCTTAAACTTAGAGGACAGGCATTTTCTCTTCCACCATTAAGTGTGAAATTAGGTGTCAGTGTCTGGTTTATGTTGTTTTGTTGGAGATGATCCTTATCAAGTTGATTAAGTTCTCATCTATCTCTAATTTACAGAGAATTTTTATTAGCAGTGGATGTTGAATTTTGTCAAATTATTTTTGTCATAAATTGATATGGCTGTGTGCCTTTTTATTTAAATTTATTGGGGTGCTGTTGGTTAATAAGATTATACAAGATTCAAGTTACATTTCTATGATACACATTCTGTATATTGCAGAAAATTTTCTTTTTTAGACTATAGTGGAATATGTTTATATTCTTTCAAATATTAAACAAGCCTTGCATTTTCATGAAAAAGCACACATAGTTTATTATCCTGTCTATACTATGTTGAATCCTACTTGGTAATATTTTGTTGAGGATTTTGAGTTTTAATGTTTTATACGGAAAACCTTTACGTGAACAGAGTTTTAAAAAAGCAAGGATTGACACAAGGCTCCAACAAGGTAAGTGATACTGGATACTAGTTTAATTTCATTGTGATCAAAGTACACAATTTATGTGATTTCTAATTTTTAGAATTGTATTATGATTCTGGATATGATCTATCTTGGTATATGTTCCGTGTACACTTGAATGTATATTCTGCTGTTTAGTGGAATGCTATCAACACCGTTTAGATCTGGCTGAGTAATGGTGTTCAATTTTCCTACATCCTTGCTTATTTTGTGAGTATTAATTCACATTCATCTTAATTTTTACTGATTGATAAAGAGTGTTGAATCTTTGATTATTGTGAAATTATCTGTTTCTTCTTTTATTTCTTAGTTTTGCCTTGTGCATTAAAATCTCTGTAGTAAGATGCATGAACACTTAAGATTGTTAAGTATTTTCAGCCAATTAACCTTTTTATTATTCTGTACTGCCACTCTTTATCCCTAGTCATTTTCTTTGACTAGAAATCTACTTTGTCTGCTCTTAATATGTCCACTCCAGATTTATTTTGATTAGTATTTATATAGAATGAACTCTTCCAGATTTTACCTTTAGACCACTTATATTATTATACTTTCAAGTGAGATTCTAATAAGCAAATATGGTCAGGGCATATATATTTTAATACATTCCCATACTCTAGTTTCATTTGGTATATTTAGATACTTTACATTTTATGTAATTATGATATGTTTTAATTAAGTACACAAGTGTATTACTTGTTTTGCACCTTGTTTATTGTCCTTGTTATTACTTTCCTATATTTTTTACACATTTTAAAAACATTTTTAGTATTCTTATTTATTTTACATTTTACTGTAACTTCTTAGGGTGCTTTTATGAATTACTCCAGATAATGCAATCTAGATTCTTAATGTTTTTACACTAAAATTAGTGTAAAACTAATTTTAAAACTTAAGGGAGAAACCTCACCATTGTATAATTGCTTTACTTTCTTTACATTATGTTGTAATTTCTTGTACATTTAAGTACAAGGCATGCATTGAAGACCTCAACAGGCAATATTATGACTTCTTGTTTTCAATTGCCAAATATTTTAAAGATCTTAGGAAAGAAAATCCTTTTATATTTTATGAAGATATTAACTATTTTTGTTGCTTTATTCTCATTATTTCAGATTTTCTTCTGCTATCATTTGCTTCTGTCAAAAGAATTTCCTTTAGTGATTATTTTACCAGTCTGTTGTCTTAACCACTTCACCACCTCATCCCACTTAGTGATTATTTCAAAGTAAGTTGGATATCAACACATTATGTTAGTTTTACTTCATCTGAGAGTATCTTGTTTCACCTTCATTTCTGAAGTATAATTGGGCTGGATATAGAACTCTTGGCTGCCTTTTCCCCCTTTTTAGCTCTACAAAAGTATTGTGCCACCCTTTTTTCATCCCCAAGGTTGTGATGAGAAATTGTGAGTCTATGGAACTGTTGTTCCCTAATCCATGATTATTTTGTCTTTAGTGTTAAGCAGTTTAGATAGGTTTCAAGTAATGGACATTTTGGAGGACTTCTGTTTAAATTTCACTGATAGCCTTAGGTATGCATATATACACATATATGAATATATGTATATAAAAATATATTTGAATACATATGTATAGGTAAATACTTACATATAACTAAGAATTATTAGAAATAGATTTATATCTCTTTTTGTGACATTCTATTCTCTTTTTTGTTTTTCTGAAACTTTGATCACACATGTATTTTATCTTTTGCTCTTAACCCACTGGTTTGTGAAGAGCTATTTGGGGAAAGAATATAAATGTACTTTGAAAATAAAAATCTTGTAATTAACATGGAGATTTACTGAATTGAAGGAATCAACTAATATCAAGTAAAAACAAGAGAAGAAACCCTGACATGTAGATTCAAAGAATAAAGTAGATATTCCTGGGAACCAGGATAGAAATATGTAGAAAATAAGCACTAATCATCTGATAATTTAATCTTAGTGATGGCTTTTAGTAAATGTTTCTAGTGTTATCTGCTGCTGCCAAAGGTGAATCATTCTTGCAAAAACATTAAATATTAGTAAGTTTAGACGTATGGTGCATTTTAAACAAATTCTGTGAGCCATGCTTTAAGACATAACTTTTGGAGGTAAATGTTTAAATTGACAATTTCACTACACAAGTACATGAAGTGTCATTAGTTTGGCTAGGATTTCCCACTGTTTAGATATTCACCATACTGACTTTCAAAAGAAGAAATGAATAGGGAATATATGAATATTTCTGTGGAATACTTCAATATGGAATTAGAACTTGATCTAAATTCTGAAGTAGAAAAAGAAATATTGATTTCAAATGCAAAACGAAAATTGGGACAAGTAGTCAAATATTTTTATGATTAACAATGAGCTTATAAGAAGTGTTGTATATATCATATATATCAACTCACAGATAATATTGAATGAATTCATAATGCAGCCAATATCAATGCAAAATAAAATATTTTTTCTGTTTGGAAAATTAAAAAAGATTAAGTGTACAGGATAGAATAATTAAGCTTTGCAAATTTTAAGCTTTCATTTTTAAAGATACTTATAAACATTAAATATCTCTGCTATTGTATTTTAACTTTAAATTATTTTAATTAACATTTATTAGTTTTAGCTTTTCCCTCTTTAGTATTTCTATTATCAAGTGTCTCCTTATTAGGCAGACTTTATTTTAAATACTATTTAAATATATAATCTTGTCATAACGTATCTGTTCATAAAAATAACCACTCATCTATTTTATATTGATTTTTTACAAAGTCCTTCCAGAACTATATAATCCTATCATAAAAATTGTTAATTGTGCTAGGTATTCATTGTTATTTTAACACATTTTAAAAGTGCTGAAAGTACAGAATTGTTTATATGTTCAGAAATTCTTGAGAGTTTCTGGTAATTCCAATTTCTTATCAAGCCCCAGAGGTTAATATCTTTTGGAATTTGGGTTGACTAGGTGGGTCCAAAGCCTTTCTCTAGATTCCCAAGAATTCTTAAGGAGTAGAGTATAAAAAAACAACAGAACCAGGTACTGCTGAAGACTTGGAATGTTTTGGATGTACCATTTTAATTCTCATTTCATCTGCATGCTCATTGAGGAAGTACTCCACATCTAAACATGATTTTATTTTTATGTTCGAAAACCTCATCCTTAATTCAGGGCAGCTTTTCTTTTTGTGGCTTTTGAGGTTTATGTTTTCACTAAGTGTTAGCATTTCAAAGGTGAGAGGCTATTTATTTACATTATGGCCAATTTGTCTAACGGAAGTCTGACAGTTGTAATAAGTCTGTTAAACCTTTAGAGATTTTAAAAAGGAAAAAAAAGGACTCTCATCCTGACAGGTTAGCAGTGGGAATCCCTGCCTTGATTTCTGAACTTGTTTGTTCTTTGAGTTTTATGTACCATCTGGAAAACCTACTTTACATAAAAGGAGATTTAAGAGCAAGAGTTAATACAAAAGCTCTGAAAGTAGGCTTCGGAGACCAGGAAACACAAATGAAGTGAAATGTGCTTAAGTTGTTGTTAAAAGATTTTCTTCTGTTTAATAGCTTGATGAATAAATCTCCTTTCCTAATTCATCTGACCTCTGGTATAGGTTCTGAGTGTGAAATCCCTGTAGGGAAACAGAATACACAACACCTACAAGCAATATTTTGGGAAACAAGTGGAATCTGCTGTGTGACCTTAATGGCACAATTCTTCCCTTTCTTGCACATTCAGTTTCCTGCTTCCCACCCTCTAAGCAGGAACTTTTAGAGAAACAAATTAAAGAGAGAAAGAAGGAGATGAACCAATTCTCTTCTCAACTATGTGTGCAGAATCTCTAAACAGAGATGAAATCAATGTAATGACGAAGTACTCAAGAGATAAGGGGACCTATGCTATGTATTTGAGATCTTGATTTCAGTTGTTTCAGGTAAATATACAGAAGAGCATTTCTAAGTAACATGGTAGTTTGTCATCTTTTGAGGAACTTCATTACTGTTTTCCGTAGCAATCACATCATTTTACTTTCTAGACAAGAGTGTATAAGGACTTCAATTTCTTCACATCCTTAACAACTCTAATGTCTTTTAGAAAATAACCATTCTAAGAGGTGTGAGGTGGTATCTCATTTTAGTTTTAATTTACATCTCATTAGTGATCTTGAGACTCTTTTCATATACCTATTGATCCTTTATGTAGTGCCTTTAAATTCCCTTATTCATTGAGGGATTATTTATATTAATGAATAAGTGGAAGCAATCTAAAATTCTATTTACAGATAACAGGGAAAAGGAAATGGGTATATATATGCAATGAAATATTACTTGGTCTTCAAACAGAAGAAGCCCTACAGTATGGATGAACCTTGAGAATATTGTGTTAAGTGAAATAAACCAGTTATAGAAGGACAACACTGTAGAATTCCACTTACAGGATGTTTCTAAATGAGTCAAATTCAGAGATGCAAAGGGTAGAATAACAATAGCCGGGGGCCATGGGAAAGGGCGAAATGCAGTTATTCAGCTGTAGTTATGCAGGCTGAGTAAGCTTTATAGATCCAATATATATAGCAATGAACCTCTAGTTAATAATATCATATTTCATACTTAAAGCTTTGTTGAGAAGTTAGATCTCATGTTACATGTTTTTACCAAGATAGTAAAAGGAGATCTTCCTCAAAGAAAAGAGAGCTCCATGTGTATCAGAGTGTACTATTTGAGCAAGTGAGAATACCTGGAATATTTTAGAAGTGCAATGGGATAAGAGAAGAAGAAATACACTTTTACCAAATAACACTGTGGCATGTAATAAATACCATTTGGCATACTTTGAGACAGGAACATTTAAATTGAAAAACTTCTGATGACTTTATTATTTAACACAACTGAATTAGAGTGGTGTAGATAGGATGCATATCATCTGTCTGCATTTGTAAGAATTGTATCAATTTAGTATCCTATCCAAATGCCTCCCCTCCCCTCTGGAAAGATACAAATAGACCTCAATCTCTTTTTCTGTGATTCGACCAAGCTACTTCCTACTCATTTTAAAGGACTTGTTTTATTATCACTTTCAATAAGGCATTTACTCTTGTTATTCCTTCACACATAACATTAGCTATTTCTTCTATGTGCATCAATTAAGCCTTAATCTTTGTCGAAACGATGCTGTACAATTTCATAATCAGTGATTTCTGCAGTTTTATAGTCTGTTCTAATCCTGAGAATAAGCACAGAATCTGGGTGAATAAACTTTCCCAAAATATAATTTAAATGACTAGAGCACTAAATTAACTAATTAAGACAAATGGTATGGAAGGCTGTTTATAGTTTTGTATCCATTTTTAGGGTGAAGACTAACTTGGGGGAAATACTGTCACTTTGAGAGTTAAAATGGAAGTGATAGTGGTACAAGTGAGAAAATTTTCTCATTCAGTTTCCCACTTAGAGTCTCACCCAAATTGAGAAAAGTCTCAATAAATATATGAGAACTGCTCCAGCAAGGTGAAGTTTAGGAACAAGTTCTTTTTAAGAGATGAAGAAGTCCTTAGTGTCTACAAGGTCCTAAAGGGTAGCATATCTAGTGAGGGTCTGGCCAATGGATAGCATAGTCAAAGCAAATATATCATATGATATATTCATCATATCATTTGGATGTTTGTGGACTATATGCATGGAGACCTTTCCTTATATTCTTGAATACCTATACTCTTTCTAGTGCTATGGATATGTATTTCATCCTTTACACATAGCATTGTCTAGTCATTTGTCTTGAGGATCTTTTCTTCCCTCCCTAATGGTCTATCAATGGTTAAATACTATATACTTTTATAGCTTTCATTTTTTCCTGTCTTGCCTTATTTTTCATATACAATACTAAAGGGATAATTACTGAACTAGAACTTTGTTTAGGGCGTATAATCCCATACCCTGATCACAATTGCCAATACAATTGAATAAATTCTATAATAATTCCTAGTTGATGGTATCAGATGACAAAACATCATTTTTAAAAAAATTCCTGATATCTCATAAAATTATATTTTTAAATGGTAAACTATAAAGATACTAAGACCCTGTTTACTTATTAAACATGAGACTGTTTTCTCCTAAATATAAGACAAAAAAGATAGAAAAATATATATTCTTATTACTCATTAGCAGTATTTACTTAATTTTATGCACTTTATATTTTTCATTCTTAGTGTTCATTATAATTAGCTAAACAAGAGACTTTAAATAATGCATTTAAATAAAACAATTATATTAAAGTTCTTTTTAAAATTAATTGACAGCCTGATGTAATGTTTCTAAACCTGTTTTGCTAGATATGTAACAAAAACCAACCTTTTATTTAAAATCAGAAGTTTTCAAACTGCTGGACTAAATAAAGTCAAATGGGTAGGCACTGGTGAGATTTTTTTTTTTAAATAGTGGTATGCAACAATCCTAAATAAGGATATACTAAGTATCACCTTATGAAACAATTTTTACTAGGTGTTCTCTGTTCCTCCCTCCCTCCCCCCAATGACCCTCTTCCCCCAACCCTTTATATTTTGTTTTTAATTTCTCCTGTTATACAAGGAAATCATTTAGGTACTTTGCCTAGTCAGTTGAAAACAAGATCTACCATGTAAATTGCATGTTTGCATTATGTGAAGACAGGCCAACAGCTTTGCATTCTGAGGAAGACTTCTCTGGTGTGAAGGTAGACCAAGGGCAGAACACCGGACTCCTGCTGTCCCGGGCATAGCGCCTCCATGCGGAATTCAAAGGAAACTCCACCCACCATCCTCCAAGGCTCCACCACTAGCTCACATGCTACACGCCACCTCCTCTTTCACGTTAAAGGAATGATTTTCCTTTTAGAATTTGTTTTCATTATGATGCTATTTCAGTTTTAAAGCTTTAGGTAGAAGTATTTTCTACCTAAAATGACTTGCATGTATTTAAATAATGTTGTAGTGTTTAAATCAACTCACAGGATGTATGATTCTTCCCTTCTGTATAGAATAGTTTCATTGTTTTAGTTTTAGGACTGTAGTCACATGGTGGGGAACATTTAAAGCTGCATTTGTTCAGTGGTGTTGAGGGTTCTTAACTATTAGAGCAAATGAATCATTTATTAAATTCATGTCAGGAATAAAAGTAAGTTAATAATTACAATCCCAAAGTAAACTGGCTCCTCAAAAGCTTTTACTTGTAAAAGAAATATTTCAGTCTACTTAAGACCATCAAGATTCTTAACTATAGATCCATGGTCACAGAACAAGTACAAATGTTGGCAGTTTCTGGATGAATGTTACATATGATTGAAACCATCCCTCTATTCATTCCCAAATTATAATAGCATATATTTAATATACATTATCAAAAATACGGTTATGGACTTAAATATCTCCAGAGACCTATAACTTGAAGCAGAGTGGGCTACAGAAACTTTGGGAACAGAATAGGAATACCTATTCCGCCATTTACTTTGTGACACTGGACAAACATAAAAAATATAAATAAGAAAACATTTTTCAAAAGACTTCCCTAAGATTGCATAAAACGATGACTACTGAATGAGACTGTTTTTCCTCACCAAGTACTCCCTCTGCAAATTTAAAGGTTGCAATAAGAAATGGTTACCATTTTGATTATTCATTCTATGAATTTTGATCTGAACTCTCTTTGAGAACAGCATTTAATAATATGCATCAGGGAAGAAATTTATAAACTCCAAATCTTACCTTAGTGTATCTTAAGAGGAAATTGTATTTTTATGAGACTATACCCCTTTATGCTTTTATGGCATAATTGTAGTTTTCCAGTTCAAATTCCTTTTTGGTAAATTTGATATTCAAATAAATATTAACATAATTCACATACAATGCACACTGAGAAGGTCATGGTTGAAAATTCAAGAGAACACATTTTTCAGAACAATGCACAAGTGGGTTCATTGGCATAGAATAAATTTTTTCCTCACATTTAGATTATAGTTCTCTCAAAACTAAAAACAATTATCGCTTACGTTTTGTGAAGATTTCTTATTCTGTGGAATATACTGTCTCTAACAGGTATAAAACAGGGATAAGAATATTGAGAATTACCAACCACTTAACATCTTAAGCGTTTTATTTGTCCTATACCTTCTTTGTTTTGGTTGCGAGTAATCCATGCATTCAGCCATCTTTTCACTCGACATTCTGGCATTGATAGACATATTCCCGCATGTACTCACTTCTTTATATTTAAGCACATCAGTATAGCTCCAGTTTATAATGGCATCACCCTAGATTTCTTTAAGTGAGGGAGAAGAAAAATAGCTTGTAGCCGTGTCATTTTATGCATGAATACGCTTGTCATCAGAAGAACCCCAAGAGAAAGGTATCACCATGCTTATTTTATAGTTTAAGTCACTGCTGCTCAGAACGTTGAAGGGGAAATCACTAGCTGTAGGCATTTTCACTGGGGGCCACATCAGCCTGGCGGTTGCCTTCAAAGGGCCGAATGTCATGTTAGGACTGTATAAATGTAACTACTCCTTAACAGTTAAACGAGCCTGGTAGAAACAAGGCGCCTGCAGGAGGTCTGTCCGTGGGCCCTCGTTCGCCCCTTCTGCATTAAATGGTAGCTCTGGATCTGTTTGCAAACTAAGTCCTTTTCAAAGCCAGGCTCCAGTTCAGTGCAACCTTGCCACACACACTGCCTCTCAGTTTCTTCTCTGTTTGGAAAATTCAAATTTAATGTATTTTTAAACCTGTTTTACTGGGGTTAAAAAGATTCATTTTAATGTATACTCATTATACTCCTTTCTCCTCCCTTTGATTTAACACAAAACCTTCCAGGCTCTGGCCAACCTCTTAAACCTGTGACATAGCCTTGCTGGTTGCACAGTGTTGGTGTGATACTCTGTGAATGAATTTTGACCTAAATCTACATCTCCATGCAGAACCTCCTCCTCTAAGACATTTATCCTAAGGAGCTTCCGAGCTCCTGAGGAGGTGCTGGTGGCGGCTGGGCCTGACAGCCAGGCTTCCTGCAAAGGCACAGCTAGGAGGCGGAGAATGCGCAGGAGGCAGCTGAAGGAATAGAGGTGATCCGTGCAGCGAGGACAATTGTCCAGCTCACACCTCGACCTTTACAAATGTGAGAAAGTTGCCGTTCTGTTCCGCGGTCATACCTTGAGCTTTCAGTATATGTTAGGCAGCGTAGAGAAGAAGTGAGATTGAAAATCAGGGAATGAAGTGATGAATTCTTAGGTGCTCAGCATATGACAAGCATTGCAGTGCATAGAGCTTGTTTAAGCCTTACATGCTACCAGTGTTTTTTTTTTTTTTTTTTTTTTTTTTTTTAATGAGTACCTATTGTGAAGGTTAATTTTATGTGTGGGATTAGGTAGGCCATGGAGTGCCCATCAGTTTGTTCTAGTATTCTCTGTTGTCATGAGGGTGCAACTAACGTTTGAGCCTACGAACTCCGTGAGGCAGGTTGTGCTCTCGGATGTCGGTGGCCTCGTCACTCCATCGAAGGCCGACTGTCCCGGGCCAGCAAGGGGGACGCCTCCTGCCGTCCTGATTTCAAGCTGGACATCCGTTTCGCTGCTTTCATGTGAATGATGCTGCATTCTGGGTGTGGAGCCTGCAGGTCTTTGTACTGGAATGTGTACCATCAGCCCTTCTGGGTCTCCTGTTGGCTGACGGCTACTCTTGGGCTTGTCAGATTCTATGATCACATCAGCCAATTCCTGGTAATAGATCAGTGGGTGAAGGAAGAAAAAAAGAAAGGGAGGAAGTTTTGAGGTTCTGTTTCTCTGGATAATTTTGACAAAATAGCATGCTTATGTCAGAGACTGCATTTAAAGGGTATGAAATTCTCGATTTTCTCATTTATTCTCATGATTTTACCCATCAGTGTGTGCTCCAGCAGTTTCTGAGACTTCACAGAGACCTAAGGCCACCTAAATTTTTATCCCTTACCAGTTCTGTCTCTACCCCTTATCGATCAGAAATCTTTCTGGCAGATCGGTCACTTGTTATTGTTATCTGTTGCCATTGATCAGTATTTCCAACTGTACTCATTTCTTGCCATGTATGTGGTTTTGTCACACCAAGTGTCATGTACCATATTGACTTGGTACCATTTTAATAAGTGCGCCCATTTTTACTCAAGTGCATGCCCTCAAGAGGTTTAACGATGTTGGTGTTTTAATAGGAAATTGGTATCACTTGCTATAAGACAAGATAAAAATAAATCTAAGGAAATGAGAGAATACTCTTCAATTCTAATAAATAAGACCTCATTGCTCCCCAAGACTGAACCAAAACCAACGTTCTCTTTGTTTCAAATGGAAGTGAGCAGGTGTTAGAGGTTTGAAACTTTTGCCTTGATGCAAGTGGAATGGCCGAAAGAGAGTTCCAGCAGAAGGTGCTTCCTCCTACAGACCTGAATCAGGGTTAAAGACATACACGCTTTACTACCTGTGCTTCCCTCTTGCAGTACTGCGGCATGTGCACTGCATTTTGGAGTTGACTATTTCGATCTTTTTTGGTAGGTGTTACCTGCCGAGCCTTCTGTTCTGGCCTCATGCTTCTCGTGCTCACGCCAACTTGGCTTCATGAGGCCAAGGCTGTTCTAAATAGTAGCCTTGACCAGCTCCCTGCTGTTAGCAAACCCGTTGTGGTGCTAGAAGCACCTGGGAAACTTGATAATTGCACTCCTTGAAATTCACTCTATTTTTCCTTTCAGTTGGATTGTGTATATTGGTTTCAGGCGTGTAGCTTGGTGGTTAAAGAATCATATACTTTCCATATTTCCAGTACCCTGTCTTGCACCGTGCACAGCTATCACAATGTTATCGTCTGTATTTCCTACACTTCGCTTACTTGCCTGTGACATTTTTGTCCCTGCCAATTTGTGCTGCATAGCCCTTTCACCGGTTTCACCGGGCTCCCTATTGCCCCTCCGCTCTGGCAATGTCTTGTGTCCGCTCTGTGTCTCTGAGTCTGTTTTAATTTTGTTTTGTTTTTCTTTAGAGTTCACATGTAAGTAGAATCATGTGGCATTTTCTTTCCCTGACTGACTGACTTCACTGAGTGTGGAGTCAGGGCCCTGTAGGCCCATCCATGCTATTGAAAATAGTACCATTTCATCTTCTTTATGGCTGAGGAATACTCCGTTGTACATATACGTACCATAGCTTTTTTATCCACTCCTCCACCGATGGGCATTTGGGTTGCTTCCATACCTGGGCGACTGTGAATGACACTGCATTCTCAAGGGAATGGATACTCTCTGGAGCTGGAATCTAGAAATCTGTGTTTGTAAAGGCAACTTCCATCCTCAAGTCAGAATCCAATCTGAGCTGCGGCTAGCCACTCAGCCCAATAACCCAGGCTCTGTTGCTTCCCATGTCCATCAGTGATCAACAGACATTGACCAAGTTTAACCAATATTGAGAGGTTCAAAGAAATGCACATGTGCCATTAAGGTTCCCCAAGAGGTGTTAGAAGCAGAGAAGAAGTCTTGGCATGTGCAGTCAAGAATTTAAGAGAAAGTCATCTCCTCTCTGGTGCTTTTAGATGAAAACTGGGCAAAAGATGAAGACAGGAACATTTCACTACAATATAAGCAAAATAAAATTTCTGAATTTGTTGAGCAGCCCAATAATGTAGTTACTCTAACAGTTCTTGTTTATCACTGTTTCCCAAGGTAGGGATTTGGGATATAGAGATAAAATGGACATAGGGCTTCAGCTGAGTAACTTGCAGTCAAGTAGGCATCCCATAATACTGACCACTCATAGTAACACAGCAGGGGCCAGATGGACACATGCCTGCCCTGGTGTGTGACAGAACCTGCTGTACAGGTAAAAAAAGATCAAACCTGATGACATCTCAAACCTCTTGGATCTCTGGAATCCCAAGAACTCTTGCTCAGTTGTTGTAGAGGTATGCAATACATAAGGGGGAGTGTGACTACAACATATGTGTATCTATTATACACACACACATCAGTTTGAAAGACATCACATGCATTCTTCTTATAGTTTTCAACAGGCCCCATTTATTCCTCCTTTTATACTAAAGAAAAGAGTGCAGTAGGGCATGGAAAAGGTAATACTTTCTCCTTTCATTCTGTTTTTGTTCCTATTATAAGTCTTAGTTACTTTATTTTTAGCAAAAGGGAGTAACATAGCATTGCTTTGATTCTGTCAGTTCCTTCTTATTATTTGCAGTGAATGGAGTAATTTTCAGTTAGCGTGTTAGGGATCGATTGCAATTTCAGGGACCTGTCTCTCTCGTTCACAATACCTTGGGCTGAACCCAAAGCCTAATTGTGGAGGTAAAGGTGCTTTTGCTGCCCTCTTCTCACTGTGTCCTCGGATCATAAAGCCCCTTGCCTGGAGTCACACTTCCTCCGGGCTCCCTCTGGCTGATTTTCAAAGGACTATGTTTTAATGGTGAAACCTTGTCTGTCCCCTTTATAAAAGCGTATTTATTGATTCTATATGACCTGGTATGTGCCAACCAAAGAACGCATAGAAAGGTAGCTTTTCCCCCTGCCAACGTTTACTGTGGCATAGCAATGGAGTGGGGAAAAATACTTGCAAAAATCTTGGGTGGGGGAAATGCCCAGGGGGCCAACAGGTGGGGGATGATCTTTCATTGATGGGGATGTTGGATTCTGGCCTTGAAGTGCTGCTTTGCAAGAGGGATGTCAGGTGGAGAGAATAAGTGAAGCCAAGGTATAAGGGAGCCATAGATGATATATGTATGCACCCTGATTAATGAAATATATGATGGGAAAAAGAGTACACACCTATATGGGTGGATAAAGATAAATCACTAAATCATCTTTTCTCTTAGCATGGAACATTTGAAGAAGAGGAAACCTTTTGATGATGAGATGGGCATGTTAATTCATATAGAGAGAAATAGAACCTTTTTTGAGTTAAAGACTGAATATCGTCTGATTATAAAAGCAACATGAAGTTGTTAATATGCATTTTCCTCTTTCTGTGTGTTTGTAATACCCTAGGTAGAGGCTTTCTCTTCTTTAAAGTGGGAAAGTCAGTTTTGTATGTTTGTAATAGAGAGGTGAAGATATGAGTGAAGTAACAACTAGAGTCAAAATATGAACTCCTTACATGCTAAATAGGAGTTAAGCAGTGCCTGAGAAGCTGCATGCTGCATCGTGCTCTATTTATTTATTTTAAAATCTTTGTAACATTTTTATTACAAAGGAAATATGTGGCAACTATAGGAAATTTGAGACCATAGAAAGACATGTAAGAGAATGAGTCACCCCAAGTTCATTACTCAGGAAGAGTAATTTGTGACTTTTCTTCCAGTTAAATATGAATACATAATCCCCAGTACACATTTTGACATAGATAGTTTATATCACGCTGCCTGTACTTTTGGGTACTGATTTTTTAAATTTCTTGTTCTATTACTAGTCTATAATCAGAATGTTCTGAACAATGTTAAATTGTAAGATGGTTAGCAGTTATCCTTTGGAGTCTGAGTGGCATACTTTTCCATTGCCCTATGATATATTTGAAAAGGGATACAGAGATGGGTAGATGGATAGGTTTAGCTTCCTCTCCCATCACGTTGGGCCGCTGAATAAGGAGCAGCCTAGTAGCTAAAGGTTGCCAACCACTGCGTTGCATGGGATGCCTGAGGAGGTCCATAGCTGCAGGTAGTCTATTGTCAATAGACACGAGCCCTAGTCCAGAGTGCACTTGTCTCATCCCCTGAAGACCTGCTGGACTAAAGAAAGATAGCAATGCCCTGAGTGTCAGGTTTTCAGACAAGCAAACAGCTGACAACAGCGGTCTCTGTAGGAAGCCTCTCCAACACCCATGTCTACAGCCTGTCCTTGTACCTGCTACTTGCTCACCAGCTGCTTTCCAGATGTTCTAGATCACGACTAAAACTAGCAATGAAGACCTTGATATGGGAGAGAAAGATGGATCCCTGAGGACATTTCAGCTGAAAATCAGATGCATGGGGAGAATGACTGAGGAGTTGATAAATACATATTTTCTGAACTGAGGTTGAAGAAATCAGTGAAGAGATGAAGGGAGTCCCTAGTCTCTTCGACTGGTGGGTTTCAATGCTGTGTGCACTCCAGATGTGTGCTGTCAGTTTCTCAGTTTGGTTCCAGCTTTTTTCTTCCACTCCTGACAATTTCTGACAATAAGTAAGCCTGGCGTTCAATATAGTCTTGATTGCTTTTTTCTAGCAGATTTGGCTTAACAGCTAGAACATATAACCATGACCCCCTTTAATGGAGCTAACTTTTATATGTGGATATTTCAGGGATTCTTTCTCCTCTGGATCTTCCTATATTTCTTGCTGCCTCCTCCACCTGGCCCTGAAACATGCCCTCTATTTTAGGAACTGGCTGAAGGCCCTGCTCTGCGTATCTTGTTTTAAATCATTTTGACATTAATGCTTATGAGAGAATTGTTTTGGTTTTCTGACTTGACTTTAACCAAGGAAGCTGTAAGTCCTTTTAGATCTAGGTTGTCTCTGTAGCTACTCAGTTTCCAAAACTGTATATCAGAGTTTTTTGGTTGCCTGGGAAAAGAGATTGGGATTTGATTTTTATGGGTTTCAAATTATTTCAGTAGGAAATTTGGAGAGGCTGAGCCAGCAACTCTTGGTTGCTCTGATGCCATTTAAAACTGGAAATGATTCCAATGAAGTTTTTTTGTGGGTGGAAAGTAATGAATGGTACTATACTTAAAGATAATAAAAACTTGGCTACCATGTATGGAAAGCTTTAAAAGAAAATGGAATTAGAGAAAAATCAGTTAGAAAAATCTCTATAAAACTTTAAGCCAGAGGTAATGAAGGCCTAAAATAGGATAGTTTTGTGACAACAGAAAAACTGACGTTATCTGATTCTTGGCTCAAAGCCAGGCAAAGAAATAAGTTAGAAGAAATACTGTGGTCTTTAGATAACTTGAGAAAAAATGATAGTGGGCAACTTAAACATGACGAGCTTCAATTTACTTTTTAAATTTTCCTGTTTTATTTTTTAAATGAATTATATATTGAAATAATATTACTTGTATAAAGAACATTGGGGTTTTTAAGTTATGTATGGGAAATACCTGGTGCCCAGTAAGTATGAAAGAGATGTTAGCCCTCTTTCTTGTCATTTTTAGAATTATTTATTTATACTCAACTGGTTCTATTTTGCTCTTTTTATCTACTCATGAGTTAGAACAAATCTTTCTGTTGTTTTAAGTTTATTAAGGGGGATAAAGAGTATTACTCTCGCTCTATTACCTTTCTTCTGCATCAAAAATAAATGATGAACAGCACTGTCTCTAGGCCCCGTGGGCATTATCTCTGGTTTTCAGAATCGTACGTCTTCGCTCTGTATGTGTTCAAGCTGATACGTCTGACTACGATCACTCAGTGTTAGCTGCAGCATTTGTATCATAGCATCACTGAGGCTTCCTAGCATTCGCCATGGCTGAAACAACCTGACACGAAATGTAACACTACAACATGTCAGGTGGAAAATTTAAACATTGCTTTTTCCCAAGGAAGAATAGAATCTTTATATTTTAAACCATACTATTCCAACATTGGGGAGAAAGTTATGATACAGTATTGATTCTTCTAGGGAGCTGAGTTGGCAAAAATCCCTTTCTACTTAAGATGTGTTCATTTCCCTCTTTTGACACAAAAACAAGTCTAAACAGGGTGCTTCATGGCTAACCAAAATCCTTTAAAAAGTACCCCAGGAGATCATTCCAATGGGCACCAAGCCAAACTAAATAAAATTGTTGTTTATTAAGATCTAATTCCTACTCTCACATTTTCCTGGTAAAGTCTAAATAATCAAGGGGACACAGTTCCTTACAATTTATAAGTCAATCTCCTTCCCATTTGAACTACAGAAAAGCAGAATTAAAAATGAAGCATTGAATGATCATTGCAATAAATCCCATACCTATTTGACATGATACATAGTTCTTAGAATATTATTGAGCCCTGGCTGGTGGCACAGTGGATAAGGTGCCAGCCTGCAAAGCCAAAGGTCACTGGTTTGATTCCCAACTAAGGCACATAACCAGATTGCAAGCCAGGTCTCCAGCCAGGTCCGTAGCTGGAGGCAGGTGAAAGGCAACCATACATTGATGTTTCTCCTCTTCTCTGCCTCCCTCCCTTCCTCTCTCTCTAAAAATAATAATTTTTTAATTAAAAAAGAATACTGTTGACTGTATCCCTGTGCTGTAGTTTATATCCCCATGACTATTCTGTTACTACCAATTTGCTTTCTAATCCCTTCACTTTTATTGGGATGATCACTCAGAGAATTATATAATGTCCAATCACTGGGGTGGACACCTGAAACTGATATAATAGTATATGTCAACTGTAATTGAAATATTTTTAAAAATTATTTTAAAAAGTTTCAAAATAACAAGTAATGTAGAATGGAAACATCAAATTATTTTTTATCAAGTAAAATAAATGGCCCACAGAATGATTAAATCAATCACCCAGGTTTGATGTGCCATGCACATCCATGTACATGGAATAAGAGACCATGCTTGAAAGGAATGAAGGTTAGTCAGTAATTGTCATCAATTTTGTACATTTACTCTTTTATATGAAGATGAGTCATACTATTTCCAGGAGTCCGTTACCAGGTTTCTGTCTCACAGTATGTTCAGGTGTACCTGAGGAAAGGAGGAACAGCAAAGGAGAAGTAAGTCTCTGTTGATGTTACAAAAAAAGAAAAATCAAAATTTGGCAGCTACCGAAAGATAGGAAGACAAGAAAAAGTGAAAATCACACTAATGTGAAGAATCCTGAGTTTTTTGTCTAGGTTTATTTTTATACTCTTCTAGGGATATGAAGAGACAAGGAGAAGAACACTTTGCCGTTAGTTTTGCATGAGTTGTACCTAGTATCACTGAAACAAGAAAAAAGAAATTAACACCTGCAAGCTGAAGAGAGGGGACAAGAGGAAACAGTCTTCTCTTAATCGAGAACCCACAACCAAAACTAAGAAACATAATCTGCAGTGGGCAGGACATTCAATCAGAAAACAGGCTTTGGTTCCTTTCAATAATAATAATAATAATAAAAAGGTATAAATGGCCACTTGGCATTTTTTCTGAGAGCTGACTTTTTTCTATACTTGCTGTCACTCTGTTTTTGAAATATTGATAATCTTTTCTTGATCACAGAAGTCACTGCAGGTGACTAATGTAGCAAATAATCATAAAGTGATGATGAAGGTAGTGATGACATTGATGATGCTGATACAAATAGTTAATGTGAGTATTTACTATGTACTGAAAATAGGTTAAAAGTTTTCCAAGCCAATGGGTCATTGTTGGAAACACAGCAATTCTATATGGTTGATTCAACCCCCTATTTCCTAACAAGGGGCTTGAGGTTCATACAAATAAAAATAGTCTCCTGAATTACTCAGTTCTGTTAATGATAGAACCAAAATGCTTACCTTATTTATTCTGATTTGAAATCTTGTGCCAAATCACCTGCCAAAATAAAACTATGTAATTAAATGGCATAGGTGAGTTTAAAAAAATATGCAGGCTACTTACAAAATTAAAATGGTATCATAGCAGAATTGGTAGAGGTGAGTTTTCAGTTCAGCTATGGTGTGTTTTAGAATACAATTCATATTGCATGCTTTATGTGATTAACCCATTCATCTTGTCTTTGTTTCTCCATCATATACAATGCTATTGTGCAGGCCTGTCATGAGGCTTAAATAAGATTGTACTATAAAGTGCTCTGTGAAGTACTTATAGAACATAAATAGTCTGCAATAGCTGTTATGTATCACCCCTTATCTGTGGGTCATGGGTCTTAGTCACCCTGGGAGAACTTGACAGACACTAGAGCATCAACAGCAGAAAAGAACCCTAGTAGACATCCTTGTTGTTGATAAATCATCCTAATTTTAGAGATTTCTTCTGTCTAAATTAAAAAAAAAAAAAAAAATACAACAGAAAAAACATCCAAGTGGCAGATTCTTATTCTTCCTATTATCTCATAAGAGCTTGAAACAAGATCACATTTGAAGAGCCTTTTTAGGGTTTGTTTTGCAATTAAGACTTAAAATGAATGTACATATGTACGTATTGGTTTGGCCAACATGTTTGTTATGTTTTATTTTTATTTTTCATGTAAGATGGCTCTAGTAGTGCTTATCTGTCTTGAACTTCATTCAAAACAGTTTTATTAGATTGCATTGTGGCAGCAGTCATGTAAGTATGCCCTTAAAGTACACTTATCAAAATTGGTTGAATTTTGGTGTATCCATTCTAATATTGAAGGTGGAAGAAACTATGCAGCATTTCTTGGCATATTATGTTTTATTATTTCAAGAAAGATAATGAGGCAACTGAAATGCAAAAAAGTCTTTGTAGTGTATGGAGAAGATGCTGTGACTGATCAAATGTGTCAAAAGTAGGTTGCAAAGTTTTATGCTAGAGATTTCTCACTGGAAGATGTTCCACAGGTAGATAAGTTGAAATTGATAGCAATCAAATTGAGTCATTAATTGAGAACAATCAACATGATACCACATGGGAGATAGCCAAAATAATCAAAATATTCAAATCAATCAAATTATTAGTGAAAATGAAGAATGTGTCTTTTATTTTATGGAAGAAAACATATGGACTTTTTGGCCAACTCAGGATGTAATACCTTGATTAGGTCAGTTAGATTTTTATAGCCTAGTGGGAAATCCCAGCCACATCTTCTGTGTTCTAATTATTGCTTTGAATTTGCCTAATCAACTAGAGTTATAGGAGAGAGTTTTGGCTGGTGCCCCAGGGTAAGTCTATGACAGGAAGAGGAAGTAGGGTTAAATGCAGTTTTGGGGTGAGGCCATCCCTACTTCTGGAGTGCTTTATCCCCTCAGAGTTCATTGCATCATCTTCCATGACTCAGTTAAAAAAATCACCTTCCCAGAGCATCCCTTAAGGCTCCCGTCAGTATAAAAATGCAAAGCACCTTGCTTCTGTAACTGGAAATAACGTTCAATAATGGACAGTACTTATTGGGCACTTCCATTTTCTGTGCCAGCCATTGTGCTCCCTCTTTAAATGAATCCTTATTCAAATGTCAAAAGACCTTATTGCTATGTCTACTTTACTGATAAGGAATTGAATGTGTTAAGATGTCATACAGTGTTCCCCAAAGTTGCAAAGTTTGTCTTGGTTGGGTTCCCCTAGGAGAAGGTGGATGTGCTTTGCCCAACTTGATGCATACACTCAGCTCATTGCAGAATATTAACAAAGTTGGTTCATCTTTTTGCTATAACCTCCCTGATTCTCTGGAAACATTTGTCTAACATAGAGTATTAATAAATAAAATACAATATACTGAATAATTAAACCCATGAAGACCTGGCTTATCTTGAATGCTTTGGATAATATTTTTAAAAAAGGAAAGTTTTGATAACATGTTTGGGACAGCATATGAAGAGATGAGCAAGCTGTTCCTTCTTATTGTTTATTCTTAGAGGCTGTTGGTGGGGAAGCAAAATGCCAAGGACTGTGTTACTTTGGGTTTGACTACTAACTGCATGTGTTTGGTAGTAGATTATATTTTTCAGCCTTTGCTCTGTTATTTTTGTGCCCTGTTCAAAAGACTTCTCAGTTGTGAATTTTTTAAGACAGAAAACATTTTTAATTTTGAGGATTTTGAATTTCTATTGAAAGTTCATTAGCTTGAAACTTTCAAAGTCCTTTATCATCAGCTTCAAAGGAATTAAAATAATAATTCCTTTGATTTTGATGGTCCCCTTGCTATACAGCATGAATATCTCCCTACAGATTATCATAATAAAAGACAAAACCAGAAAGAAATGAGCTATCATGCCATAAAAAGACATGGATGAAACTTAAAGTCATATTACAAAGTGAGAAAAAACAAAGAGGCTGCATAATCCCAATTATATAATATTCTGGAAAAGGCAAAACTATGGGAGCAGTAAAACAATTAGTGATCTGGGAGAGGGCAAGATGACCAGCTGCAGACAGGGAATTTTAAGGACAGTAAAGCTGTTCTGTTGGTGATAGAAGATGCGTGTGTGTGTGTGTGTGTGTGTGTGTGTGTGTGTGTGTGTGTGTGTGTATGTCTCAAGGGGGGTAGGGGGACTGGGTTATATGAATAAAATGTATTATGGTTAGAAGCTTGGGCTTTTTTTCTATAAAAACTCAGGTGAGGAAGCTAATGAAGATAATGACTAAATAATATTTCTACTTTTCATCTATTAACATGATATTTAAAAGGAAAGTCACTTAAATAGCCACATAAACAGTGAAATACACAGGAAGTGAGGAGGATAGTCACATGATCTGATGAGCAGGCTATTTCAAAAGAAGAGGACTGAGCAAGTAATTCATTGTGGGGCAGAGCTAAGGCACTGTAGTGATGATGGTGGTGGAGGAGAAATAACATGTTTAGATATTTCTATGAAAGAATCAATTGGACGTGGTCAGAGGATGGTGACTCCATGTTTGCAATGCAAGGTCTGTCCTGAAAAGACAAGGGTTTAGCAAGACATGAGGAGCTTTGTGTTGGGAGATGAAATGAGGTTTAGTTACCTGGAGATGAGGTCCTATGGGGCAGTTATGTGGACACAGATCTAGTGAAGATAGGGCAAGGTCATCTTGGGATTTCCACAGGCATTAATGATCATAGTGACTGGGCTTCATAGGCATCATTTGAGGTTTAGTAATCTAATATCAATCACAATTTGGAGATTTGAGGAGATAATACTTTGTGAGTACCTGGTGAAGCAGACTGAGGGTTATTATTTTGTGCCCCTGTAAAGCCACATAAATTCCGTAGCAGTAGAGGTAAACTGTCATTCTTTTCTTCAATAAATATTTATTTAATGTATCTTGGATTTCAGATAGAGTAATTATCATTGGATACTTATCTTTAGTTTAAATGTGAAATTTTTCAAAAGATTTTTATTATTTTTAGAGAGAAGGGCAGGGAGGGAGGAAGAAAGGGAGAGAAGCATCAATGTATGGTTGTCTTTCACCTGCCTCCAGCTGGGGACCAGGCTGGAGACCTGGCTTGCAACCTGGTTATGTGCCCTGACTGGGAATCGACCCAGTGACCCTTGGGTTCGTGGGCTGGTGCCAATCCACTGAACCACCAGCCAGGGCCATAAATGTGAAATTTTATGCTTAGGGGAATAAACTATTGCAGAGGTTGGAAGAATCTGGCTGTGTACACTTTTTTCCTGTACCACATTGCTTTCAAGGTATTATACTAAGAACAAGCCTGATTATGCACTGTTTAGTTGCATTTGGATAGATGTTTAGGGTGGGGTTTTCTCTCTGATTAGAGTTATCTGTATAGAGAAGAAGATCCGTATTGGGCTTGTAAAGTTTCCTAATCAAGCACATACACACAAAACAAGATATTTAGGTGGCACAATGACAGACACACCAAATATATTCATGGAAATGTATTGCCATATGAGGCTTACTATAGTGGGAAAGGTGGTTGCTGAAGGTTGGACAAAAGAATTATAATACCCAGGACAGGCACAACCACAAATGCAGGCTAGTCCTTGTCATCACTGGCATGGTCAGGAAGGAGAAGAACATGTCATGGTGCCAGGGAATTCTCCTTGGCTTCGTTGTTTTGTATGTTGGTGGTGGAAAAAGAGGTGAGTTGGAGGAGGTGCAAAGATCTTGCCTTTCTCCCTGCCTCCTCTCTTTCCTCTCTCCTTACCTTCCTTCCTTTATTCTCTTTTATATCTTCTATAACACTAATTTTTCATTTAGTGTGTGTGATGCACTTGTAATAAAGGAGGGGTATGGCATTGCCACATGGAGTTTGCATTTTTATGCAGAATGTCGGAAAATAAAAAATAATTTAATTAGTGCTAAATGATACCAAAAGAAAGGAAAAAAGCAGGGAAGGGAAGAAGGAAGGAAGGAAGTAAAGAGAGAGAGTGTGAGAGAGAGAGAGAAAAAAAAAAAGAAAGAAGGAAGGAAAAAGAAAAAAAAAAATGGGACCAAGCTGGAAGATTCATTTCAAATAGGGAGTTTAAGGCAAAGATTTCTCAGGGTTGACAGTAAAACCACGTCTTAAAGAATGAGAATGTGTAAACTTCCCACGTGTGCAAAGTTTCTGAATCTTAAAAAGAGGGACCTGCAACCATCCAGTTGCCCAACCCTGAAACAGCAGCTCTTGTGTTCCTCACTTCCTTCATGAAACCCATCCCAGAGTCTGCAGCCATCCAGGATACAAATAGGAAAATAAAAACCTCTATGCATACTGAGAGGGGAGAAAGGATTTAAAGGGGAATCAGTGACATTGGTGATAGATAAGAAGGAAGCCAGAGAAAAGATGATGTCAATGACTTAGGAACACGGGAAGCGACAACTGTGCTCAGACCTGTGGGAAAATGTTGGGGTGGTCCCCCAGGGGCTGGAGCTGGGGAACACACAGCTGCCCCTGAGGATGGAGGTTGGAGGCAGAGTGGGGTCACCTGGGACTCCACCTGCTTCCTGTTGCATTCCTTTCAAAGCTCTCTTCTCTGTCCCTGCTTGGGTAGCCACTGCTCCATCCTCACAATGAAAAGCAGAGCAGGGAAAGGTTGAGGCATTGACCTGAGGACTAACAAGGCCTGGCCTCTCACAGGGTTTTATTTTAGAATGTTATCTTGGGGTGATTCACTTCTGGCCATTTCTAGGCTCTGGTCTTCTGGGTCATCATCCCCTACAAATGCCTTCTAACTGCTGACCTTGGTTTAGTCTGATTCCCTGAGATCAGTCACAATGAATGAATGAGTGAATGAATGACATCATTGAAATCTGAGGGATAAGAGTGGGGAGTAAGGTTCAATGTTCTCTGTGACTTCCTGAGTTTCCAGTTGGCCTCTGGTGAGCTCACACGTTTTTTCTGAACTTCTAGGCCTTATTGATAAAACACCCAGAACAACTCTTTCATAGGAATGATAGACATAAAAACACTGTAGGTAGGTGAAAGTGGTTAATAAACAGAAAATACAATGTGCCACTGTGGAAAAATAAAAAGCCGTCAGCCCCAGGGGCACTGATGTGCTTGAATTCTCCCTCTGCCTTTCACTGTTGAGGTGATTGCTCACCTGAGCTTCAGCTCCCTCTCGCTGGCAAGGCATCTTTCAGGGCTTGTTGAGGCAGAATGTGGTGGGAGGGGAACTGTGCTGCTTCTGAGGCTGATCCCTGAGAGACTGAGGGCTGCGAGGAAGCCTGTCTGGCCAACTCGAGGGGACAAGGGGACAGTGAGAGACTCCATGAAGGAGGATGGAGGTGCCTCAGCAGCTACACTAAGTTCCAAACATGTGTAAGAGGTTCTAGTACTTTCTAGAATAGCCAACCATCTGGATGGATGCAATACAAGGATGAATTTAGGTGAAACTAGTGGAGAACCTCCCAAGCACCTCACATAAATAAGATAAATAATAACTTGCAATTACAGCCACAAAATTTTGGGGTGATTTATTGTACAAAAATAGTTAACTAAAATATTAATAGTACATATGTTAACAAATGATATGACTTCTTATTAATAAAGCATAAATTAAAGCATTATTAATGCTAATATTGACTATTAGTATATTATAAATTCAAAATAATTGAAGGCGTCATTATGTTTTAAGAGCTATTTCAACTGCATTTGGTGAAATTATGACTTCAATTTTATATTGAAAGCAGGATCTGATTGCAATTCATATTTCTCAGCCTCCCTTTGCCTCCACTGTTCAGCATGTTATCTCATTTATAGTAGGGACACATACACATTATTTAACTTAAAGGAGTAGAGAACATGGGCACTTCTCAGAAATTAAAATATGTTTTCTTCCCAACACTGGCAAATGTTTTGTAGATGATCCTTTGATGTTAAGTCTACTAAGGAATTCATGGGGCACAAGCGTTTTTGTTAATGTTTGGAATAAAGACCAGGACAGGCAACTGAATCCTGGTTTGAAGGACATCGTTTTACCCCACTTGCCCCGTGAGCATCTTCTCTCTTCTTCTGTGGGAGAAAGCTCTTGCTAGTCTTCTGTCGAGTCAAACTTAGAGTGCTGTGATCTGAAAGGAGCTGCTTGTCTCTATCTATGACTCAGATTATTTCTTTGCATATTAAATTACAAGAGACAGTTCCAGCTGGATCCATCCATGTATTTATAACTCAGTCACACAATTTTCCTCCAGGCAGAAAACTTGGCAAGCATGCTTCGAGCTTGGCTGCAACTTTCAAAGATGAGAACAGAAAAATAATTGTGGTAGTTTTTATGTCAGAAATTTGTGTCTAAATTCTTCACATAATGGCAGAATTTTAACACCCCCCTCCCCCCAGCATACCATACCATAAATCACTGTTTCCACCAAAGGAGAGAGAGAGTATGGCAAGTCAGGATTTTATGGTCTGAATATATATAATTTTGTCTGCCTCTCTTGGGTCTTCTTCTCAAGAAATATCTGGTGTTTGGTAACAACAGTGGTAGTGGGCCTTGTATTCTGAGAAAGAGGGGAGCATTTTCATTTATTAACGATGTGCAGTGGTCTCTAGCACATGACCTGTACCACTGGGCTATGTGCTTGAGAGACACACTGTCTCATTAATCAATAGGATAGACTTTTCCCTTATAGGAGAAAACGTAGGTTATGACAAGATAGCATGTTCAGAGCAGATTCATCTCCTATAATTTATTTATAGCTGTGGTTCCAAAGGAAATTATTTAAGTAAATATATACATATATACACATATAACTTAAAGTGCTCTTGTCTGACAGTTGTTTGTGTACATTTATCAAGTATATATACCTACACAAATATATGTACTTTTTATTTAGCCTTGGACAGAAAATGGAATTCAAGTGGTCTAAGTGAGAAGGTCATGTGCTTCGTCATGTACCTTGACATTTAGGGGTTGAGCTGTAACACGGTGATGTCGCTAAGAACCTCTAGTGCTCCGGCCCTCTCTGCAGTTGCTATACTTCTCCTCTAATAATTCTAATATGTTCATCTCTTACCTTGAAATTCTAGTGCAAAATAATTTATTTCCCAATAAATTCCATTAAAACACCTAATTTGAGTCTCATGGGTCCATTATAAGGTATTCAGCAATGTCTAAACTAATTGCTGTAGCCAGGAGGAGGGAGTTGACTCAGACACTTAGAAAATTCTCAACTCTCTGGGTTAGTTAAGATATGTGTCAGTGCTAAGCTTCTGGTTTTGATTATACTATGGCTATGTAAGATGTTTATATTAGGGGAAGCTGGATGAGGATTATGTAGAAACTATATTTTCAAAACTCTTTCATTAGTCTAAGCTTATTTCAAAAATATTTTAGAAAAGTATACATCAAACCTAATGGATTATAGAACAAAGAAGGCTTTAAATGTAAATATTGGCCAAAGGCTTCGCCTAATAATCTCTTTCCATCATTAAGACTGGACCTTGGTATTCATAGTGGGTCATCTCAGTTTATAGTTGCTTACTTCTAGGGATTCACAGACTACATTTTTTATGCAGGTACTATTGATTGCAAGAGTATGTTTTATGGCTTACATGTCTGCCTACTTTTATCTCCTTACCTACATTATGAGCATCATGAGGGGAAGGGCTATGGGCTATTCATCTTTAAAATGTCAGAGTCAAGCAGAGAGCCCAATACAGACCAAAAACTCATTAAATGTTAGTGGGAATACATGAATGGGAGCATGTTAATTTGTTAATTTTTATCAATACCTGGGATCACAGGCTGTTATCCTCACTAGCCATGGGTTTGGCTTTTATATAAATATTTAAATAAACTTTAAGTGTATAAACATTTATTTAAATATTATTTATTTAAATAATATTTAATTCTTTTAAATATTTATTTGAGAAACACTTAATTCTTCTCTTTCCTAGATAGAAATGACCAATACCATGTTATAACCAGAACAAATATATCATGAGTTTATCAAAAATAAGAAATAAAAAAGGAAAAAATTAGTAAGATAATTGCTATCTTTATTGTGAAGGTTTTAGGGGATGGGGTAAGGCATTGGGTTTATTTATGCATTTTCTACCAGTATTTAATAAGTTTCTAAATGGTGTTTTAGGATATGGTCTGTACCTCCCCACTTAAGAGATTAGTGAATTCATTTGAAGAAGCAGGCGATTCAGTGAGGGAGAACATCACCTTGAAGTGTAGCATATTGAAAGTGAAGCCATAGTTCTTCCACCTCGCCCCCTGCTACGGTCTCCCGCTGTCTCTGGAATGAACTCGTTTCCATCAGCTTTGGTGATACACATCCATCAGCAAACATGCACTGAGCTCCTGCTGAGGGCAAGCGTCCTGGGATAAAATCATATTGGATCTTGAAAATGCTCCCCTATCTAGTTATGTCTTACTGCTGACTTTTTTATACCCCACATTTGGTGTGTTTTACAAATTAAAAATGTTTAAGATGGACTAGATATAAGTATGCACTCAGTGCAAGTGTACTTTTGAGGAAATAATGTGTATGCAGACCTATTTCTTATTATGGTAACTATAACAAAAGCCCAGATGTCTTATATCTAGTGAAATTCAGGAGGAAGGAATCTCAGGTATCCATCTGTCTGGGGCTCATGAAATGTTGTATGTAGGCTAAGAGATCTAGTGTACTGACAATTCTCTGCATCAACATAAAGAAAAGTCAGAGACAGTTTCTGAATAGATGGAAACATTATGGGGATAAAGTTCCATGGAGTTTCTAATAATAAATTATCTAGAGATGATTATTCAAACTACTGAAACTAAAGAAGAGACCTATTTTCAACTTGCAGTGAACTGAATTACATCCTTAAAGGTTCTGTATGTTGAATTCCTAATTCCAGAAGTGAGATTGTTTGGATATGGAGTGTTGGGGGAAAACTTAGGTTCAGATGAGGTCATGAGAGTGGAACCTCCATGATGGTATTAATGTACTAACTTGAAGAGATACCAGAGAACTTGGTTCCCACCTCTCTCCCTGCCATGTGAGGGACAGCAGGAAGGTGCTATCTACCAGTCAGAAAGAGAGTCCTCACCCCAAATTGACAGTGCAGCCATCTGGATCTCAGACTTCTAGTCTCCAGGACTGCGAGAAAATGAATTTTCATTGTTTAAGCCACCGGTCTATGATATATTGTTAGGGCATCCTGAGCTAAGGTACTATCTTTCTCTTGCCCCATATTTAGTGAGAGTTAGCTGAGCTGTGAATATGTTCAGGTGAACTGGCAACTGTTTTTTTATTGGATGGTGCTTGATTCTGAAAGACTAGATATTTGGTATAATGGGGAACTTTAGTACAATCTCAGGCAACCTGAAAGTAATCAGGATTACTTCGGAGAAAGTTTCTTCTGGGACTTATGGTAGTTTATACTTCAAAAACCCAGCCCTGGCTGGGGTGGTTCAATGGATAGGCACCAGCCTGTAAACCAGAAGGTCACTGGTTTGATTCCCAGTCAGGGCATGTAACCAGGTTGCAAGCCAGGTCTCCAGCCAAGTCTGTAGCTGGAGGCAGGTGACAGGCAGTTGTACATTGATGTTTCTTTCCCTCTCTGCCTGCCCCCCTTTCCTTCTCTCTAAAAATAATAAATAAAATCTTTAAAAAACTTTATTATCTCTCTAAAAAAATCAAAATCCATTATTTGAGGACAGTGTAGGAAATAACAGCTGATCTGTGACTGACACATGGTTACTGAAGTGGACTACTACAGCTTACTTTCTGGTTTGACCAGTAAAGTCCAAATGTGAATGATTTGTACATACAGATCTGCATGTTCAAAGCACTTACTCAAATGGTCCACGTGATTGGTGTAAGATGATTGAAATGAGAAATTTCTACACATTGGTATTTTTTTGCTTCCTGTGGACTCTCTCAAGACCTATGTTGAGTCCATTGTTAGATACACCAAGAAGGACTGCGGCTTGACCAAGCCTGAAAAAGGCCTGAAATGTAAGATTACTAGGAAAGCTCATGATCCTCCAAGATTATAATTTTTAGTAAATGAGGTTTATTATCTGAATTTAGGAGCCAAGTTTCAGATAACACAAAGGGTCTTAAGTGATTCATAGTCTGTTAGTAAAACTTTCTCAAATGTACTCATAGTTTCTCAATATTTATGTCTTCTAGGAGCCTTTTCAACTTCTCTGTCTTTCTCATCTTTACCTATCTTATTTCCAAACAGAAAAATGTGAGGCTAGGTACTGTGGCTAATACAAAATACCATACATAACTTTGTATTTGAAGAAGTTATATTTTATGGGGGCCCAGTAATATGAATATAAATTAAGTATTTAAGCAATTCAGAGAAAGGACAAATGACTCTCTGCATGTATTCCAGGAGGGACAGAGGTTGGACCATGGTATCTTGGGGACTGAAATGGGAATTAAGAATACAGCAAGTGGTTAAGATGCATGGATCACCAGCAAAATAGAGTATTTTAGGGAAAGGAAGGGAGCTACTCCAGGCAAAGTTCCCTGACTCCCACCACCAGAGAACAATGAAGGTCAACTGAGGCCAGGCTGGAAGTAATTTTGCATAATTAAAACAATACTCATATAAACAGGATGTATTGATCCTGAACTATAATCAAATATGTTTTAGGAATGCTGAATTAGCAGCAATATATTGTAGAGTGGGTGTGGTGGGTGGGAATAGTTGGAGGCACTGATAAAGATGATGTTGGTGCATTTGGATGCTTGTCAAAAACAGCTCTCTTCTCCCAACAAGGCTTTATTGCATAAAGAATTCACAACAGGGACTGGTCATTTAACAAGAATTAAAGAATCAATGTTTTTAAAGATTTTATTTATTAGTTCCACAGAGAGAGAGGAAGGGAGAGAGACAGAGAGGGAGAGAAATATCAATGTATGGTTGCCTTTCACCTGCCTCCAGCCATGGACCTGGCTGGAGACCTGGCTTGCAACCTGATTATGTGCCCTGGTTGGGAATCGAACCAATGACCTTTGGCTTCCCAGGTAGGTGCCTTATCCACTGTGCTACTAGCCAGGGCAATTAAAGAATCAATTTATTAGTCTAGATTAGAGAAGGCAGAACAGGTATTCCTTGCTTCAACCTTGACCTCTATGATCCTCAAATCCATAGATGCATTTTCGGTCCTCTTTTATGACCTCTTAGATCCTAAAATAAACCATGCTACTGTGCCTATGCATCTCTGCACATCTGTTCACTCTCCCAGGAGCTCCTCCTCTCTTCTTTCATGAATGAATGCTCAGCTTTCACACATCTGCCCAAATGCAACTACTTCAAGGTGTCCTCTCAACTGTCCTCATATGTGGGCAGGCTTATTCTCTGCTTTTCGTTTTGTGTAGTAACATATCTCTATTTCTACTTACACAGCTATTTGTCACCCTGTTGATTAGTGTTTATCTGGTTCCACTGAAGTGTGGACTGTTTGAAGCTATGGGTAGTATCTGCAAGTACTGGACTTGCAGTGATGTACAAACACCAATGGATTTGTGCCACATTTGATATTGCATAAGTCATCACTAAATTTATATATAAGTCCATAGCCAAAAAGGAGTAGGTCCTATGTATAAAAGTAGGTCTCTTTGAAGAGGTGAGACTCCCCAAGACATTTTTCAAACAGAGTGAGATGACTTAGACACCTTGCCCAAACCTCCACAGGATTAAGCCTACTTTTGTACCGTTAAGACAAACTACCCCATACCAAGACTTAAGCACTTTCCCCTTCAAGAGGTAGGTCACAGCAAAGGTAATTCTTTACTCCCAATTCGGATACTGTCAATCTTCTGGCATAGAAGTTTGAAAAGATGATGCACAAGGGCAATGCTTGGAAGCCGTCAAGTGCTAAGAACTTGTTGGGTGGTTGTCTCTGCTCAGATGAACACCATGCACCTGCTGAAGGGGTTCAAAGAGCAGTCACAGCAGCACTCATGGTTGCTCAAGTGACTGATGTTGGCTTCAGCCTGGAATCCAAAGGCGACAGCTGACATGAGAGGAAGGGAAGGCAGAGGGGAGATCCAAATAGTTGCAAAAATCCAGGGTAGCAGAAGGCAGACGTCTTCTGGAGTTATCAAGCATTTGTAACACGTTGCATCAGAGATCATTCTAACGGTAACAGCTGCTGGCAGAAGCAGGTAGCCCTAAAGAAATACCCCTCTCCATCCAGTGTAAGGTCTGAAATAATAGGAATGACAAGAAGGGGCTGTGCCTTTTGATACATCATTTATTTGTTTCAGTACCAAAGACAATTATAATAAAACATAATGTAATGCTTAATATTTACGTCAGTCATTGTTCCAAGTGCTTTGCTTATGTTAATGAATTTAATAGCCCAACAATCCTATTATATTGGTACTATTATCAACTCCCCCATTGAGGTGATAAATAAATGCATAAAGCATAAAAATACTTTATCCAAAGTCACCCAGCTAGTATTTAAAATTCTAGTTCCTAAGAGCGTATGCCCCTATTTGATGGTATAGTGGTCAACATTTATTAAATGTTTACTATGTGAGTTTCACATACCTAACAGTTGTCATGAGGGATCCTCAGTTCAAGCTCAAGAAGAATGTTTTCCAGAGTGACTTTACAGAGAGAACTGAGAGAGAGTGAGCTGGTGCAATAAGAAACAGTTGTCAAGAATTCCCAGTGTATGATGATAAGAGGCCAAGTGATGAGTAGATATAGAAAGGTAGGTGTCCTGCCTGTCATGAGCTCACAGTTTTAGGGACTAGGGTTTTCAGAATAAGGGTGAGAAATGGGAATGAGCATTCTTTGGCCACCTACCTTGTTCCAACAACTTGGATAAGTCATGTTGCACATGATGTGCTGTGTAAAGTTGGCATCATTCTCATGGGAAAGGTCTAATTCTAACCCAGTCTTTTATGATCATGTAGTTTTTATTTTACACATGTAAACACCAGTGGTGGGAGCTGGGGAATTGGCCTTCACAGAGCTGTTTGGCTGAGAAAGCTGAGTACCTGTTAGAACCCAAGTTCCCACTGTCAGTGAGTGGCAGGGGCAGTGCCAAGTCTGCCACTTGACTGCAGCTTGTCTAGGTCAGACACTAGCCTGATTATGTCTTTAATCCTTGTTTTTTCACAGTAAGCATGTATGAGGGAGTAAGTATTGATAAAAATAATACGTTAACTGAAAAACCTTTAGAGAACAATCCATTCTAAGTGTTATTCATGGAAAGCATCAAGAGTACTCATTCAATAATTGATACAAATGACCAGGTGCTTGTTCCAGTTTTTATTTTTGTTGAAAACAATTCTTTGGTAGAGTATACTTTTAAAAGACAGCTACAAACAGATTGGGGGAAAAAAGAGGAACTGTACTTGCATAAAAAACGCAGACTTTTACACTGTTTCAGATGCCTTTGTAGGCAAAAATAGTTCTTTTTGGAATGATGGTGCATATGTAGCACTGTGTGGTATGGATTTTTCTCATGGTAATAAAATCAGTAATTCACCGTGGGGCTGAGTTCAGCCCTTCACCTCTCTGGGCCATGGTCTCCTAGACTTCTAGGAGTATGTACTAGTACTTCTAGGAGTACTGTGTATAGGTGACTCAGGCAGTATTCAAATGAAACCCTGTGACCCGAGTTCCAAGAAGTCACCTTCCAGAACTCTAGTGGCTCCCCGTGGCTTGAAAGATAAGACCCCAAATCTTCAACTTAATCCTAAGGCTCTGAATTGGCTCCATTTCCCAGATACCTGGCCCTGTTCATTCTTAATGACACCCCCACACAGCCCAAACTCCAGGCACTGCAACCTGTGCTTTTGTTTGTTCAGGATTCAGCCCCTTGTCCGATGCTCTTTCTTGTTCTTGGTATGTCTGTATTTTCTTGCCTTTCTCTCTAACAGATATATACTCACCCTTCAAGACCCCAAATTCCTGTTCTGGGAGAGAATGTCTTCCCAAAGGTATAATTGAGGTCTGTGGTAGGTGAAACATGTCTTCTTTGTCAATCACCTAGTTTCTAATTAAGTGAAAAATTTTTGTTATTGTAAAATATTATCTTTCAAGTTAAATCTCTTTTTGTAAGTGAAATGTGTGTATGTAATAATTGTTAACTATTTGAATTGAGGTGTTTCTTCTTTTTATGCTCCACTTATATACATCTGGGTCTTTAAAATGCACTTTCAGATGTTCAGATAGATGTAATGTCTTGTATAGATTTTCTAGGCAAAGTCAGGTGAGGTTCTGTTGGGCTTCATTCAGCAAGAACTTGCTGTGGTGTTTCAGTGGGAGTAGCTTTGTGTGCCTATTGATAACTTTCTGCTTAATTGAACTCAAGAATGAATAAAGGGATTTTTTCAAATTATAATTTGAAACTCTCCATGGTTCTTCTCTACTATCTAAGTGAATGTAGAAGAAAACCCCACATCTCCTTTATTACCTGTTTTTCTCTCACTGTCTGCAAAAACTATCTGAGAGAATATTTTATCATGTAGCACCTAACCTTTACTCCTAGAACTTAGCTTCACAATGTCTATACTGAAGCAAAAGGAAAGGGGCAGAGTGTGCTTTGGCTAGGTGAAAGGAATTATGATGCCCTCTCTGGTTCATGGACCACAAAGCTCTCCAACCTTGGATTTCTTCTCAGTGGAGTCCTTCCGCACTGTAACTCATGGTAATTCCCTTGAAGATATTTGAATGACTTGCATATTTCTCACTGTTGTTGTAAATTTGAGTCACTCTTCTTTTCATTGACATTTTATTAGAAAGCTGATAGACAACAGGAATGAATCAGCCTTATCTAATCAGTGAGTTATGTGAATCATATCTCTTTTTTAAAAGATTTTATTTATTATTTGTAGAGAGACAGGAAGAGAGGCAAACAGAGAGGGAAAGAGATATCAACATATGGTTGCCTTTCACCTGCTTCCAGCTACAGACCTGGCTGGAGAGCTGGCTTGCAACCTGATTATGTGCCCTGGCTGGGAATCAAACCAGCGACCTTTGGGTTCACAGGCTGGGGCCTATCCACTATGTCACCAGCCTGGGCTGCATTTAACTTTTACTTTATTGATGCCTCCCATTGAGCCCCCAGGGGTTTGTATAGTAGGTGCTTAATAAAAAAATGATCAATGAATTGATCATTTCAATGCACACTGGGGTAATATGGAATATGCTGAATTAAAAATTTCTTATTTAATTAACCAAGCTACAAATTTAAATATAACCCTGTCTCCAAAGCAATCTCTCCAAGTAGAGCAGCCGTTGAGTTTGCTGACATGTGCAATTGCCAGCTAGACTTAGTGCCCTAACCCCGCATTTCTCAAATAGGTTTAGTTGATTAAATGAAACTACGTGGAATTATTTGTTTCCTTGTCTGGCAGAATTCATGACTGAGTAGCCTCCTCATATATCAGTTCAGGCTTCAGTGGTTTATGAGAAAAATTACTTTTTTTTTTTTTTTTGAAGGAAAGAGGCTTAAATATTTTATATCAAGGAAGTATGAGGATGATTAAGTGTACAACTTAATTGAAATAGTTTGTATTCACTGAATATTTAAATTTCTTATGCCAAATTATCTAGTGTACCACAGCTCTTCATTCATTCTCTCATACCCCTGGAGAAAATAATCGCCCTACGAACAATCTCAGAAAGTGTGTCAGTGAAATTAATACTGTAACCTTTTTGCTTCTTTCGTACTAATTTTCATCTTCTTAGCATAACAGATTTAATTTTAAAAATATTTTATCCTATCAGTACTCTAAAATTATGTAGGAACGTAGGGGTGCATATATTGTCCACTGGACACTGGAAGTGTTGGGGGGAATACTGTGTAGAGCACATGATTGTCCAACCACTCTGCTGTATACCTGAAACTAACACAAAACAATATTGAATATAAACTCTTCATCATGGTCATCATTTTAAGAAGTGAGTAAATAAAACTTCTCTTCCTCCATTGGCTTGATATTTTTACCAGAAGAGCAAGTATCAATGTTGAGCTTTAAATAACACCCAAGCCCTAGCTGGTGGCACAGTGGATAAGGTACCAGCCTGTGAACCCAAATGTCGCTGGTTTGATTCCCAGCCAGGGAAGGTAACAAGGTTGCAAACCAGGTCTCCAACCGGTCCGTACCTGGAGGCAGGTGAAAGCCAACAATACATTGATGTCTCTCTCCCTTTCTGCCTGTCTCTCTTCCCCTCTTTCTAAAAATAATAAAATCTTTAAAACAATTTAAAAATTGTATTTATTTAAAAAATACCCGATAACTGTGTTATGTTACTGGTACACTAGGCCATTATTTGTATTGAAGATACTTAAATGGATCACTCAGTTGCCCCCTCAAGAAAAGACTTGCTGTCATTATCATGGGGTGTGGCACCTAAGGGACTTCACTTGGTCGTGTTTTTAGGGACTATGTTTTCCACCACACTTTTAGCCTGGACCACGCTCCTGCTTGGGGCCTCCATCCAGTTATGAGTATAAGGGAGTGGTTAGCCAGGCTGAGCATTCCCACTCAATATGGGTTACTCAGGTGGGTCATCCCTGATAGACTTCCTCGTTGACTTGCCAGGGACTTGGCCAGGTCTGCCTTGTAGGCAGAGAGCTCCCCTCATGGGGTGATTTTCCTAGTAAACCCTTTCCATCCCTAAGTCTGTCTCAGCACTGGCTTCCCAGATGACTCCATCTTCACACAGAGTGTTAGGGTGATCACTTATACCAGGTGAAACCCATTTGACTTTTCCTTCCCTCTCTTACACTGATATACATAAGGATGCTCTAAGAATTTATGTGTGATTCTGAGGTAGAAGAAAAGAGAATTCCTATCTTTTTAGGGTTAAAGTTAGGACAGCTGCTCACCTGCAAAGAGCATCTTGCTTGAGTTTGGAGAACCAGCCTGTCTAATAAGGATAATTAAATAGTGCCATATTTTCCCATTTTATCCTTCTTGCTTGTGTGCCCCTTTTCAGAGTAAGAAGATGTTGATAGGCCAAGACAGAAAGGAGGCCTTCCTGGTCCCTTGGCTCTAGCTTTCTTACTGACAGCAGGAAGTCACTATACATTAAAAATGTTAACATCCTGTATATGCATAGCATGCCTTAATATGAATTCATCATTGTTTAGGACCTTCTCTGCAACCATTATTATCATCATCTCTTACTCTGTTGTATGGGGCAACTATTGTGATGGATGCTTTATATTAATTACCTAATTCTCAATAGGTCGATAACCTTTAGACCATGACCACCCACTGTCAGATGTGAAAACTAAGCCTAGAGGATTTAAGTAACACGTTTAAGGTCACACTGTGAAAGATAGCAGTTTTTCTATGCTCATCAGGTCTGACAAATGGATTCATTTTGCCTGAATCCAAGACCATTGCTCTTTTTTTCTTTCATGTAAGAGTTCTATTAATAGGAGCACAAGAGAGGCTTTATAACACTTGGAACAGAATATGTTTTTTTTTTTTTCCTACCATATCATCCTGGCATGGAGGAATAACACAGATTTTATTGCACTGAATGTATTTTCACTTCTCAGATTAATCAGGAATGTTTATTTCCTTTTTTCTTCCTGTTTCTTTTTAAAAAATTAATAATGCAGAAGTTATCCTGATTTTCTATGTCAGCTCTATATTGTTTTCTAGTGTAACTATCCTTGCCAGGTAATAACCATGTTTCTATTTGTGTTATGTTATTTGTGTTATGTTTTAATGAAACTGTTATAATGTTGCTAAGCGTCAAGAACATGGACAGATGTGGCTTTGAATCCTGCAGCTTCTGCTGATACTCTGAGTACTTGGCAATTTACTTGGTGTAAGGTCTGATCTATCTAACGTCCTATTAATATTAGAGTCCGTTCCTTTGAGCTGTCATCCATTCATTTGGAGTTCAAGCAGTGGACCAAAGAGATTTACTCAGCTTTTTCCCCAAGATTTTCCACACTAGTCTCCCTGTTTTTCAAGCCCCACTGGCTGCCTTTTTATTTTCTATCGGGTATGATTGTGGCTTATGAAGTGACATTATGATGATTAAAAGAATCATCAATTTGGAAAGCTCTGGCCAGAGTAGAAACAGTGTAGGGGGCTTGTTTATTTTAAGATAATAAAAGGCATGTAACAAAAATTAGACTTATTGAAAATAAAGTAACTAATAAAGTAAGTTAATGGAGACATTAAAAAGTTGAAAAATAACCTAGAAAATACTTAGTTTCTTTTTTCTACCTTCTTTATTTTTGTTTTATTATTGAATTTACTTGGGCTAATTGGAAACAGAACTGTGAAGAAAATTTTGTGAGAACATTAAGAATAAATTTATCTGTCAAAATGATGTTGTAAGAAGAGAATTGAGGGCACAGGATCATGTTTTTACATGCCATCACTCAAATAATTTTAAAGGAATCTGCTATGTGAAAATGGAGTTACATTTCTTACATACTAGATGTGTTTATGTGGCAAAGATAACTTCTGTAAAAATGAATCGTTCATTTATTTTTATTCATTTATATATTCAATCTCATTTTTTAAAAGTTTCTAAGTTTATTTTTTTAAAGAGTTTATTATTATTTTCAAAGAGAGGCAGAGAGGGAGAGAGACATCAATGTATGGTTGCCTTTCACCTGCCTCCAACCATGGACCTGGCTGGAGACCTGGCTTGCAACCTGGTTATGTGCCCTGGCTGGGAATCGAACCAGCAACCTTTGGGTTCACAGGCCAGCACCTTATCCACTGTGCCCCCAGCCAAGGGGGCATTTTACATTATGTATTAATTTAACAGCTACTACTAATTAGGATTCCTGTTAATGATTCAGCATATGAAAAAGACAGGTACATATTTACCGGAACTTAGCCTTTTTCATTGTTGGGAAGGTGGATTCTACACAAATAAATTCAGTGCAATGTATAATACCTAAGGACAGGGCATGGTTTGTTACCTTGGGAACAGACAAATGAGTCACAATCTGCATAGTAAACATCAGTATTAAAGGAGGAACACAAGTTCCTGGGTGAACTCTGTGTCAGAGTGTGACAAGTGTATCACATGGATCAGTGGCTAAGATCTGCCCCACTTGTCCATGTCCATGGGTCATCCTTGCTAGTTACTTGACTAAACTGCTCCCCTTCTTTGCCTCCTTTTTCTCCTTTCCCCTCTGCCCACTGCTAAGTCTGTTCCTTGTATTCATGTCTCTGGTTTTGTTTTACTTGTTTGTTTTGCTCATTAGTGTCCTGTAATGGGTGAGATTACATGGTATTTGTCTTTCACTGCCTGGCTTATTTTACTAAGCATAATGCTCTCCAGTTCCACCCATGCTGTTGCCAAATATAGGATGAATGTAATACAACAATAAAATTAAAAAGAAAAGAAACAATTCTGAAAATACTGTAATTTAAAAACAAAACAAAAATACTGTTAACCTGGATCTAAATCAAATAAAAAAGCCTATCAAATTAAAAAAAAAAAAAAAAAAAAAAGCCAACATCTGAGGTTACAGACTCAGGGGGATGATTTAAATACCTTTGTCTGTTACTTTTCTCTAATATCTCACCCCCACTGGACACTTGATATGTGTTTGGCATTGGGTAAGAAATCTGTCAGCTCAACCCCTATGTTCATGGTGGCCCTGTGACTTAATATCTTACAGATGATGCAGCACACAAGTCGCTTGTGTGACAGGCTCCAGGTCACACAAGCATTGACAGGAATCTGGATCCATGTAGTTTGTTTGACTCAACATCAAGCGTGGCTCCCAGGGCAGCTAATGCTGTCCCATCTCTTGGCTTCCTCTAAGATTTGAATATAAAGCTCTTTATGTAAATGAGTGTCATCATGGACTCTGAACCATGAGTCAGGTTCTTCATTAAGTACCTTAATCACACCAGTAATGACAACAATAGCAATAACAACACAAATACCTACCAAAAATCAACCATGTTTTGTCAGGGGCAATGCTTTAATCAATAGTCAAACTTAGAAATGGGTGTTTTTCATGGAAAGGTGAAGAAGCGGGGTTTAGGTAGTGGATAGGTTGTCCAATGATGCAGCTAGAGCGTGATAAACAAATACCGAGTCCAGGTGTGTTCTGGAGACCACCCTGGTCCAGCCTCATCACAGCACTCCCTTCTGCATTGAAACGGTCGGATGGGCCTCCGCACAGCCTTGTGTTCGCTCCCAGCACTGGCGCCGCAGGTCCAGACTCTACCAGCGTGGCAGTGCAGAGCCCCTGCAGCTGTTGGCGGCAGTTCTCACAACTCTAGCACAAAGCTCTGGAATGATGGTCCGGGTCTGTGTGTCGGCCAGGGCAGCTGGGGGTGGGGGGTGCTCCCGCAGGAAGCTGCATCTGAGAGCACATGGGTTTGCTTGCCACCGTTATTCAGGCGAAAAGTCACTCCACTAAAGCCCCCTGCAAGGCACACCGCATCTGTGGGCATGCTTAAGACCCTCCCACATGTCTCCTTATCCACCCACCTGTCACTCCCTGTGGGGCGACAGAGATGCTATTTCTTTTTCCTCAAAATACGCATTGAAGCCTATGTCACGTGCGCCTGGTCTCTGTTATTCAGCTGCAAAATCTAATCATAGTGATTAGATGAGGTGAATAAGTGTTATGGTTGCTGATACTTATTGAGCCTTTACTGTATACCAGCATTGTGCTGGCTTTGTCTCACTGACTATCAATAATATGTCTAAGGATATTATTAGTTTCTCACTACACAGATTGGAAAGCCAGTACAGCATGGCCTTAGCCTCTTCAGGCTGCTATACGAGGAGACCACAGACTGGAGGCTTGTAGACAACAGAAATTTATTTCTTACAGTTCTGGGAGATGGGGATGTGGTGGGGACTTGCTCCCTTGTTCATAGATGACAAGTATTCCTCCTGTGTCCTCACTGGCGGAGTGACAAGGGAGCATTCTGGCATCTCTTTTGTGTAAGGACACTTGCCTCATTTATGAGGGCTCTACCCTCATGACCTCCTTACCTCCCAAAGTGTCCCCCTCCAAACATCTTAAGGTTGGAGATGCGGTGTCAACATGTGAATTTGGGGGAACACAGAGATTCAGTCTCTAGCAAGCATTCCTACACTGAGGTGACTCCAATCATCACAGATGTGTGTAATCTAGTCTCCTTGAGTACAGGCAGAAGCTGTGACCCGCCAAAGATGAAGGAACATTTTCAGATGTGATTAAGGTCCCCAAACATTTTATTTTGAGTTAATCAAAAAGGAAATCATCCTGAGTGGTCTGATCTAATCAAGTGAGCCCTATAAATGAGTGCCATCTGTTTAGCATATGAAGAAGACGACACATTACCTTCCTTATCAGAACTTAGCATTTCAGATGGGAAGGCAGATTCTAAACAAACAATTATAATCTAGGGTGGTGTGCAGCACTGCAGCAGAAGTCACGACTGGTCTCGGGAGCACGACCTGCAGGGGAATGTCAGCGCTGAAGGATGAAGGCACATGCTCCAGGTGGGGTGCAAAGGAGGACCTTGAGCCTCCGTGTGAAGCTCGCACGTACAAGGCTGGCTCAGAGAAGTCAGCACTCTCACTTGCTCTAAAGAAGCAAGTGCCATTTCCACAGCACACAGAAGTAAGATCTGCCAACAACATAAGGGAGATGGAAAATGGGTCCTTTCCCCGTCAAGCCTCTGGTCAGAACACAGCCAGACCGACACCTTAGCTGCAGGCTTGTGGGACTGAGTCCAGGGCCCCGCAAGCCTGCAATATGCCCAGCCTCTTGACTCATGGAAACTCAGAGCATAAATATGGGGGTTATCCTTTAAAATCATTTTTAAATAGAGGTAAATTTATATAGCAGAAAGTTAACCACTTTCAGTAGCATCTAGTACTTTCACCTTTTGTCCAACCTTGGCCACTTTCTCCTTCCCAGCGTTGCCATCATCCCCAAAGGAAGACTGGTACTCAGTAAACAGTCATTTTACATGCTGCTTCTTGCCATCTGTAGCAACCACCAACCTGCCTGCCTCTGTGTATCAAGCTATTAAGGATATTTCATATAAGTGGAATAATAACAATATTTGACCTTTGGAACACTGTCCCAGAGCTGAACGCACAGTTTGCTGGAGGAAGCAGGCCAACAAGCAGAGAATCCCAGCATACGTAATCAGCATCTCGAGAGAGGGTGGACATTATGCTCTATCAGAGTTACAGAAGAATTAAGCCTTCTTTGGAAATGAATTTCCTCCCAGAGAAGGTGGCATGCAAGAAGGGACTTGAGGAAGAGGTAGAATTTTTGCAGTTGATGGAAGAAAAGAAAAGCATTTCAGGGGACGCAAATGATGTGTGTGAAGTGAGAGAAGCATGAGCGACGGTGATGTCTTGGGAGATAGTAGGAGGCATACAGGAAAATACATGGGAGGGTATCAGATGAGACTAAACAAGTGGGTGCTAAAAAATTTGGGCTTTGTTTCACATAATGAACTATGAAACGTATTTAGAAGTAACAGCATATGCTTTGAATGTCACTTTACTGATACTAAATTTTGTGAGAGAAAGATCTCACATATTCACAGGAAGACTTGGTTGTGTAATTTGCTACATTAATGAACACCTAATGTCACCAGGCTTTGATGCTCTTCTTTAAAACATTAGCACATATAAAACCTTTAAAAAAACTTGAAGTGCTTTTAGAAAGGAGGGTGGGAGGGAGAAAGAGAAGGAGAGAAACATTGATGTAAGAGAGAAACATCAATTTGTTGCCTTGTGTATGTGCTCCAATCAGTGACCAAACATGCAACCTAGGCATGTGCCATGACCAGAAATCAAACCACTGACTTTTCACTTTTCGTGACAAGGCCCAACCAACTGAGCCACATCAGTCAGAACACATGTGAACTCTTTTAATTCCATACTAGGACTTCTTTAAAATAAGATTTTATTCTTTTTAGAGACAGAAGAAGGGAGGGAGGAAGAAAGGGAGAGGAACATCAGTGTATGGTTGCCTTTCACCTGCCTCCGGCTACGGACCTGGCTGGAGACTTGGCTGGAGACCTGGTTATGTGCCCTGGCTGGGAATCAAACCAGTGACACTTGGGCTGGCAATCCACTGAGCCATCAGCCAGGGCCATGCTAGGACTCATTATTTAAAAATCAGTTATTCATTGACACTTGTCTTTGTTGTTTTTATGTTTATTTTTTTAGGCAGCCATGAATTATATTGTAAACCATTGCTATCATTATCCCAAATATTCAACTCTTTCTTCACCTTGATTTTTTGAATTATGACCAGTTAATATTTTTTGAGTTAACATGCATCAGTGTTTAACAGTTTACTATTTCTTAGGAATCATGCTTATTTCCTAGAGTTATTAGAGGTAGTTGTATATCTATCAGTATTTTTATAGCTTTGACGTGCCTGAGAATCTGGCTGCCATACAGATTCTTATTTCCAGATATGGGTTGAGCTGGAGATTCTGTATTTCTTGTAAGCTTTTAATGTGATGCCAGTGCTGCTGGACTAATGACCATATTTTGAACAGAAAGCATGTAAACAACCTCCTTTTTCAAATAGGGAAGCAGGATTAAGGTAATCATGTCCCAAGATCATATAGCTAGCAAGTGGTTGGGACAGGATCTGAAATCAGGTCTGCCTGATGGGTGGGTGAAGTCTACAGGTCCAGGAGGCTGCAGAGATGGGAGATGGCAGTGTTCTCAACAGGAGGTTGGCCGATCACAGATGGGAGAATTTACTGAGGACTGATGAAAAATGGCGCTAAATAGGTTACAATTTCTCCGTGGAATTTTTTTGAAAGCTACTGGATAATTTTGGTTGGATGGAGGTGGCTTCTAAATTTTATCTTTGAACTCGAGTTACTTAGTGGCATGCCACAATAAACTTGTTCAGAGCTAAGAATAAATAACCTTAGAAACATCTAAGTCTTGACCGTTGTTTTATTGATAGAAGAATTGAGGCCTAGAAAGGAGCCCTAAGGTGAAAATGTAAATCTGGGGTTAGGCCAGGCCTTTGTTATTGCTGGAGCTCAATAAGAGAGTAAATGTGAAGACTTAACATTTTTAGTGAAAAATACTGAACTTTCTAAGAAATCGACAAAAGCCTCTGGGTGTTTTCCTATGCCCTGCAGGGTTCTGCTTTCCTGTATGCATATGTCTGTGTTTGTGTGTAAATGCTACCACTGTTTTAAAATGCTCATCATTTTATCCCTAAGTTTAGTGAAACTGTCTAGAAATGACTTTGGTAAAAACAGCACTAACTGTTAAACTATTTCTGGGCTAACCTTGGTGCATGCTGACCGGAACATTATGCCAGTAGATGCCTGTTGGTTGGGATTGGGGAAGGGTGGGGGATAAGGTTCACCCTTTCACTTGAAAATAGCCCGGGTCGGGTGGGTGTTGCTAACATTGAAGGATTTCACCACAGGGCTGAGGTTTCAAATTTCAGCTTTCCTCCGTCCTGCTTCATGGCCGGTTAGCACACAGGAAACGGGCAAGCTCAGGAGGGTCAGAGAGCTCCTGGGGAGTGTGAAGTGTTCCTGTGGCTTTTTCAAGGCAACGGGGTCCCTGTGTCTCCTCGGAAACCCCAAGGCCAACAGGAAATGCGATGCACCCTAGTTGCTCTCTGTTATTCGAGACACCAAGCTGAAAGTTATATGGAACGTGGTTTTAAATGAGATTTGTTATTCATAAACAAACGCAGTCATTAGAGGTCACCGTGAAGTATGTAGCTGAGCTGTGGGGCTACTCCCCACTTTTCACTTTCAGGAGCGCTGTCAGAACTCAGCGTTCAGTGGAAAAAGCACATGATTTCAATTCATTTCTAGGGGCTAGCAACCTGGAAACACATTTATTGAATACCCTGAAGTCTCAAACTGTTCTTATGCCTCACAACCATGGGTGTGGAAGAAACTAGCCTCTTTATCACATTTTTAAATCTATCTTCTGAGCTGCAGTTAGAACATGCTCATAATACATACACATAACACACACGACACATACGCACGATTTGTTGAATGGGTGATAGCGTTCCAGGGTATTTTAATGACCCTAACAATTTGTGTTCAGGTATTTTGGGATCCCCTTTCTTTGAAAAGCATGTTTTTTTAAAATATGGAACACTTCATGAATTTGCGTGTCATCCTTGAGCAGGGGGCCATGCTAATCTTCTCTGTATGATTCCAATTTTATTATATGTGCTGACAAAGCAAGCATGAAAAGTATTTTTGATGTAGATAACTGGATGCAGAAAATAGAAATTCAGTAATAATATTATTTTGGGAGGTGGGGAAGAAAGTGGGGAGAGACATCAGTATACACTGAAGTCATATGTTTCTCCATTTTCTACCCCCTATTCCATTATTTAGAGGTGAGATAATATTTAGAAATGTTCTCAGTAAACTAATACTAAGTAACAACTGTTGGGACTGCAGTTGGGTCTCACCAGTCTGTCTGCTCTTGTATGACCACAAAATTCAAGACCTCAACATGCTAGTAGGACCACTCCAAAAATAGAGGCATGGATGATATATCCAGCATTTTACCAGCCTTGAATTTTCTTTGGTGCCATCATTCCTATGTGTGAATTCTTCCTTTGGTTAAGACTTCTTTACATCAGTTTTTCAGACTGACTCTCACATGATATCTGTACATTGAATGAACTGGTCATCTAGAATCAATTTGGCCTTATGTCATATGTCTACTTTCCTCCTTTCAGCAGAAAAGACATTATGACAATTATCCCTTTCCTGGTCTTTAAAACCCATTTTTTCTGAACTTTTCCAATGAGTATATACCCCATGGCTGAAGCTTAATGTCTTAGATTCAAACATCTTTCCAACTAATTAATGATTGCTCCCTAGTTTGTCACAGATCTGACAAGGCAAATCTGTAGATGACTTAACTGTCAATTATTCTGTTTATTTAAAATTCTCCTTTGTTTGACCTTGGGAAAATCAGTTTATCTCTGAGGCTTATTATCCCTTATCTCTGAAGTGCAGGGATTGAAAATGTTGCACTTGCAAGCCTCTACATCACTCTTAAATTATAGTGCTAGGTGAGGGCGAAATGTTATGTGCATTACCAGGGTGAAAAAATAACAAACCTAGAAAGCAAAATATCATCAAAGACTCAGTCTGAAGCAGATGCGATTAGACATTTCTCGATTTCTATAATCAGCATCAAAAAATCATCCATCAAAATTAACACTGTCTGTAGCATTTCCTTAATATAAAATCTGAATGAGACCTGGTTGTCTAATTGGTCTTTGATGTCCAGCTGTCCAGCAGGTGTCTGTCCAGCAAGGGCCTGGTTATGGCCACTAAGTGTAAACTTCTTGGACCATTGAGATGACATAGACAGTTAATTCAGAAAGAGCCTCTTGAGAAATCTCTGTATAACTTCTTTGCTGTACTTCAGATAACTCTTATTATTAAAGAGAAAAGTGGTAGAATCAGAGGACTTTTTCAAATTCGTTACTTGGTGAGGGGGTCAAGTCTGTGTGGCATCCTCTAGCTTTGAATCTGTCATTGATAACTACCAAACATTTTTAACATACAGATTAAGAGATTAAATATGGTTTCTTGGATTTACCTTCTCTCAGATCACTTTCATTTCAAGTGGAATCATCCCCATTCCCTGAGGCCTCCTTCACCAGTCCACCCAATAATCAACATTATATCTTGTAGTTTCAAACTCTTAGGACAGCCCTTTGCCAGGTTTTCCCTTAGATCTTACCAAATCTGCTTGAATTGTTGAGCAATTATTACATTTAGCCTTCTGCCTTTCCCTCCATGGTAAACCTCTTCAGTCTGTCATATGATGTTACTAACACATTCCTAAAAATTATATATCTGATGTCACCCCTGCCTAAAAATTTCCAACGAATATTTATAGTTCTTATCTTGGTCTATTATACATTTCTTTCTGGCTTCCTCTGCTCCCCTCTGTAGGCATTCCCATGCCACTTGCCTTCCTCTACCCAAGTGTTTGAGCAACATACTCTCCACTATAAATACCATGCATTTCCATATTGCCTTGCCTCAACACATGCTGTTTCATCAATGTGTCATTTCCTTTACTTTCATGTTTGGTAAATCCTTACTTTTTCCTTAAATCTCACCAGTCTCTGTGTAGTAGTTCTCTGGCCTCCAGGAACAATTGGGTGTTCCTCTTCCGTAACAGTAGTAGCCTGTTGACTTACCTGTAACTGTTCATGACACTGATAACTGTAATGGACTATGGAAGAGGATTCTGCCTAATCCAGTTTACAATCCCAGGACCTGTACTGTTCCAATATTACAAGCACTAAATATGTGGTGTATATACTAGAGGAATGTGGAATAGGAGGGAACATCTGAAAGAAAAAGAAGAATCCACACGATGGAATTTAACTGGAGAGGATGATGCTCTGAGTCAGTTCTGTTTTGTCTTTCCCAGAGGATGTTCAAGGCTATTGCCAGAGTCACATGTGGCCAACATTTAGAATCATTGGAGAATCCATTTTTCAAGAATATTTTCAAGGCCATTAGATATTTTCTTGTCCAAAATAATTTTAAACTCCTCCTTCTTTCCCACCAAAGTCCAGCATTATAAACTCACCAAGGCACAGAAAATGCAGCAGGCAGTGGTAGATTGGTAGCTGCAGTAGAGGAAAGATCCAATGAGCAACACAGATGCAGAGAACTTGGGTTAGGAGATACAGAAAGTAAAAATCTCATGGCCACAGCTAACATGTTAAAGAGCTCATAGGAAAGAAAGAAAAAGTTTTCTTTTTAGAAATCAAAAAATTGAAGGTCAATAATCAAAGAATTCTTATACCAAATGTATTACTCAGGGTCTTCCAGAATAAACAAAACCAGTATGTCTGTCTCTATCTCTCTTTCTCTCTACACACACACACACACACACACACATGCACACACGTGTGATTATGGGGGCTAATTAAGTTCCATAATCTGTTGTCTGTAGGCTAGAGACCCAGGAAAGCCAGTGACGTGGTTCCAGTCTGAGTTCAAAGACCTCAGAACCAGAATGCAGATTTTACAGATTGTGTAAGTCCTAGTTATTTAAGGGACAGATGACCAATATCCCAGTTTAAGTATCAGAGAAAGTAAAGTTTAGTCCTCCAAAGATTGGTGAGGACCACCACATTGGGTGGGAAAATCTGCTTTACTTAGTCTTCTGATTCAAATGCTGACATCATCTAGAAATAGCCTCACAAATCAATATGTAGGCATCAGTGGCCAGTCAAGTCAAAGGTATTTTAGAAACAAACCTTCTTTAGCAAGTAGTGGACATCCTAGCACATGCATATGCATCAAAGAATATGCACAAGACAAACATACCAAACTATTCCCTCGGCTCCATTAGTTAATAGGAATTTCTAGGTCCTGTACTGCCCAATAGAGATCATTGTGTATTCTATGTGGGGGGAGGTGTTAGCGGTTCTCAACTAGAGGTGTTTTGGAAACAGTCCCAGGCACATTTGGTTGTCATGAGTATGGGCTGGACATGGTGGGCACACTACAGCATCTACTGGGTGGAGGCCAGGGATGCTTCTAACCCACAGCCAATGACAAAAAACAATCTTCTGGTCAAAAATACCACTATCTCCGAGACTGAGAAACCCTTTTAGAAATTTTTCACTGATGTTTTCAGCAGTTCATTTGCTGGCTTTGACAAAAGAAACAACTGAATGAACAAAAGAAATGTTAGGCATTCTTTAATGTAGGCACTCAGACCTGGTAACTTTACTATGGTCTCAAAGAGAGACAAACCAGTAACCTCCTTCCCTCCTGCCTCTCAGTAACCTGTTTCTGAGCCCAGGTACTGCCCCTTTAGCAAATGTATAGTGATTCAGAGCAGATTAATTTATACCCTCATCTTGATTTGGCTTTCTGTGCCTTAGCTTCTACATATTCAAAATCAATGATCCAAAATCTGTAGACATTTCCTGACTAGCAACAGAATAATTTCTGAAAATTCCATTCCAATGTGGAAGCTCCAAATGTAAACCAGTTGAAAGTGGTGTTTCTCTAGCAAAAAGAGTGGCTGTTCTTGCATTCAGCCTGCTCAATCCACCCCTGCCCTGAGGGTCTTTGGAGCACATGGGGATCTGGGACAAATAAGCACACTGGGAATTTCTAGGATAGAGTCATGTGGTAACTCTGCTCCTTCTTTTCTAGTACCTTACAACATTCATCACTTCTGCAGGTCATCAAATATTGGTTCATTTCCTCTCTCTTCCAGGCAGTATTCAAGGTGCTTTTACAGGTGCAGAAGCTGTACACAGAGAATGATTCTTAAAGTTGAATGATAAGAATCATCTGAGAGAGTTGTTCCAATGCAGGCTCCCTGGCCAAACCACTAGAGACCCAGATATGGTAGCTGCAGAGGGAGAATGTTGGCTGCTCCGCCTCTTAGCTAGCTCCCCTTCTTTCACCAATACCACCTAGCTTTTCTTTCAAGGGACCAGCCCTACTTTCCGTCCTGCCACTTGTCACAGTTAGCTCTACGCTGCTTCGTGGATGGATGCATACCTAATATGGAAAAAATGTCCCGTGGAGCTACTGGAAATAAGTTCTTGCTTTTCCGTTGAAGCCCTCTGTCCATGACATTGTGTGTCATTACCTCTGTGAGGCCTGGCATTCTCACATCCATTGTTCTCACACATAAGGGGTTGACCGAAGAATTCCGTTCTCAGTGCATAGGCATAAGCTCCCCATGTACACTGAGAATAGAAAAGAATATATGGGATGTACTTTTGTCAAACATTTTAAGAATGCATACATGTCACAATGAGAGGTATACCCACATTCCCTTGAATTCCGAAGTGGATCTTGTGCTGCTAGCTAGCATTTGATGTTGAAGTATTAATAGAAAAGGGAAGAGTGCATATGTGCTGTGACTAAAATCCTCAAAATAGTTTATATTATGTTAGTGCTTGATACTATACTTATGTTGAAAAAATATGTTTGTGCCTATCAAAGGTTTTATTTTTTAACACATTTTCACACATGTCACACTAGAATTTTGAACTAATGTTCATTACCAAGATGGAATCCTTGAGTTCCACTTTCCATCTCATTCTGAAGAAATTTTAAGATTAAATAAGACTGAATTCAGAGGTCAGTCATCCCATTAAAATAAAATGTACCATATGATCTCTTTTGCATGTGATCTAATAATATTAAACTGGCATTGGTATAATGGGCCCTGTTCTACAATTTAAAAGCATGTTCTTTTGCTCATAGGCAAATATTTCAATAAGCCGAGAAAACCTTGTTTTCTCATATTATCAAGATTGTGGAGAAAAATATGACTTCAACCACTGCTATTAAATCAACCAGATCACTTTCACATTAGCAATTTTAATTATTAAATCCCAGCATTTCTAGGTAGTCCCTGTGTATTTGTTTAAAAATAAGTTCATTATCTACTGATACTTTCTACTCTGTGCTGAAGACGGTGACGATAAATTTGAAGACTAGATGTTGTTACACCTCAGGGACCCCATGAAATGCAGAACTTCCCTCTAACATGCAACTTGGGCTATGCGGTGGAGACAGACAGTTAACCGTAGATATGTGTACTTGTTACAGGCCTACAATTAATACAGATTTCCATTTTTGATTGATGTATATAAGGCACTACTGAGACAAACATACAGCTACCATCTATAATGACCACCCATCACAGTTTTTGTTTGCAACACACAACTGGAATTGATTCCAAGTTTTAAAGGGCCAAGTTACAAGCAAAATTTTCTCACATGATATATAAGTTAAGGACAGTTTTACTTGGAAATGCTTGCATACAGGGACTTTAAAGAAGGTTGCATAATTCCTTCCTCCCTCCCTTTCTGTCTCCCTCTCTCTCTCTCGTTACTTCCTGGCCAAATCTCCACAAAATCTTTGCAAGCATCTAGTAAATTAGGGGTCATATTTTTGGCCCTTAAGATTAGGTCTCCTACCTCAACCCCCTTGGTAAGATTTCCCAAAAATCTTCCCGAATATTCATTCCATGAAACAGTGACTCCAGATTTTTCACTCATGTAAGCTGGGCAATGCAGTAAAAAGCTGTTCTTCACTGTCAAACACTTCATATAGATAAGACTTTGCTGGCAGTTTGAGATTAGTATCTGGAAGAGAGTCAAAGATGTGTATCTTCTGTGCTATATGTACTGCAGACTTGTTTAGCACAAGAGTATCTCAATACTGGAGAAGTTGATCTCCAAATGACTTACAAATTTCAAACCCACAGTGGGGGTGAGGAACTGAGGGGTGAGGAAGGTCAGGGACAAGGGGAAATACAGTGAGTGGAGGAAGAGAGAACACTCTCCCTTGGTAGGAACAGTGAGAAGTAGTGGATCTCACAGCAAATGTAGAGCCAGAAGTTGTCAATTCTCTGGAATGCTTCTATCTGAGTATATGATCTTAGATAAATCACTATAGTCTCTAGTTCTTGATGTCCTCATTTGTAAGGTAAAAATCTGTACCTCTGACACCTCTTCAGAGGGGTATGGGTTCTGAGGGCACAATGAATGTTACAGATGATGCAGTGTACATTGCTACAGTTCTGTCTCTGGCCACAATTGCCCCTCTGAATAATTAATTTCTTCTTCTCTAATATGAAGATATACACAGAGGACAAATAAAGGAGATCCTTCTTGTATAACAAGATACAACGTAAGTGGAAAGAGCATTGATGGCATTGTGATGATTAGTTTTATTATCTCTACCCAGGAGTTAGGAACAGGTGGCAGACAGAATGATTAGTAATGAAATACTCAGACTTCATAATCAGATAGACCTAGATTTAACATTGAATACACCATCACTTGTTAATATAATGAGAATGGTTTGTGCAACATTATGTAACCTGGCAGCCAAGCAGAGTGGACTGGAATGCACATGCGTGAACAGCGATGACTGCACTGTATTAGTCAGTGGGGGTGGTACACACCATTGAGTGAGCATGTGCGCTTTGAGGCTACAGCGTTCAAAATGACTGAGTAAGTAACACAACAAATCTGCATAGAATATTGTGTTAACCTTGAACATTCCCTTATGGAAACTGGGTAATTCAGAAGGCCGCGCTATGGGTAACTGGTGATTGGCAGCTTCATCACGACAATGCACCTGCTCATGCATCATGTCTCATGTAGTTTCTTGGTGACACATCAAATCACCCCGATGACCCAGTTCCCCTACAGTCTAGATTTGGAACCCTGTGACATCTGGCTTCCCCCAAATTGAAATCACTTTTGAAAGGGAAGAGATTTCAGACCATTGATGAGATTCAGTAAAATACAAAGGGACAGCTGATGGTGATTCCAATAAAGGCTTTTTGCTGAGTATATTGATCAGTAGAAGAGATGCTTGTGGAACTGTGTGAAGTCCCAAGGTGCCTACCTGAGAGGAGACGGAGGTATCATTGTCCTATGTACAATGTTTCTTGTATCTTGTATGTTCTTCAATAAATGTCTCTCTCAACCCAGAAATTAACCCAGGACTCTATAGTCAACTAATATTTGACAGAGGGGGAAGGAACATCCAATGGAGTAAAAACAGTCTCTTCAACAAATGGTGTTGGGAGAACTGGACAGCAACATGCAAAAAGATAAAACTAGACCACCAACTTACACCATACACCAAAATAAACTCAACATGGATAAAGGATTTAAACATAAGCAGTGCCACCATAAAGGTCCTGGAGAAAAATATAGGCAGTAAACTTTCAGATATCCTACACAAAAATATGTTTACTGATACTTCACCAAGAGCAAAGGAAATCAAAGAACAAATCAACAAATGGGACTATATGAAATTGAAAAGTTTCTGTTCAGCTAAAGAAAATATCAGCAAAATTCAAAGGGAACCAACTGAATGGGAAAACATAATTGCCAATGATACCTCAGACAAGGGTCTGATCTCCAAAATATACAAAGAACTAATGCGACTCAACACCAGGGAGACAGACAGCCCAATTAAAAAATGGGCAAAGGACCTGAACAGACAACTCACTGAGGAAGATATACAAAGGGCCCAGAGGCATATGAAAGAATGCTCAACATCGCTAGTCATC
>PVIW01000651.1:0-52867 GCA_004026585.1 Noctilio leporinus
ACAATCCCCCCAGCAGCAAGTGCACCTGCTGGTGAGAGGCCGCACGACGTACAATCCCCCCAGCAGCAAGTGCAAGGGCCGGCAGTTTCACGTCCTGGTCAAGACGGGCTTTTGTTCAGACTCCCACATACTGTTCCATCTCCTGAGATTGAAATATTTGTGTTTCCTCAATGATTAATGCTGAAAGTGAACAGCTGAGCATACTTTCATACGCACAGTCCTTGCTCAGATGGACGTCCCCTTTTGTGAGCGTCATTCACGTAGCCTTTGACTATTTTTCTATTGGGTCCATTCACTCGGTTGGTTAAAATTTCATGGTAAGATACACTAAGTAAGCAAGCATATGAATCAAACAGTGGTGTCAAAAATGTAGGTTCCCTTTCTATATGATTTTTCTTCAGACTTAACTTCAGATTCACACAATACTTTTGTACTTTTGTTCATTCAACAGATATTGAGTGCCCGCTTCATGCCGAGCACTCTTCTACACAGTTTGTAAACTCAAAAGTAAACTTACCCACTCTATTACTTGGTCTCTCTCTTGCTATTCCCTCCCCTCTAATCCACTTTTTTTTTTTTTTTTTTTTTTTAGATTTTATTTTTAGAGAGAGGGGAAGAGAGAGAGGTAGAGAGGGAAAGAGACATCCATGTAGAGTTGCCTTTCACCTGCCTCCAGCTACGGACCTGGCTGGAGACCTGGCTTGCAACCTGGTTATGTGCCCTGGCCGGGAATCGAACCAGCGACCTTTGGGTTTGCAGGCCGGTGCCGTATCCACTGTGCCACCAGCCAGTGCTGTCTAATCCACTTTCTTTACTTACCAAAATGATTATTCTGAGAAGCAAATAAAGTCATTTTGTATCTCTACCTAAAATCTCTCTGTGCTGCTCTTGGGTTTCCTGTTGAAGTGTAGGCTCTTCATCATGAAACGTTAAGACTTTCCTGAGTTTGCCGCTTCTGCACGTTGTCCATTTGCTGTTTGATTTATTAAACTCAAGTGTATTTTCTTACCTAGTACCCCTTGGCTAAAGCCAAGCCCCAGCGCCTCCCAAAAGCAAGGGCCACAACCTTAGGTTAGAACTACAATAGCACTGAGGAAGAAGTACGTCCCCACCAAAGGGCAGATCAGCTTAAGTGAATCATGTTGATGCTGTTTCCCCTGCACATAAAACAATCTCAAAGCTAAAAATATGATCCTAATACTGAAATATATGTAAAATCCAGTGCCTATACCAAAGAGCTAGGAGCAATAACAACCTATAAACAATAAGGTTCCTAGCAACTAGAAGATAGTCTCTAAATTCCACTTCCCACTGACTTGGTTTCTTAAAAGAAATATGGTCTGAAACACAAAGTATAATGTGAGCCTGGGCAATCCTGAACCACACAGAAATGCAATAAAAAAAAAAAAAAAATACTAGCTTCGATCATGAGGACACAAGAGAAAACTTTAGGGGACCCCAGCATTAAAATGATCTGACCACTAAAAGTAATGACTGAAATGAATTAAACACATCAAATAAACATGCCCCATGAGGCGGAATGGCACTTTAAACATTAGAATCATATGCGTAGGTTGCTGAGGCACTAACTCATTATTCTGAAAATTGGTAAACTAAAGAAAAAGAAAGAAGTATTATCTTTCCTTTCCTATAAAAATTGAGCACCAGGGTAATCACAAAAATTCTGATAAAAGAATATTCTTTAAAGAACTGAAGGTACGAAATACAGAAGGAATGACAGAAGAAGACTGTAAGTCCTCACCTTAATGTCATCAACAGGTTCTGCAACTTTAATAGAAACAACAGATAATGAAACCAATTTTTAGCACAGGCTAATTGATATAAATAAGTTTCTATGACATCTCATCAACATTATAATAAAATGATGTTGAATAAAATGACATTCAAGGACCTGCTTGAATATTGCAACATTAATGAAACACAAGATACAGGGAATATTCACAATGACTGCTTATAATCATTTGGTAAAATGTTGAAGGGAAATTCAACCCCAAGACACGATCCATGAAAGAAATAATTGATAAGCAGGCCTTCATTAAAATTAAAAATGTCTGCTCTGCAAATGGCCCTCTTAGGAGAATGAGAAGATAAGCCACAGATTGAGAGAAAATATTTGCAAAAGACACAGTTGATAAAGCACTGTTACTAGGAATAAACAAAAAAGTCTTAAAACTCACCCATTACAAAGCAAACATTCCAACTTAAAAAATGAATCAAAGATCTGACCAGAAGATATAATGATGGCAAATAATAAAACGACACTCTACATCGCATGTCACTGGAGAAATGTAAATTAACAAGAGATACCACAACGTGGCTGTTAGAATGGCCAAAATCCAGAATACTGGTGCCACCAAATGCTGGAGAGGCTGTGGAGCAAACAGGAACCAACTTTCATTCACTGGTGGTAGGAATGCAAAATAGTACAGCCAGCATGGATGACAGTTTGTTCGTTTCTTACAAAACCAAATATACTATTACTATACAATCTAGTAATCACCCTTAGTACTTACCCAGAGGAGCTAAAAACTTATGTCCACACAAAACCCTGCACATGGGTGTCCATAGCAGCTCTATGCATAATTGTCGAAACTTGGAAGCAACGAAGATGTCCTTCAAGAGGCAATAGATAAATACACTGTGGTAAAGAAATGAGCTATCAAGCCATGAAAAGACATGGATGAACCTTAAGTACATATAACTAAGTGTAAGAATGCAACCTGGAAAAGCTACATACAACGTAATTCCAACTGTTCACCATTCTGGAAATGGCTACCGCAGACAGAAAAAAAGATCTTTGATTGCCAGTGCTTGGGGGAAGGGAGGAAAAGAATAAACAAAATAGGATTTTTAGGGCAGTGAAACTATCCTGTATGACAGCATCATGGTAGATACATGTCATCATTACATGCATCAAAAACTCAAGGGATGTGCACCACCAGGAGTAAAACCTACATAAACTACTGACTTAGAGGGACTTTTAGGGCGGGGAAAATACTATGTAGGATACTGTAATGATGGGCACACATCAATATAAATTTGTCCAAAGCCGTAGAACATACACCACCAAGAGAAAACGCTCATGCAGACTATGGACTCTGGGTGACTGTGATGAGTCACTGTCAACTCTGTTAACTCAGATTGTTAACTCTGATTAGAACCCTGCTTTGGAGAAACAATGTCTTTCACCAGATGGGCGATGGCCAAGCACACAGGGGACTTAGAGCACATGGGAAATCTCTGAGTCTTCATCTTAATTTTGCGGTGAGCTTAAAACATATCTAAAAGAAAATGTCTTAAATAAAGTAGAAGGGAAACTTTAAGATGAATGGATCAGGCTGATAACACCTAATGATTGAGAAAACGTTAGTAAAAGGAAGCCTGAAAGACTTTATATGATACAATAGGAAGTAAACAACTCCTAAGAAATAGTCTAGCCACCAGAAAAAGAAAAATTCTCAATATGCTAAATCCCCTATTTCTAAATACCAGTTCATAAAAGAAACAGAAAATAAACATATGAAATGATATAAAGATATAATCAAGTAAATCATAAGAAATCATATATAATATGTAAGTTAACCTGTTTCTTTGATAAATTATTGGCACAGAAAAACAAAAAAAGAGAAATGATTATAGATTAGAGTGACTTAATGGTCCTACCAATCAAATGTAATGTGTGCACTTTGTTTGGTCCAGATTCAAACACCCATTTTGGAGAAGATGTATTTCATACAATCAGCAACAATCAAACAAACTGGGTAGTGGATAATTATTCAGAAACTAATGCTAATTTTATGAAATAATGGTGTCATGAAAACTAATAGATTATGGTTTATAACATATAATGAATATTTATAGAAGGAATGATATGTTTGAGATTCAATATGAAATCCCAGAAACAGATGAGGAGTGAGGTAAAGATGAAAAAATATGAAACTGTTAACATTTGTTGACTTAGGTGAGACAGGTACACACAGGTTCATTACATAGCTCTCCCTGCTTTAATTTATATGTCAACATTTTCCTATTATAAGTAAGGTTTAAAAAAAAAATTTGTTTTCAGTTTTACATGTATTTCATATCAGGTTTAATTTAGTGTGAACTTTACCCATCTGTAGTGAGTACTTCTGTAATCTCCAAAGAAATATTCTACAAAACTTTTACAGCATGTCATAATAAAATTTTTAAGTAATTAATAAACAAGAACATATTAAAGTTGTTTATTAATCAGCTACAAGCTTCACATGATATATGAGTATCATATAGATAATATAACTCCTTTTCAATCAAAATCATGGGATAATTCTTGTACATGAATGTTCAAAATAGCATTTTTCATAATAGCCAAAACTGGGAAAAAATCCAAATATTTATCAACTGGATCAACAAAATGTGTCATGTCCACCCTATAGAATACAACTTAGCAATAATAAGGAGCAAAAGACTGACATAAGCCATAACATGGATTAACCTCAAAAATATTACGATTAGTTGAAAGAAGCCAGATACATGATTCATTTATATACAACTTCTGGAAACTACAACAAGATATAGACAATACAAGACCGCTGGTGATTTCACACTGATGTTTCACGCTAGGCTGACTGCGAATGATCATAAGCAACCATTTTAGTGGGATGGAACAGTCCTAAAACTGCACTGTGGTGATGGTGTACAACTCCACACATTTAGCAACATACATCGAACTATGTACTTAGTGTGTGTTAATATGATGGTATGTAAATTATACCTAAAAAAAGCTGTAAAAAACCAGATGGCCAGGCCATCTGCTCCTCAGGGAACCTCCATTGTGATCATTTCCTACAGTTTCTGCTGAAAGCTCATCAGAAATGTCTGATATTTCAGGGGACCAGGCTAAAGCACTGACTTCCCAAGTGCACTCCCAACCAGCAGTACCAGCGTGGCCTGGGAATGCATGTTCTTTGGTACCACCTCCACTCATATACTAAATCAGAAACAGTGGGTCCAGAGCCCTCGAATTTTGAACAAGCTTTACAGGTAGATCTGATACTTGCTTAAGTTTAAGACCTAGTGGACTAAGGGGTATGCTAACTATTCTACTACTTAAAAGATTTTTCCAAAATCTATTGTTACCAAATCAAATGACCACACAGCCATATGCCCGGGCCATATGAAGTTTAACCATAGTCCTCAATGCCTATCAACAGGAATTATTTTCATAAAAACAGAACATAGTATTATGCTGTTTGTGTTCAATGAAGGCTGATTAAAAATGCTAAATGAAAACTGCCACTTAATTTTTTTAATAAAATGCCAAATTTTCTGTAAATGCCACATATTAATATTTTTGGCTTTTTGGTCATAAAATCTCTGTTGAAACTGCTCAATTCTGTCATAGTAGCACAACTATAGACTGTATGTATATGAAGGGTGTGGGTTGATTAGACAGACCATAATTTGCCAACCACTGAACTAGCGCAGTAGATAACTATGAATCCCAATAATGAACTTACAATATGCCTCAAAAAAACCCACACCAGGTGGGTTTAAAACTAGATTAAGCAATGCGGAAAAAAAGACTAATGCACTTGAAGACAAAGGAGTAGAAATTACCCAAAACAGAGGAAAAAGAGATAAAAGAAGAGAGCATCAGCGAGCTACAGGACAACTTAAAGCAGCCTAATATACGTATGTGTAATCGGAGTCTTAAAGGAAGAGAAAAAAGTACAAAAATACATATATCTTTAAAATTTTAAATGTTAGTGAATTTATTTTCAAAAGCTTTCTTGTATGCTAATTTACATACCGTACAAGCCACTTTTTAATTAACTAATTATTTCCTTACCCGGGGACTTATTTTCACTGCTTTTAGAGAGAGAGAGAGAGGAAGGGAGAGACAGAGACAGAGAGAGATGTCAATGTGAGATGGAAACATCGACTGGTTTCCTCCCATACATGGCCTGACCAGGGATGGAACCCACAACCCTGGTGTATCCCTAACCAGAAATGGAACCCACAACCTATGGGATGACTCTCCAACCAAAGGTGCCATACCAGCCAGGGCAAATTTGCCTGAAAGTTTTCCAAGTTTGATTAAAAATGTATAAACACATTAATCCAAAACTAAAGTATGAAGCACAAGAACATGAAGACAATTATACCAAGGCAATCACAATTAAACTGCTTATCATAATAATAATTTTCAAAAGCTATAAAAGACAGGGCAAAATGTTAATTTAAAAATAATGTCTGAAAACTGCCCTGGCTGGTGTACAGTGGATAAGGTGCCAGCCTGCAAGCCCTAGTGTCGCTGGTTCAATTCTTCCCAGTCAGGGCACATGCCCAAGTTGCAAGCCAGGTCTCCAGCCAGCTCCATAGCTGGAGGCAGGTGAAAGGCAACCGTACATTGATGTTTCTCTCCCTCTCTCTAAAAATAATGAATAAAATCTTAAAAAAAAAAAAAAAAAAAAAAAAAAAAGTCAATCCCTGAAGACTCTCTCATCCTTTAAAAAAAAAAAAAGCCTGAAAATAAAAGCTTCCATTAACAAAAAAATTAAAAATTAAAAAAATATATATATATCGCACATGCGAAAATGTGAGCCTCAGTATGATCAAAACTTTGGGTCAAAATAAGACAGAAAACTCAGGACCAGAAAACAGGCTGAATGAATCCATGAGGATGCAATCAGTAAAACCTAGGATGTGAAAAATTCTACAGGATAAACCCCATTTTTTCAACAATAAATTACAAGGAAAAACAACAGTATAAACCTATAGACTAAAAGAGCCCATATGAACCTACTGTAATGTTTGGAACTTACATGGGTACTGATATTTTAAAAACATGATGAATGAGGAAATTTGAAAACTATTTTTTTAAGCTCATTTAAAAATTATTTTTATTTATTATTTAGAGAGAGAGAGGAAGGAAGAGATGCAGAGACGGAGAGAGACATCCATGTATGGTTGCCTTTCACCTGCCTCTAGCTATGGACCTGGCTGGAGATCTGGCTTGCAACCTGGTTATGTGCCCTGGCTGGGAATCGAACCAGCAACCTTTGGGTTCATAAGCTGGTACCTTATCCACTGGGCCACCAGTCAGGGCTGAAAACTAATTACTTGATATTAAGAAATGACTGTGTTAATTATGTTAAAGGAGATAGTTCTTGTAGTTTGAAAGACATTTACAGAAATACTTAGGAATACAAAATATGAATAATACAAATGGGAATTGGCTTCAAAAGAAACAGGTGCGAGGTAAAGAGAAATGAGTCAAGTCGAGATGAAGCAAAGCTGACTATGCTTTGATAAAGTAGCTAATGGTTAAGTAATTAGTACATGGTGGGGGGGGGGGGCGGTCCTCTATATAATTTGCTGTTTTTGTACTTGGTTCATGTTTTCCAAATTAAAGGTTTTTCTTTAACCTGACTTCAGAAAAGACTATAATGAAGTCATATTTGCCTAAAAGAGTTCAGATTAATTTTATGATTATTCCAAATGTATTTGTATTTTCACACAAAGCTAAGACCTTAAATAAAAGGAGCTAGTGGTGTATTTTAAAAAACCAGCACGTCAGTGAGAAATTTTATTTTGAGAGAAACATTCCCACAATCTCAAAATCAAGAGACACATAAAGAACCAACCGATTCTGCCTACTTTTAATTTTTAAGTAAGCATCTGGGTTTGGTCTGGGGTTTATAACACATGACTTCTCTGTCCCCTTTGTAACTACCTGCCCATTTACTACGAAGGCTGTCTTACTGATTTTACAATCTGTACTTTCACATCTCTACAATGTTTTCAAGTTCATCAAAAGTTAAATAAAAAGTTGAGTTTTAAAATTCTATCCTTTTACTAGAAAACTTCAGGGGTTTTGATGCTGGAGCAAACTTTAAAAACAACTTAGAACTGATTGAATAGCATTCGGACACTTACACAAAAGCAGATTTACGTACCTTGCCTGGACTGTGAAGGAGCTACAGGAACTTCTTGGTTTGGCTCAAAAGGAAGTGCAGGTGTTAGGTTTTCAAACTGCTCTTTACTAATGAGATTTAGCTTCTTAAAGTTCTCAACTTCTTGCTGAAGTAGAATGGAGGAATCTAATTACTAAACTGGCTGACAGTGGAACCAACAGACAGTAATTGATACCAACCTCAAAAAATGAGTTTTTAAAAGAGGGATTAACTGCAACAGAATAAAAAATATGTTCGAGTAAAGAATCTAGCATTCCAATTAATAACAATATTTAGAGTCTACAATAGAGGCCTAGAGAGCCCTGAAATATTATGAATATTTTGTAATTAAAATACATAAGAACATACATTCTAATCATTAATATTTGCTGAGCATTTACGCACTAGGTATTATAAAGGTTACTAAAAAATCTAATACATGTTCCCTACCCTTAAAGAATGACAAGTTAGAAGGAAGCTGCAGTGCACGTAAAGCATCGGGCAGTACGTGAAAAGTGTAACTTTGGTGTAAGAATTGAGATCAGGGAAGTTTCCCAGGAGAGATGGGACAAAAGCAGCTCTTGAAGAGAATTCAGGAAAAAGCATTTTAAATTAGGTACCGTGAGCACAGATGAGAAGCCGTCCTTTATTAAAAAGCAACCCAGTGAGTGAGAAAATTTGTGCAGAACCAGTGACAGAAAGGCCTGACGAGCTGGAGAAAGCTATGAGGGCGTTTACTACCAGGCCAAGAAGGTTTTGCTTTGTTTCCTACCACTGGGAAAAGGGATAACAGATGAATCTAGAGGGCCCTGGAGGTTCGGATCCAGACCCTTTCACACGGTTCACAGCACAGAGCTCAGCAGGTCTGAGCCGGTCGCTCACAGGAAGAGTCAGTCCCTGCTCTGGGTCTCCTGAAGCTTCCCGTTCTAATTGCTGGTACATGGTCTGTAGCTGTCCCCTGCCCTGCCCTCCACATACGTACAGCGTCAGAGAGGTGGGGGCCATTTGCTAGAGGAAGGCCACCTGGCCACGGTGCGTGAAGGCCATCCAAATCTGGCCTAAGCTGTGGAATAAAAAAAAGAGAGGGGCTGCTGGCACTCTACTATTTCTTGTCACTTCCCCCACCCCCAAACCTGATGTCCCATCAACACCACTCGGTGCTAACGGGGCTATGACCCGTTGCCAAGCGATCTCCAAAGAGGGTCTAAGCAAGTTAAAAAAAAAAAAAAGCAGAAGTAGTTGTCAGATAAACCAAATCAGATATCATTACAAAATAGCTGCGGTACTTTGCTCTGAAGAACTAACCAAACAATCTTTTCCGTCTTCAAATGCAATGTCACCTGAGCTGCCACAGGGTTGATGACACCGTATTAGCCTTTAAACCAGGAGCTATCTTCCTTTTCATAAAAACGCCTTCAATGATTCCTGCAGCTCTTACCCATTTACCAAAATTGCTTTTCCAAAAGTCTTCAGGCTAATTCGGAACCATCACTCCTCACTGTCCCTTAATCTTGCTGCAGGGCTTGCTATTAGCAACTCCCAATACATTTAACATTTATTGTATGCTTATCATATGCCAGAGATGAATAACATGGTTTTTCCCTGCTGGAAACACAAACAGTGTGTTTGTTTGTTTTCAACTTTAAACTAATTCAGTAAGATATAACATATACACACGCACACACACACATATATTTATACATATGTATGTGCATGTACGTGCAGACGCTAGAGGAGTGCATCAATCATAAACATACATCCCAACAAGGTGTCCCAGGGAAACAGACCTGCGCAACCACCCTTCAGGGGAGAATTACCAGCACTAGAAGTGCACTTCCCGTCCCTTCCCATCACTACCCTCCCTCTCTCCCTAAAGAGAAGCAATTAGGTTAACTTCAACACTATAGATTCATTTAGCCTGTTTTTGAATTTGTAAAAATGGCATCATAGGCCCTGGCTGGTAGCACAGTGGATAAGGCGCCGGCCTGCAAACCCAAAGGTCGCAGGTTCGATTCCCCAGCCAGGGCACATAACCAGGTTGCAAGCCAGGTCTCCAACCAGGTCCGTGGCTGGAGGCAGGTGAAAAGCAACCATACATTGATGTCTCTCTCCCTCTGTCTCCCTTCCCCTCTTTCTAAAAATAATGAAATAAATTATTAAAAAAATAAAATGGCATCATGATGTATGGCTTCTTTCATGTAACATGACCTTTATGAGATTCATCTCTATTTGATGGGTCTATAGAACAGTTAAGAAACTTAGCTTAATTAGACATAAGTGCATCCAACACCTGTTAAAATGCACACTTACCCTTAATCTCATACCATACACAAAAAATAAATGATAAATGTATTGTTCCAAACGTGAAAGGAAAAATAAATTTATAGAAGATACTATCTCCGTGATATCTAAATAGTGAAGTATTATTAAATAAGACAAACAGAATAAAGGAAATGATTGATAAAGGTATACTACATTAAACAAATTTTTTTTTCACCAAAAGACGCAGTAAGAAATTGAAAAGGCAAGTTACACAGTGGATGCTCTTACAAATCAGTAAGAAAAAAAAACTCTATAAACACCCTGGCTGGTAGCACAGTGGATAAGGTGCCAGCCACAGCACATAACCAGGTTGCAAGCCAGGTCTCTAGCCAGGTCCATGGCTGGAGGCAGGTGAAAGGCAACCATACATTGATGTTTCTCTCCCTCTCTGCCTCTCTCCCTCCTCTCTGCCTTTCTCCCTTCTCTCTATGGAAAAAAAAAAAAAAAAAAGAGCAATAAGATTGAACAGTCTCCTCATAAGAAAAGCCATCCAAGTAAAATATAATAAAGTTTCCAGCAGTATTAGTAATCAGAGATACACAAATTAAAACCACAATGAGAAAACATATCTACCAGAGTAGCTACAAATGTAAAATTTAGGGTTATTTGAGATAATTATACATTCATAGGAAAACTAGTACAGAGAGGTCCAGTGTATCTTCCACTCAGTTCCCTTCAAAGGCTGTATCTCACCTAACTAAACACAATTAAAACCAGTAAACTGACATATCTTTCTTTCTTTTTTAAATATTTCATTTACTACTTTTAGAGAGAGGGGGAGGGAGAGAGGCAATGTATGGTTGCCTTTCACCTGCCTCTAGCTATGGACCTGGCTGGAGACCTGGCTTGCAACCTGGTTATATGCCCTGGCTGGGAATCGAACCAGTGACCTTTGGGTTCACAGGCTGGTGCCTTATCCACTGTGCCACCAGCCAGGGCAAATTGACATTTCTTATCACAAATGTGTCTATATAGTTCTATTTCATTTTATCACGTGTAGATTCATGTAAATTATACCTTTATCAGTATATGATTAAGTACATCTGTATTATACATTACAAAAACTACATAGCTTACATCGTAACAGCTACAAAAACTACATAGCTTACATCGTAACAGCTAATTATAATACTAACTTTGAAGGAGATAGTTTTAGAAACTCATTTGTTTTTCATTTGACTTATAAGTAGCTTTAATATTGAATTCTTGGTCACTGTTCAATCCACTTTGAAACACAAGATTTTCATCAGCCACTGTTCTTAGAAATAATCACAAGGCCTTAACATGTATTTGATTGTCCACTCGCAGCACCAGAGGGTTACTACTTTTTGCTCTTACCTCTCTTTTCTTCATTCTCCCCTTTCAAAAATCAAGCCAACTGGCTACCTTTCTTACCTGAACTATTTCCTGTTTTGCTTTTGTATGTTTCCAAATACTTCCTAAAACCCAAGACAAAGCTCTTTCAGGCATCAAGGAGTAGAAATTTTAATAGAAATTATAAAGGGGGAAATTTTTCAACAACAGCCTTAGCAGTGGTGAAAAGGAAGAAACCTCTGCAAACACACACACACACACACACACACACACACACACTCAGACAAAATCCCTGGAAAAGGGCAAGAAAAGAACTCAGCTGTATACTTATCTTACACCAAGTAAAAAAAGAGGTTCCTATCCCTGGCAGGTGGCACAGTGGGTAAGGAGCCAGCCTGCGAACCCAAAGGTCGCTGGTTTGATTCCCAGCCAGGGCACATAATCAGGTTGCAAGCCAGGTCGTAGCTGGAGGCAGGTGAAAGGCAACTATGTCTCTTTCCCTCTCTCCCTTCCCCACTCTCTAATAATAATAAATAAAATCTAAAAAAAAAGAGGTTCCTAATCCCAGCTCAACAGATAAGAGAAACATAGGGGTCCTTGAGCCTGAAACTCCATGTGAGCAGGGACTTCTCATTTTTCTCAACACTGTACACAAGTGTCAGTCCTATGCTTGGCACGTCACAGGTCTTCACGTATCTGTTAGCAAATAACTGAATGGATGAATGAATGAACAGGATAGAAACTGAACTCAAGAACCTGTTCGGCCCTGACTAGTGTGGCTCTGTGGACTGAGTGCTGGTCTGCAAACCAAAAGGTCTCCGGTTCAATTCCCAGTTGGGACACATACCTGGGCTGTTGACCAGGTCCCTTGCTGGGAGTGTGTGAGAAGAAACCAACCGATGTTTCTCTCCCTGACCTCTTCCTGCCCCTCTGTCTAAAAATAAATAATACCTTAAAAAAAAGAATGTGTTCCAATTGAAGCATTTTCTTTCTTTTTTTGGTTGTTGGGAGTATTTAGCAAAAACAGTGGGCTCTAGATTTAATGTTTTGCTGTATATAATACATGATAGTCATTACTTAGGTTCTAGTTCAAGCTAAACCCTTCTCTGTAATGTCTCCCTTGATTATGCCAACCTGCAACTCTCAAATTTCTTCATCCAGCTAATTTTAAGTAATTTCATTTTATTGTAAAATATCTTGTATAAAACATATTCAGTGTAAAAATTAATACAGTGAACACTACTCGTTACCTTCACCTAGGCTAACAGGACACTGTAAATGCCATAGCAGCTCCGCTGTCTGCGCCCATCGGGTCACATTCTCCTCCTCCTCTCCAGAGTTACTATTATACTGACACAAGTGAAGATCATTTCTGTTACATCATGAAATTGAAGTCTCACTATAGTAAACCTTGTGAAGAACGGTGCAACAGAACCTCACATGCCACTGCTGGTGGTAAATTAAATCACATGTGTGTACATACATATACCAATGCATGTAGAAATGGAACTCAGGTTTCTGAGGATGCATAAATGATTAAACTTAATAAATATTAAACTGCTAATATGATGTTGTCCCTTCAAGCAGCAGCATGTGGGGGGCACAGCACTGTGACGTCCTCGGCTGGAGGCTGGGCCACACTCCTGGGGGACAAGACTCCCTAAGATGTGCCCAAAGCGCTGCTATGCGGCAGAGGTGAGGAAATACCCTAGAATCCAACAGGGCTGCGAGATGGAGCAGGCAGACCCCAAATCCAGAAGCCCCTTGCTGACCACCGCCCAGACCTGATTGGGAGGACAGGCCATGCTCGGCACAGAGCCCTCACCGTACAGAAAGGTGTCCGCGAGGTCTCCTAGCAAATCCCCACGCAGTGGGACCAGATGGTGAAAGGGGCAGGGTAGCTCAGCTTTCAGAAGCCTTTACAAGCAACCCTCGGAGGTCGAGCAGACAACAATGATCCCCATCTGAATAAAGTTCAGAGAAGTGGCTTTTTGATCCAGAAGGGCACTTAGTGTGGAACTTGCACATGGGTTGACCCCTGATCAGGAATAGGCTGCAACTTTTGCTGAAAGAGTTCTCAACTTGGTGTCCTCTGCTCATTCCTTGACCTTACAAAGCAGAGGTTTTAATTTTACTTTTTCCCTACACAACTTTTCCAGCACCATCTAGTCAATATTAAAAATCCTATTTTCTCACCCTGGCTGGTGTGGCTCAGTAGACTGAGTGCTGGCCTGCAATCCAAAGGATCACTGGTTCGATTCCCAGCCAGGGCACATAACCTGGTTGCAAGCCAGGTCTCCAGCCAGGTCTGTAGCTTGAGGCAGGTGAAAGGCAACCACACATTGGTGTGTCTCTCCTTTTCTTCCTCCCTCCCTTGCCCCCTCTCTAAAAATACAAAATCTAAAAAAAAGAAAAAAAGAGAAAAAAAAAAGAAAAAAAAAGAATGTCCTGTTTGTTTTGTATAGTAATTTTGCAGAAACACATTGAAGCTAAACCTATTTGCTTTTGCTGAAGTATCTCATGTATGCATGTTGACTTTATCAAATGCATTTTCTGCATTTATTAAAGGGATCATAATCTCTCTTCAATCTATCTGTTCATAATTGAACAGATTTTTCTAATGTACAACTTGCATTTTTTAAATAAAGACTTAGTTACCTATTTAAAAAAACACATACAGTGATGATCTGGTTGCTATTGTTATTTTGCAGTATTTATACTAGGATTACTTATAATGCTTCTCATTTATATTCTCATGAACTGCTCCTTCATACTCTCTTACTGATATAAAGGTTATAGTCTCATAAAATAGTCTCATACAATCAGTAAAGCATTCCCTCCACCCAACTCATTCAATATCTATTTGAGTCCTTACTATTACCTCTATTCACTGGAAATATTTGTGCATGGCTAGAGCTATTCCAATTTTTAAAACGTGCTAATAAAAGCCAAGTTATCTTCAGGTTTAACATTTTTTAAAATAAGGTTTAGGGCAACTTTTTTCCAGTTTTTGTGTATGTCTAGAAAAATGTCCTCGTTAAGTGTTCAAATTATTGGTCTAAAATACCTTTAAAATTTTTTTAACCTTTTAAAAGCTTATGATCAGTAATTGCATCCTATTTTCACTGCAACGATAATGTAATTTTCCCTTTTTTTCCTCAGTTTTAGTAAGTCGACAAATTGTTATATGATTAATCCTCTACTGTGCCAGATCTAATTAAATGCTGCCCTTTACTATTTTATTTCCTTTAACTTCTTGAGAAGTTTCTAACTTCTAGCTCCTTGAAAGCTATAACAGATTCTATTATTGTTCACAGCCTGCATTCCCTAGATTATGGAATTATGAATATCCTTTGGTGAGTTGCTTAAAATGTTTTAAAGCATAGTTTTATTATTTTGTTTTTCCATTTAATTAAACACTAACTTAATACTACTACTGTTTTATGTAACATCAGCATTTGAAAGGTGAAAGTACTATATAGATTTCCTCAAAAAAGAACATATACTCTGTAGTTCTTGGAGTTGACTCTAAAAACAATTCTTATTTTTAATTGTTTACTTACAAGCTAAATTAAATTACTCATTGTGACTGAATTTTTTCTATCAATTTTGCTTCATATATTTAAATATTTTATATTAAGTAATTTTATTTTTATTATTTTAAAAAGATTTTATTTATTCTTTTTAGAGAGAAGGGCGGGAAGGAGGAAGAAAGGGAGAGAAACATCCATGTATGGTTGCCTTTCACCTGCCTCCAGCCACGGATCTGGCTGATGACCTGGCTTGCAACCTGGTTATGTGCCCTGGCTGTGAGTCAAACCAGTGACCTTTGGGTTCACAGGCTGGCGCCAATCCACTGAGCCACACTAGCCAGGGTTGATATTAAGTACATTTTAAATTACACTTTCCTCATTGATTTCTTTACTTTTAATCATTACAGACACCAGTAATGCCTTTTATCTTTTAGTCCACTTTGTCTAAGTCTGATATTAGCACGTATAGATAGACAACCACCCTTTTTGGGGTTACTTTATTTGGTAAGTAATGCAGTTATATTTTATAATTTATACCTTTTGTTTTCAAGTGTATTTTATTGATTATGCTTTTACAGTTGTACCAATTTTTTTCCCCTTTGCACCCCTCCTCTCGGTACCCCCTCTTTCCCTCCAGCAATCCACCCCACCTTAGTTGATGTCCATGGATGGTGCATGTAAGCTCTTTGGCTTCAACCTTTCCTGTACTATTCTTAACATTCCCGTCTATTTTGTTCCTACCAGTTATGCCTCTTAATCCCTCCGCCATTTCTCCCATTCTCTCCTTTCCCCCTGCCAGCTGATAACCTTGTAAATGATCCCCATTCTTATGATTCTGTTGTGGTTCTGGCTGTTTGCTTAGTTGGGTTTTGTTTATTTTTTAGATTTAGTTGTGGTTGTGAGTTTGTTGTCATTTTAATATTCATAAATTTCGCCTTTAAAAAAAATAAATCCCTTTAACATTTCATGTACTAATAGCCTGGTGATGATAAATGAACTCCTTTAGCTTTGCCTTGGGTGGAAAGCACTTCATCTGCCTTTCCATTCTACATGACAGCTTTGCGGGTTAGAGCAATCTTGGTTGTGGGTCTTGCTTTTCATCACTTTGAATGTGTACTTCTTGCCAGCACCTTTTTCCCTAAAAATGTTCTTTTAAGAAATCAACTGGTAGTCTTATGGGAACTCCTTTGAAGGTAATTCAGCTTTTCTCCTGCTGCTTTTAAGATTCTCTCTTTGCACAGTGGATAAGGTGCTGGCCTCTGAACCCAAAGGTTGCTGGTTCAATTCCCAGCCAGGGCACATAACCAGCTTGCAAGCCAGGTCTCCAGCCAGGTCCTTAGCTGGAGGCAGGTGAAAAGGCAACCATATACTGAGATCTGTCTCCCTTTCCCTGTCTCTAAAAATAATTTAAAATCTTTTTAAAAATGTTTTAAAAGATTCTCTAATATTTGGCATTTTAATTATGTGTCTTGGTGTAGTCCTCTTTGGGTTTAACTTGTTTGGGACTCTCTCTGCTTCCTGGACTTGTATGTCTATTTTCCTCACCAAATTAGGGGAGTTTTCTTTCATTATTTTTTCAAATAAGTTTTCAACTTCTTGCTCTTTTCCTTCTGGCACCCCTATGATTTGAACATTGGTATGTTTAAAGTCCCAGGGATTCCTAATCCTCTCATCTGTATGAATTCTTATCTCTTCTTTCTGTTCTGGGTGAATGCTTATTTCTTCCTTTGTTTCAAATCATTGATTTGCCCCCTGGCTTCCTTTCCTTAACTGTTGGTTCCCTGTATATTTTTCTTTGTTTCACTTTGTATAACCTTCACTTCATGTATTTTATGGCTATGAATACATGATCTGAGCATCCTGATCACCAGTATTTTGAACTCTGCCATCTGACATGTTGGCTATCTCAATTTTGGTTCTTTTTCTGGAGTTTTGAGCTTTCATTTGGGCCATATTTCTTTGCCTACTCAATTTGGCAGCCTCCCTTGTGTTTTTTTCTGTGTACTGGGTTGAGCTGCTTTGACTCCATGTGTTGGTAGTGTGACATAAGGTAGTAGGTGTCCCATAGGGTCAAGTGTCATGGTCTCCCCTATCACCCAAACTGGGTACTCGAAGTGTGTTCTTTATGTGGGCTGCGTACTTCCTCCTCTTATAGTTGAAACTTGGTTGCTGTTGGCAGGTCAATGGGAGGGATTTGCCCAGGCCAGTCACTGCAGGATTGGCTGTGACCACTGATCACCAAACTCCACCCTCTGTGGAGATGCGCTGTGCAGGGTGGCGGTGCTCCAACAAGGTCTGTCGCTGTCCACTGGGTGCGCTGGCCCTGGGGTTTCCCAGGTGGTGCAGGCCAAGGTCAGCCCACCTGTGTTTTGCCAGGGGCCGCCCTGCCTGCACAACAGGGCAACCTGGGATGCTGCTTCTTGTGCTGGGCTTGGGGATTCCCAGGGAAAGGCAAGCTGTGGCTCTCTCTGCGGCCAGTGCAGGGCCTGAGTTCAGGGAAGCCCATGTTGCTTGCCTGAGAGGACTTGGGAAGTTGTCAAGCAAGAGCCAAGACAAGCCATTCATGTGAACAAGCAGATGAGGTGGGACCGTAATTTGGGTGAGTCTCTGGGGATCCCCAAGGCAGATCAAGCAGTGTTAGCTAGGTAGATGGAGTCTCAGATACGGCATCACTCACCAGCTCTGTCTTGAACGCTGTGGTTGTCAAGACTTCCATTCAAGATTTCTGAAGATTCTGGCTAATGATTTTTCCATATTTTAGTTGTAATTTTGATGTGGTTGTGTGAAGAGAAGAGCCATGTCTGCCTACACTGCCATCTTGAATAAATCCCTATAATTTATTTTACCCAGTTTAATTGGGTAAAAATACATGTCGAATTCACCATCTCAATCATCTTAATGTAGTTTTGTAAGTTAAAGCGCATTCATTGTTGTGCAAGAGATATCCACAATTTTTTTAATTCAGCAAAACTATACCAATTAAACAACATTCATCCCCCACTCTCACCATCTACTCTGTTTTTATGAATATGACTACTTTGGGTTCGCAGGCTGGCGCCTATCCACTGAGCCACCAGCCAGGGCCCAGCATGTTTAATGAGAGAGAAGAAAGAAGGGGGAAGGTAGGGAGAGAAACACCAACGTGTGAGAGAAGCATCCACCGGCTGCCTCTCACATACTGCCCACTGGCGACCTGGCCCGCAGTCCAGGCTTGCGCCGACTGGGAATTGCGCCAGCGACCTTTCAGTTCACAGGCCGGCACTCAATCCACTGAGCCACGCCAACAGGCTGATACTGTGTTTTTATTAGCCTTCTGCTGTCTTGGTGATGTACAAAATTTGGAAGTTTTGATTACATTTAATGTTTTGTTTTTTTTTTTTTTGCCATATAAGAAACCACTATCAAATGTTTTCTTGCAAAAAATTCTATAGTTTTTGCTTTTATATTTAGGTGTTAATTTTATTGTTGACACTATTACAGGTGTCTCCCCCTGCCTCACCCAGGCCCCACCCATTCCCAACCTTAACCACACTACTGTCTATATCCATGGGCTATGCAGAGGCGTTATTATTTTTAAATTTTAATTTTATTGTTGTTGGTGTCAATTTATTAATTTTTCTACATGGTAAATTAGGGTACCTCTAACTTATTCTTTTGCATGTACATAGATATGTACTTGTCCCAAGACTTCTTCCCTATTGAATGGGTAAGCACTTCGGCTGAAAGCCATCTGACCACAAACACATGGGTTTATTTCCTAGACTCAATTATTTTCCATTGATCTGTATGCCTATCCTTACACTAATACTAGCATAATTAAGGACGGTGTATAAATCCTTCAAATTTGTTCTTTCTCAAAATAGTTTTGGCTATTTGAAGTCCTTTCTTAAATTTCCAAGTGAATTTATGATCAGCTTATCAATTTTTGCAAAGATACCAGTTGGAATATTGATAGGTTACATTGAACCGTTAATTTTGTTGGTTACTACTTTATGGTACGTATTTTCCCAATTATTTCAACCTTTTTGCCTCACTTTTTTAAAATGTGGCATATATAAATAACATAACTTGGCTATATTTAATACACCCTGAAATACTTTTTAACTTACATATGAGTTTAAATCTACCACATTATTTTTGTGCTGAAAGCCCTCTTTTCCTTTTTTCTTATCTTATTTCCTTTTCTCTTTCTCCTAGTTTCAAAGTCATTCCCTCTTAATTTTTTCTTTCTATGGGCATCCTTCAAACAACAATAAAAACTTTAAAAACAATCAATCTTCTTTCCAGGCTAGAAAGTACCTTTAAATACTACTAATTTATTGTTCTCATTTTATTTATTTATTATAAGATTTTATTTATTATTTTCAGAGAGAGGGGAAGGGAGAGGGAGAGAGACATCAATGCATGGTTGTCTTTCACCTGCCTCCAGCTATAGACCTGGCTGGAGATTTGGCTTGCAACCTGAGTATGTGCTCTGGCTGGGACACGGGCCTGTGACCTTTGGGTTCCCAGGCCAGCACCTTATCCACTCTGCTACCAACCAGGGCTGTTCCCATTTATAACTATTAATGTTATCTTAAATCTCTAAGACTTAGTTACTATGGAATAGAGTTAAAATGTATTTATATTTATTCTTATATTTATAACACCTGCTTTGCTTTGCTGTTCATTTGTACCTTTAGTGTCGGGAATCACTTTCATACTACCTGTGAAATTTCTGCCACTTGCAATTTCTCACATTTCACCCTCCTACTTTAATGCTTTTTTTTCAAGGCATGCAATTATAGGTTGATAGTTATTTTTCCCTTGGTGTGTTAACAGTGTCCAGTGTTGCATTCAACTGTTGTGGTGGTAAGTCAGCAGTTAGTCACCAAGTTACTCTCTTTCTTCCAACCTAATCTCCCTAAGTTTAACACGGCTGTAATAGACTGATAACGCTCCTCAGTTCAGAAATGGTCCTAGCTATTAACTCTTAAAATACTGACTCTGCCCCATTTTCTTTCTCCTCTCCTTTTAAATTCCATTTGTCCATCTTAGGCCATGTTTACCACTCAATAATTCTCATTTTGTGCTTTTTACTTTTTCAACCAAAAACTTTAAATAAAACCCACTACGTTAAATTATACAACTTGATTTGAAATATGCCAAACACTGTCTATAATATCACTCCATACTCTCTCCCATATACATTATCTCTGCCACTCTGTGCTCAATTTCTGAATAGTTTCTCACAAACTGTCTTAGAAGCTGTTCACTTTCCTTATAAAAATAATTTGAGTAAATTCTTTGAGGTCTAGAATAAAGGTGAAAGGCTTCACAAAGGAACTACATTTGCTTCTGAGAGGTTTCTGGGAAATTAATGGGCCAGAATCGTCACTTGAAATTTATAACTAGTGGTTACTTTCATAAAATAAAGCCCCATAAAATAATACAAAAAAGCAGTTGGTTAGGAAAATGTAAGGAACAACATAATAATTAAGCCATAGTATCAGCAGTAAGATGCTGGCCAGAAACAATTACCTTTATGGTTGTATGTGTGTCTTCATTTTCTTCCATCCATAGATCCTGTTCATAATAATACAAGCCATCATTGATAACTTTAGCAAGGTCAGGTGTAATTTTTGCCCGAGACATGTGGTTGCCTGTTCGATCTCCTCCAGGATGTTTTCTCAAATAAGGTGGTGTCTGAGTTACAATCAAAATCTTATTTAAATCCTGGTCATCAATTTCATAATCTGAATCATTATCAGGCCAATCAGTAAATGTGTTTTTTCGTCCTATTTGTTCCATCTCTTCATCAAATAAAAAATCAAGTTCTTCCTGTTTTTGTTCATCTGGACGGTACAGTTGATTGGCTGTCTCTTCAGGTAGAGATGGTGATTCCTAAAGGAAGAAATTGGTACGGTATATTATATAAAAACTTTTCTACCACTTTAAAAATAAATGTCACAAGTAATACCAAGCCTGTGTGCTCAGTGACTAGTTTAGCAGCCAAATTGTAAAAGAAAATCAGAATTGGTTATTCTGAACCAATAAATCTGAAGTGATAGGCACCAAAGAAACAAAAGCTGAGCAAAGAATTATATTAAATACTCCATTAGAGTTAGAATGATCCTTATGTTTTCAATTTTAAGATGATGAACTATTATTCTAAAAGATGTTGAAATGTGGAGATTTTGAAAATGGAGGGAAAATGGAGCTCTTGGATTAAATCAAATATGTACACATTTTTGTCAGTCAGTCCAGGACACTCTTCTCCCTCTATAGTTACCCAGATCTGCCACGACAACTATAAAAACTAATCAGGATCTTGAGAAAATCTTGTTTGGAAAAGCTTTGTTAAGCTTTTAAAATGCCCCCAGGGAAAAAATAAGCATCTTACGCATTTAAGTACCATTGCAAAATAAAGTTATCTGTGATCAAGATTTCTTTAACTGAGCACTACTGACGTTTTGGGCTTGATAACCGTGTGTAAAGGGGTGTCCGGGGCACTGCCGGATGCTTGGCAGTTTCCCTGGCCTCCCCTCGCAAGACGCAGTAGCACCTGTAACCACCAAAAACATCTCCAGGTAGTTGCCAAATGCTCCCGCTGACGCCCAAGAGCAACATGTCCCAGTCGGTCGGGAGGAGAAGCACTCTTAAATCCTGGGTGCCTCTCTTCTGCCTGCTTCGCTCTGAGGGATGAAGGGCCCTGTCACCGATGCTCTTCAACACGAGGTGGCCTGCTTTACCTTTTCCACATCTGTGCCCAATTATTTTTAGTGGCCTTTTCCTTACGTAGCTAATATTCAATATTTGAATCATTTGAGTGACACTGTTGACAGCTTTATTTCTATTAAACTTTTTAAGATAAATGTACATTCTCATACAATGATAAAAAATAATGATCTCATGTATTCTTTACGCATTTTCCCCCGACCTTGCAAAACTAGAGTTCAATATCACAACCAAGCTGCATATTGATATAACCCATCGTTCGTACTCAGATTCTCCCAGTTTAAATTGTATTCATCTGTGTTTGTGGTTTAGAGGAAAGCAATTTTTATCACCCTTGAGAGCTGGGGTATCCAACCACCAAAACAGCAGTTATACCAAGATCTCACCTCCTGTTTCCTCACCAGACCCACATCACTGTCTCATGTGCCACCAAGAAATCAACTCCCTTCCCTTTCCCACTGCACACCAGCAAAGCCATACAAAACCTGACGCTCACCCTTTACAAATACTTACTGGAATAAGAAGTTTACAAATAATTAACAGGTTACAAATACTATAACAAGGTTCTAAATTCAAAATTTAGATTATGTAGAAAGGCCAAATCTTACCCAGAAAAGACACATTTTAAAAGTTGACACCATATAACTTATGCTTAGCTATTGAGTAGCCCATAGGTTTCTACTGAAAGCCAATGGTTCTAATTTTTACAATTTCTAAAAACTTTTCCTAATTTTATGTATGTACCTGACAAAGTCCACTAGAATTTATCACACTTCACTTGGTTTATGACGATTTACCTTCAACTTCACTGGGGATGGATGATGTCTTTTTTTGACTTCTATCCAAGGTTCTGAGTCCAAGTCAGGCAAACTGGTAGACAAAACTCTAGATATTGCTTGAAGATTACTTGTTTCAGTATTTTTCTTTGGATTCAGTGGACTTCCAATTCTTGGAGAATTGGGAGCAGACTCTAAAATTTTAAGTTAGTTCTATAGTTAAAATAATAGTTTTATTACTTATAAAACATTATTTTCCTTGGGCTGGATTTTTTTTCCAAAAAACAGTTTCAATAATAATCTTCCCAATGATTTTCAAACCTGAAGACCTTGTACGAAGTAGTCAAGTGAAACCAATCAATAATGAACAAATGCAATGTTATCAACCCATACAAAGAGCACACTCATTCAAACTTTAAGAATATCAATGAAAGTTGCTAATTATAATAATACATATACTTGGGAATCAAGTCTCAAAATCTATTAATTACAATGAAATTATAGAATCTTAAATGCTATTAAGCCAATTTGACTAAATGCCTATCTTATTCTAGACAAAATTCAGTCCATCATTGTTTTGCTAGGATTTATACTAAGGCAGCCATTACTCCTACTTTTCATATTTCCTTTGCTAAACAAGATTTACCTCGATGCAGTGTGTCCACTTAGCTCAAATTCAATAGAGTAGAATGTCATATCATTAAAGTATACTATCTTACCAATAACATTTAAAATGTTTTCATCCTGGCTGGTGTGGTTCAGTGGATTGGGTCCAGCCTGTAAACCAAAAGGTCACTGCTTGGAATCCCAGTCATGGCACATGCTTGGGTTGCAGGCCAGGCCCTTGGTCGGGAGTGAGAGGCAACCACACACTCAGAGAAAGAGAAAAATCTCCCTTTCTTTCTCCTTTCCTTACCCTCTTTCTAAAAATAAAATCTTTAAAAATATGTTTTAAAATCTTAGCATTAAAATGCCTTTCTCCACACCTTTGCTTTTAACAAAGTAATTATACACTCATTAAGTAAAATCCCAACTGATTCCTTTATAAATGTCTCTTTCAAATGTCAAAGAATAGGCCCTGGTTGGTGTGACTCAGTGGATCGGCTCCGGCCTGCAAACACAAAGGTCACTGGTTCGATTCCTCAGTCAGGGCACATAACCAGGTTTCAAGCCAGGTCTCCAGCCAGGTCCTTAGCTGGAAAGGCAACCACACATTGATGTTTCTCTCCCTTTCTTCCTCCCTCCCTACCTTCTCTCTGAAAATAATGAATGGAATCTTAAAAAATAAAAAGGTGAAAAAATATTTATATTACAATGCAATGTAGACTTGCTTTGGACAAAAAGTTTTTAAAAACAAATTTATACAGAATTAAAACCATCATTAATAATTTTTTAAAAACCCATCATTATTTATACAAGTCCATAGAAATTTTTCAAATGTGAGTAAATCACATGAAGAAAACTGATTTAAGTGAACAATTTTCATTTTCTTTACTAAATGAAAATACAAAGGCATACTCCATGAGCTTGGGTTTGAGAAGAATATTCCAAGATTCATCTACTTCATGATAGAATTGGATAAATTTATCTTCTCCATAAACACAGAGTTAGATCCAAGATTCAACTGGTAGATTACTATTACTGTAAAAAGAATATTTTGCTGCCCTGACTAGTGTGGTTCAGTGGGTTGGGTATCAACCCACAGACCAAGGGGTCAGCAGTTCAATTCCCAATCAGGGCACATGCTGGGTTGCACTTTGATGTTTCTCTTTCTCTTTCTGCCTCTCTTCTCCTCTAACAAATGGATAAATAAAACATTAGAAAGAATATACTGTTTCATAATAATACGGGCTCTAAACTGCACTGTCCAATTCTAGCCACTAGCCATATGGAGCTACTGGGTACCTGAAGTGTTACTAGGCCTCAGGAAAAGTATAAAATACACACCAGATCTTGAAGACATCGTACCAAAAAAAAAAAAAAAAAAAAGAAAAAGAAAAAAGATGCATAATATTTGGATGCATTAAAATGTTTAAGTATTAAAATTTATATAGCTTTTAAGGCTATTAAAACTATTAAGATCACATGTGTGGCAAACATTAGACTTCTATTGAACATGTACTTCTGTAACTTCCTTCATGAAAGTTACACGTTATCATCACTTGAGCCACTGAAGTAGTATGAGTAAAATACTAGTTTTGGTCTGTTAGTACTATTAACATTACAGAGGGGCCCTGGCTGGGTAGCTCAGCTGCTCGGAGCATCATCCCAATGCACCAAGGCTCCAACATGCCAATCCCCGGTCAAGGCACGTGCAAGAACCGAGCAAAGAAGGCATACATGTATGGAACACCACATGGATGTTTCTCTTTCACTCTCCCTAAAATCAATATAAAATTTAAAAATTTAAAGTGATAGAGAACCCAATTTTTAATACTATAAATCAACTAGGTGCATGTAGTGAATCAAGTTTAGAAAGCAGACTAAGAACCACCACCTCAGAATGAGAATGAACGAAATGACCATTACATATAGTGCATGTACAAATAATTGAAACAGCACCTGGCATGTACTATGGTCATCCGTTGCCACTATTTTTAACAGAGAAATGTAATCTTTAAACAACTACTTAAGTTTATTACATTATCATCTCTAAGTGCTTTAGGCTTGAATGTTTCTCCCATGAAGTGTTTCACTATATTCATAGTATATGTGCTTATAAATTAAATGACATTAAAATACCAAAGAATTTGGGTAAAAAAAATAAAACTTAGTTTTTAAAGGATGTTCACCTTATAATTAAGCTATACATATGCTATGTGATTCATGAAAAATGTTAAACTGTGTGTGCACAATTTTAAGGGTAATAGCAAAAGCCCTAATCTTTCAAGACCAAAGTGAATATGAACATGACTTCGATTACTTGACATTAAACTTATAGACAAAAAAAAAATTAAGACATATACTTTGACAGTTAAGCCTTCTAGTTTTCAAGAACTCAAACAGAAAAAAATTCTTGTTGCTATTTTCACTACTTGAAAATTCTGAACATGGCCATCTGGAGATAAATCACTTTATTATACCAAGTGGGACAAAGTAGACCCAGACCAGTGTGGCTCACTGGGTTGAGTGCCATCCGGCAAACCGAAAGGTCACTGTCCCAACTCCTGGTCGGGGCACAAGCCCGGCCTGAGGGCCAGGTCCCCACTTGGGAGTGTGGAAGAGGCAACCTGCTTCCCTTCCAAGTGGATGGATGTTTCTCTCCCTCTCTTGCTCCCTTCCCCTCTCTAAAAATAAAATCTTTAAAAAAAAAAAAAAAAAGAAAGAAAGAAAAAAGTGAGGAAAAAGGTTTACAGCTGTATCTGTAAGTTTATTCTTGCATCATTACTTATTTTTATTATTTCTCATATGAATTGTAAACCTACTGTAAAATACATTCCATGATATTTACCTGGCATGACTTTCTTAATCCACCCTGAATCACTGCTCTGGGTAATTATATAGATTGCTTTAAAAGGTTTCAGCCCTGGCTGGTATGGCTCAGTGGATTGAGCACCAGCCTTTGAACCAAAGGGTGGCTGGTTCAATTCCCAGTCAGACCACATGCCTGGGTTGTGGGCCAGGTTCCCAGTTTTGGGGGCACGTGAGAGACAACCCACACATTGATGTTTCTCTCCCTCTCTTTCTCCCATCCTTTCCCCTTTCTCTAAAAATAAAAATTAAAAAAATTATATATTTTATATGCAGCACATTCAAGAATACTTCTGCAGATTAACATTTCAAAGAAAATCCCACAGCTTAATTAATAATTATTAGGGATCCCCTTATACATTATTTAAACCCAAATACAAACAAGCAAACAAAAAATAAGACTGTCAGTTACCTGACTTCCCAATCTTGGTGAATGAAATAATTTTACTATTAACACAGAACTGCAAAACCTAAATTCCGAAACACCTTACCATTCCCATAATCAACCTTTTCTGGTGCATTATGGTCCTCTGTTCAGCACAAAGGGTCAATCCATGTTAGACAATTCAAGCTCCATAGAGGGAAAAATAGAAATTTTAATTTTTTTGATAAAAGGACCAAAAATTTTAATTATACCACATGAATCTCTCAAAATATCAAGGGTTATGTTCTGAAACTTAAGGTTTTCTAATTTGAGTAAAAAGGATATAGGTAAAAGTTTCTCTGCTTTTTGTGCACATGGGTACAGCTAAACACAACCCACATTTCCCATCCCTTATTTCCATTTCAAACATTTGGTGACAGTACTCTCTACTGAAGTTAGGAAATTAAGGCTTTCTTATCAGAGGGGAATTATTAAGGCCAGAAATTTGGGGATTCACGGGGAAAGGCTGAATTTACATAATTATTCCTATGATGTCATGTTAATCAGCGTAACTCAAAAAAATTCTGTCTTTTAGAATACCTCCTCATCCATGTTATTTCTGATGTATAACCTAATGAACCTAAATTTTTTAACAATTTAAATATACATTGACTTGTTTCAGGCAACGTGTGTGTGCACGTAAATGAGTATATATTAAAAAAACACAAAATGTACAAAACATTGTGGTTTTATTCCTGTAATTTTATTAATAATGCATAAATGGCTAATGGACAGGCATCAGCAACTTGACTGACCTATCCCAGCTACTTTGTAGAAGAACTGTCTTCTAGTTTATCTAACTCAACTAATGCCTGTTTATAAGCAGGTTAAAAATGTCATCTTGGACCCCCCATTTACACAATAAATTAATCTACCTTAAACAGACATCGTATCTTTATTTAAAAACCTAAAAACATGTCACTACTCTTCAAATTTTAAAACACTTGCTCAAATTGCTTTCTAGGTTTAGAGGCAGAGGGCTGACAATCAAAGAAACAATAAATAAAAATATCTGAGACTATCCATCAGTGCTTTATCGACGGCATGTGTCTCATAAACATGTATCAAAAATAAATTTTTAAGAGTGAAAAAAATACTTTCGTTCATTTCTTAAATTTCTTATCTCTTAAGTGTCCATGTTAACAAATCTTAAAGTCCATGTGAAATCTTATGACAACATCTGAGTTATAGCATACACTACACTGAAGGGCAAATGAAGTAGATAAGGGCCTAACAATCTGGAAAATGCCACTCGAGCCTCTCTATTTCTGCTTTATTGATCTGGACATGAGCACATACGTCTAAAAGGGAAAGACAAGCCTGTGACACTCCAGGATGGAAACGAACCCCCACGGGGAGTGAAAGTGGCACACGCCAGGGGGCAGCCCCTATAGAGCAAGGGCAGTCCTCGGGTCTGTCTTGTCTTCCTCACAAAGGTGCTTATCTCCTCTGCGGTGGTGGCCCAACTGCCTCCGCCAGGGTTGGGAGTAGACATTCTTGCACAGAAGTGACTCTGGTCGCTCTCTTTTCTGCAGCACGCCTTGTTCCAATACTTATAATGATATTTCAGTGAGTCACCTAGTCCTCTGCACATTCCGATCAAATGACATCCAAGAGCATCAGCAGATCATCACCCTGACTGAAAAAAGTTTAAGCACACATTTTTTCCCAAGAGGGAATGTCTTTAAAATGACCCAGGAAAAAAATCTTAACATTAAAGCAGTTTTTGGAAACTCTAAATACCACCAATTCTTTAATCAATAATTATAATAACTTCAGAAGAGAACCTCAAGTCTGCATTAGAATATAGGCAGGTCATCTTATGCTCTCAAGACAAGGCTGAAGCACATGGGTAAGAAAATTAAAGGAAGTCTACCCTAGTCTTGGGTATAAGATGTTAAGACTATTCCATTCCTACTATTCCCAGCTCACAATGGGAAAATGGGAAATTCTTCTACAATCATATAGTAGAATTAATGAGAAGATAGGCAGAAACAAAGTTCACAAATAGCTTAAGAACAGAGCAGAGCCTTACTCATAATTCTTACATCCCTCTTTAATTAATAGCTCTGTGTGGGAGACAATAGGAATAGAATTTAAGAAGCAAAAGTCATTTAGTTATCTTTACTTTTCCTACTGAACCTCAGTAAACTTAATAAAAAGGGGTAAAACGCACCAAAAACCCACTGTTACTGTATTGGCTCCAGAAGAAAGGCTGTTACCTGTATGTGAAGAGAAGGCCTGGCCTGGCACAAACTCTGGGCAGTCAATCAGCTGAGAGAAGTCTGTCTGCGGCACCCTACGTGCAGGAGGGCCCGGGATTGGCCATTTTTCTGGTTCTATCTTTTTTCTCATTTTCTCGTCCACTATTTCCACTTCTGTGCTATCTTTTAGTGCCTATAAATAGGAATTTTGAGCTATTAAAAAACTTTCAATAAAAAAATTTTATTTGCACATATTATACTTCCGATAATCTAAACATTCTAAAAATTATTCCTATTTCAGAGATGAGGACACTAAAGCTCAAATACATAAAGTACAGCACTCCTCAGTCTGCAGCTTCACTTTCAGTTTTGGTTTCCTATAGTCAACTACAGTCCAAAAATATTAAATGAAAAATTTCAGAAATAAACAATTCATAGATTTTAGATTGCATATACCATTTGTTCTCAGTAACACAAGGAAATACCACAGAGGATGTGACTGTTCCTTTGTCCAGTGTATGTTCCCTGACTATGAGTCACTTAGTAACCATCTGCATTATTAGTTTTACTCCTCGGTTAACATTACCACAGGGCTTGCTGCAAGTCACCCTTATTTTTCTCAACAGCTCAAAAGCATAAGAGTAGTGATGCTGGCAATCCAAATGTGCCAAAGAGAAACCAGAATGTTCTCCCCTTAAGTGAAAAGATTTGTACACATGTATCCAACCAAGCATAGTACATACAATATATATGGGTCAGTACTAACCACAGTTCTGGGCATCCATGGGGGGCTCTTGGACTGTACCCCCAGATGAAAAGGGGAGACACTCTAGCAACTTAATAGAACACAGGTTTAGTATGAGTTTATAACAGGGCTCAAATCATTTATCTGTCCACCAGTAAGTCTTAGCCAGTAGGCTATGGTGTTTCTTTAAAAAACATGGTGTAGTTTAAGTATAAAAGTGGAATAAAATTTTTTCATAATAAAATTAAAGCCTTTTGATCTGAATTTGAACAAATACCCAAGGGTACTCACCTTTTAGAAGCTAAAGAAAGAAATGCAAATATGATAAAAATTCAACATACATACTTATTAGCTTTAAAAAATTAAAGCTCACTGTATTTTAGTAGAGAACATAAATATATTACTTTAAGAGTAATAAAGGTATCAGCCAACTTTCCTCAAAAAAAAAAAAAAAAAATGTCTTCTATTTGTATGCATTTCATAATAGTACATATAGTACGGTATTTACTTTTCAAGTTCTATTTTCCATAACTGAACATTACTTTAAAATCAGTATTATTCCTTACTATATCAACAGTTAATATGTCAAAAATGCTAAATAGTAACACAAAAGTTCTTTTAAATATTCCTTCCATTCTGAACTTGTACCCTTTGCAACAACATGGATGGAACTGGAGAGTATTATGCTTAGTGAAATAAGCCAGTCAGTGAAGGACAAATATCATATGATCTCACCCATTACGGAACAATAATGAGCAAAACTAACAACAAGCAAAACAGAACCAAGTATATGAATACAGTGAATAGGCCTTCAGTGGTCAGGGGGAAAGGGGTTGCGGGGAGAGGGGGGAGGCAGAGGCAAGAAAGGGGAGCAGCTTAGACAAGAACCTAGTATAAAGGAACCATGGACATGGACAACAGGTGGGATTGACTTTGGGGGGAATGGGTGGGTGGGGAGGGGGACAGAGGGGAGCAAAAAGGGGATGGATGTAATACAACAATAAAATTTAAAAAAAAATTAAAAAAAAATATTCCTTCCTTTCTGTTATAAACTTTGAAAATTTTTGATCTGAAAACTGGGCTTAAGGACTTAATGGGAATAAGAACAGACCAAGAAAAGCATGCAATGCAGTTACAACCAGGATCTTTGTAATAATAGCACAGTGGCAGCAGTTAATTACAGCATACATAAACTTTATTTAAATACTATCTATAAACAAATGCAATAACAACATTGCCTGAAATAATTTTTTTCATAAAATAAGAACTCTTTAATAACCTATCAACAAATAACAAATTACTATAGTGTTTTGAAAGCTTGGACTTTTCCATAATTAGTTTTTAAAGCACAAGGCGCACTGTGTTCAAAACAATTTGCTAAAGAAGTCTGTTTGAAAAATGAAAAGATGAACCCTGGCTGGTGTGGCTCAGTGGACTGAGCACTGGCCTGCGAACTAAATGGTTTGATTCCCAATCAGGGCACATGCCTGGGTTGCAGGCCAGGTCCCCAATTGGGGACACACAAGAGGCAACCACACATTGTTTCTCTCCCTCTCTTCCCTTTGCTCTAAAAATGAAATCTTAAAAAAATAAAAAGAAAAAAGAAAAAAATGAGTCAAAGACTGGGAAAAATTATTTGTAAAATACACATAAAGGATTTGTAGTCAGAATAAAGAACGCTTACAATGCTATAATTAAAAACAAAACAAAACAAAAAAAACCCTCCGAAAATAAAATAAACATGTCAATAAAAATAGGAAACAATTTGAATAGATGTTTCAATAAATAAGGTATACCAGTGGTAAATAAATGCATGAAAAGATGCTAAACTTCATTAGTCATTAGGGAAATACAAATTAAAACCTCAACGAGAAACCACTACAGATCTATTATTCCAAACAAACTGACAATAACCAGTGCTGATGAGGTCATGAAGCAAATCAAACTCTCGTACAAAATGAGAGTGCAAGATGGTCAAACCCACTTTGGACAACAGGTTGGTAACTTCTTAAAATACAGATCATTTACCATACATTCAAGCAATCACAATCATCAATATTTACCTACTAGAAATGAGAACATATGTCCACAGAAATACCTTTATGCTTTGCTCATAATCTGCAAAAACTGGAAACAATCTAAATAGCTAAAACCAAGTGAATTGGGTCAACTGGTGCCATGGAATTAGTCATCAATAAAGAACAAACTACTGACACATGCAACAACATGAGTCAATCTCAAAAGCACTAAGTAGGCCCTGGCTGGTGGCTCACTGGATTGAGCACTGGCCTACAAACCCAAAGGTCACTGGTTCAATTCCCCAGTCAGGGCACATAACCAGGTTGCAAGCCAGGTCTCCAGCCAGGTCCATGGCTGGAGGCAGGTAAAAGGCAACCATACACTGATGTCTCTATCCCTCTCTGCCCCTCCCTGCCCTTGTCTCTAAAGATAATAAATTTCAAAAATCTTAAAAAAAACAAAAAGCACTAAGTAAAAGAAATAAAAGTTTACAAAACACAACTTATTGTATGATATTCTGGAAAAGGCAAAAGTAGAAGGACCAAAGCCAGGTGAGCAGTTTCCAGGGGCTGTGTACAAGGAGAGGGACTGGCTACATCAGGGCACACCCAAGGGTATCATTCTGTCAAAACTAACAGAACTATACAGCAACAAGGGCAAATCTGATTGCATGTATGTAACAGAAAACCAAAAATGTTGAATGCAGGTCTAGAACAGGACAAAAGACTTAATAAAAACATTAAGAACACAACTGGAAAGACTTTTAAATCGTCTTTGTTTCACATCAAAAATTCTCAAAATTTAACAAATACACACTATTGTACAGCAACCTAAAGAAGACTAAAGAACCAAGAACAGCCAAGAATGCTCAAGATGGAAGGATCACATTGAAAATAGGTGGAAACATTAACAATTTTTTCAGCGGTATTGTTAGAAATTTATTTGAGCTTTATACAATGGAAAAAAGCCATAAACACAGCCATGGGCAACTACAGATTGCCTTTTTTCCTTAAAAATGTGAATAGAGAGAGGGGAGGGGGCAGGAGGAGGCAAAGAAGGGGAGCAGTTTAGTCAAGGAACTAGCATGGAAGAACCATGGACATGGACGACAAGTGGGATTGACTTTGGTTGGGGGGAGTGGGTGGGTGGGGAAGGGGACAGAGGGGGGTAAAAAGGGGATGGATGTAATACAACAACAATAAAATTTTTAAAATGTGAATAGAATGTTTTTAGAGTGGTTTTAGGTTCATAACATAAACAAAAAGTGGACTGTTTGGTTTTGCAAATGTATAGTTACCTCTAAAATGAGATTAAGGTTTGTAGTGAGAGCCTGAACACGGTGGAAACCAGCAATCAGGGAAATAGGCAAGAAACCCTGCTCGTCCATCTTTCTCCGAAGAAAGAAGTCCCGTTCCAAATTTTCTATACTGAAGTAATATTCACTAAAAAAGGAAATAAGGCAGTAAATATAAATTCCATCCCTTTATTCAACAGGAAATAAAAATACCTATTACTTTTAACAGCTACTAAACAAACTGTTTTAATACATTAATAACTATATATAGTATTTAGTACAACACATATGAATACATAATAGCACTTACATGTGGAACCTAAAGAACAATGTAAATGAACAAAATACAAAGAGATGCACAGACACAGAGAGGGGACAGACGGCTGCTGGTGGGGGAGGCCTAGAGGACTGGGTACAAGAGGGGACGGGCATGAGAAGTGCTCACAGGCAGTTATGAACTGGCAGTCACTGGGATGTTATGTGCGGCCACAGGGAATGCAGTGAATGTTATTGTAGTAACTGTGTACGGTGCCAGGGGGGCACTGAAAATACCAAGGGAACAGTTTCTCTAACCATACAATGTACACCTGAAACTAATACAAAATACTCGAGTAAACTGATTGAAAAAAAGAAATTAACAGCAAAAATCCTACCGAGTTAATACCCTTACGAGAAAAGTTTAGAATACTGATTATATCTTCCAAAAATGTAAGTGACTTCTATTTAGATCACTTTTACCTAAGTATAAAGAATTAACCAGCATTTTTCTTTAAAAGTTCAAAAACTGTTATTTTTTTGAGCCAATTAAGTGAAAACTTTAATTACAAAACTACTTTTACTAGCTTTGTTTAGACACCAAATAACTAAGCTAAGTGCATGCCAATAGAATGCCTTTCAACTTTTTCTCCTCAGTGAGAGAGTGGTATATTGGAAGTATTTTTGTCAAGTTTACAAGAGTCGATTAGTTTGTCCCGTTTTCTAAATTAACATTGTTAAATACTCTGACCCCTAGTAATCCGCACACTGCTTAGTAAAAACTTAGTGAGTAAAGACATGGGTGCACACACAATTATATTTGAACACTTAAAGATCTCCCTTTTTTTGATGGACAGAGCTATAAATGACACTAAGAATGATGAGCAAATAGCTAAACAAAGATTATCTATGACACCATGAACTACATGGAGGTAAAAATACAGAAAAAGCTTAACCTTTTCTAGGAAGTTTAAAAATGTAAGTGGACAAACTGTATAATCAGTAACTCCAAGTTCCAAGATAGAAATATGAATACATTTAATAATGGCATTTGAGAAACCTGTTCAAATTACAGCCTCCACACAGAAGAATAATAGGATTCTAGAGAGACAGAACAAGATGAAAAATGGGGAGAAATGTAAAATACAAAATAAACAATGACATCAATGATGATATGGCCTAGAGCTTAATAATTTTATACTGTTCGAAAATTACAGGGATGGTTGGCATGATGGGGCAAGTTGTGGCTCGTTGTAAGGATGAGTGACTAAAGGTACTCCAAGTATTTTGGACCAATTCTAACTTCGAAGAAATAATCACCTATAAATAAAATGTGACAGGGGAAAATCTTATTTTAGAAATGTAACTATCCAAGTTGTTTCTTTATACTCTGATATCTATCCAACTATTATAGTGCAAAGCTCTCTTAGGTCAGTGAAATACTACTGACATTTCAGCCACATTAGTACATCATTCACTCTCGTCTAACACTGAAGAAAAAAACCTAAGTCTTGAAAGACTGAACATTCTGATTTTTGTTATACTTCACTAGCCCTTTCTACAGTGCCTGGCATGTGGTGGGCACTAATACACATGCTCAAACTCTAAATTCATAATCACCCCATGACCTATAGTATATATATGCTACATCTTATATCTAAACCTCAGTGCCAAGGAATGTCCCAGCTAGAAATAATCATCGAAAACAAAAAATAGTATTTGCAGTTAAAATTATTTTTCAAACAACCATCCATAATCAGCTAAGCCTCTTACTTTAAAATTCACCTAAGCATAAGTTTCCACAAGTTTTTCAGTAAGTTCTCAAAGAGAAAAATCTAAACCCTAAGCCGGCTACGTATGAGAAACCTCAAGGCCACAAAGGCAAAAGCACGACTCTTCAAATCCAGACGCCCCGTCCTCAGAGAAAGCTGACAGCACAGGGCCATTATAAATCTGGTGCTCTACCATGTGCCAAAACCCCTGCTGCTGAAACAATGAGGGCAAAGAGGCGTCATGCGCCTGCTGTGCCTGACATTTTGTTCCCTGTCCTTGGGGACATCATCATGTCCTGCCTTAAGAAGAGGTCCTACAACTGCATGATCAGAAGCTGCGTCACCAGTGAAGAAGCTACGCTCCTCCCCACGCGTGTGAGCACATGCCATGCGAGGCTTACTACCCCGACAGCGCTGCGTGTCCACTGCCAGGCCGCTGAAGGGTCGTGGCAGCAAGAGCTACAAAAAGGCAGGGGGTGCTGTTTCAAGTTCATAGCCGCATGCTAGGCACTTCCTGCCAATAAAAAGACCCTTTTCTTCACTGTTTGTCTTAACTGTAACAAAAGATGGAAGAACAAAATAAACAAGCTGCTCCATACTGTACGCCAATCAAATCCAGCATGATAGCATCCCAGGGGCATGTCTGGTTGATGCTGGTGATGAATTTTTTTTCTAGTAACAGTAGGCGTAGGGTCTATTTTCTTAAATAAAGATAGATGTTTTAAAAATGCTAGGTCCTTTTTAAAATAGCATTTTTAATAAAATAAGGATGCGAAAACTATCATTTCACCAGTTATACAAATCACTTGAAAACATTTTCTCATCATTATACAAATATTATATAAACATGCTATCTTACACTAACATACAGAGGGGCTATATATATATTTTAAAGATAACAGGAACAAACTAATATTCCCCTAATCAACTTCAGTATTCAGAAAGCAACTATCAGAACTACATAGAGTGAAGAAGGTGAACTAAAAAAAGATTATGTAGTTCTTATTTAATGAGTCACAAAGAAAAAGAACTTAAAATATTGTTAGCCTTGGCTGGTGGCACAGAGGATAAGGCACCAGCCTGCGAACCCAAAGGTTGCTGGTTCAATTCCCAGCCAGGGCACATAACCAGGTTGCAAGCCAGGTCTCCAGCCAGCTCTGTAGCTGGAGGCAGGTGAAAAGCAACCATATATTAATATCTCTCTCCCTCTCTGCCTCTCTCCCTTCCCCTCTCTCTAAATATAATAAATAAAACCTTTAAAAAAAATAGTTAAAGACATTTAGAATTCTTAACTCAATTACTAAGAAAATCAAAAGACAATCTTTTTGTAAAATATATGACTGTCTAACCATGGTGCTGTATACCTAAAACTAATACAAAATAATGCTGAATGAATGTAAACTGTAATTTAACAGAAAACTAATATTTAAAAAATATTTGCTATTCATATTCATTTGCAAATTTTAATGTAAACATTTCTTACAAATGAGCCAACTTCACTTAATTCCAAATACATAGTCTTATATTCTTATATTTAATCACTCATATTATCTCATGACATTATAACTGATACTCTTTAAGCAAATACCCAAACAAGAGACAAAGCAGTACTCATAAGTAACATGAACCAATATAAATTTAAAAAAAAACTTATTTTAACATTTCCTAGAAAAAAAAAAAAGTGATAAAAATCCTCCAATTTTATTTACAAATAAACAGGGTAGAAAGTGTGTTGGAACATATTCACTCTCAGTGATGCTCAAATCTGATAGAGCAGAATTTCTCATTCCATCTGCTAATGGCCGACGACTTACATTTGGCGCTTAATATATTCTTTCAGCAACGCTTCCTCCACGGGATAGACCTGTACACCGGTGCCGTCGTCGTAGTAATACATCATACTGGTATTAAGTTCTGTTTGAAACAGCTGGTCAGTCCTTTCACCATGTTCTCGATAACCATATGAATAATCAAAGTTCACTGGATGTAAAGAAAGAAAAAGAATGGTGGGGTAAGAAATATTTTAAAAAACAGGAAAAAGTTACTATAAAAAAAAATCCAAAGCAGAGTATTTCAAGGAGTAACAAATATAAAGCCATCTGCATTTCAGACAAATAAATTAGTTCAAGATGAAATAGCAGGGAAAACTAACAGAGGCCTTGCACACTTTCATCGAAGTTCACCTAATGTGAATGAAACAACATCACGCCGTACATACATCGAGGGTTTCCTCTGCCTCGCCCTCTTCCCCGTCCGCGGCCTCTTCCTCGGGCCCTGGAGCAACCACGGACGTTACCACCCTCGCTTCTCACGCTGGAAACTTCATCTTGATCATCTTTCTTTTCTCTCTCACGCCTCCAACCTTTTCAAAATAAAAGTATTTTCATAATTCCAATTTGCTGCTATGAAAAACATGACTATCTTTATGACAACATGGATAACCACCCTCTCCATTTTGAGACTGTTAGTAGCCAGGTCATCTACAGATAGATACAAACCTAAGAGGTCTCACAGAAACTTGTCCAAGTGTCTGTCATAGAATCAGAGCCCATAAAAGTACCGACTTAAAAAATTGTATTTTAGTAAGTAAAAATAACATACTAAAAAGATAAAGATGCCCCAGCTGGTAGCTCGGTAGATAAGGTGCCGACCTGCGAACCCAAAGGTTGCTGGTTCATTTCCCAGCCAGGTCTCCAGCCAGGTCCATAGCTGGAGGCAGGTGAAACAATGATGTTTCTCTGTTTCTCTCTCTCTCTGCCTTTCTCCCTTCCTCTCTCTCTAGAAATAATAAAGAAAATTTAAAAATAATACAAAATAAAAATAAAAAGATAAAGAAGTCCTTCACTAAGACTGTACTATCAAAGAATGAAGATGTTCCAAGACAACTAAGTTTGTACTATATAAACCTCAAAAGACTTGCTTTTCAAAAAATGTTTGTGGAAAGATTATGTCTTCCCCCTCTTTCTCCCACTTCCTATCGATAACCCTCCAAGTGATCTCCGTATTTATGAGCCTGCTCCTGTTCTAGTTGCTTGCTTTGTGTTTTTGTCTTTTATACATTCAGTTATGTACGGCTGAGTTTGTTGTCACTTTACTGTTCATGGTTTTGATCTTTTTCTTAAATAAGTCCCTTTAATATTTATATAATAGGCTTTGGTGATGATGAACTCAGTTAGCTTTACCCTATCTGGGAAGCACTTTTTCTGCCCTTTCATTCTGAATGATAGCTTTGCTGGATAGAGCAATCTTGGTTGTAGGTTCTTGCTTTCCATCATTTTGAATATTTCTTCTCAGTCCCTTCGTGCCTGCAAAGTTTCTTTTGAGAAATCAGCTGGTAGTCTTATAGGGTGCCTTTTGTGGGTAACTCTCCTTCTTTCTCTTGCTGCTTTTAAGATTCTCTCTTTAACTTTTGGCATTTTAATTATGATGCATATTGGTGTGGTCCTCTTTGGGTTTATCTTGTTTGGGACGTCCTTGCTTTCTGGGCTTGTATATACTATTTCCTTCACCAAATTAGGTACGTTTTCTTTCATTATTTTTTCAAATAACTTGCAATTGCTTGCTCTTCTTCTGGCACCCCTATGATTTGGATGTTGGCTCTTTTGGAGATGTCCTCGAGTTTTCTTAAACTATCCTTTTTTTGAATTCTTGTTTCTTCATTCTGTTCTGGTTGTCTCCTATGTTCCAAATTGTTGATTTGAACCCCATCTTCCTTTCCCTCAGTATTGATTTCCTGTGGGTTTTTCTTTATTTCACTTAGTGTAGCCTTCATTTCTTTTCTCATGCTTTTGCCAAACTCAGTGAGTTCTCTGAGCATCTTTTTTTAAAAAAAATTTATTGTTGTTGTTGTATTACATCCATTCCCTTTTTGTTCCCCTCTGTCCCCCTCCCCACCCACCCATTCCCCCCAAAGTCTGTCCCACCTGTTGTCCATGTCCATGGTTCCTTTATACTAGGTTCTTATCTCTGAGCATCTTTATCACCAGTGCTTTGAACTCTGCATCTGATAGGCTGGCTATCTCATTTCATTTCGTTCTTTTTCTGGAGGTCTGTTCTGTTCTTTCATTTGGGCCGTATTTCTGTCTCCTCAATTTAGCAGCCACTGTGTTTTCTCCTGTATGTTAGGAAGAGTGCCAGCATCTACTGTGCTGTAAGGGGTGGAGCCTTAGGTATTCAGTGCCAGGTGAGCCACTTCCCTGCTTTGTGGTACTTCACGTGGGGGAGGGGTGAGAGGGACAACGCTGCTTGTTCGGCACTTGCCACTTTCCAGTTACTGCACTCGCCTCCCGTACGCGACGGGCACCCTCCACCTTCCCCCACGTGGTGCTGAAGAGGTTGCTCACGAGAGTTGCTTGGAGCTGGGATTAGTCCCCGGTGTCCCACCTGCTCTTATCTGCCACAAGTGAATGTGGGGCTGCTCATTCTGCTGGCTGCTGCCTTTCCTCTGCCCCAGTTCCCTTCCTCCACCCTCCTCCTGTCTGGATGAATACATCTTTAAATCTTTGGTTGATGGATTTCCACAGTTTTATTTCCCGACAGTTCTGGTTGTTCATTTTTTGTTTTGAGGTAGCTGTAATCTTTCTTATGGTTGTGCAAGGAGGCGAAGCATGTCTACTTATGCCTCCATGTTAGCTGGAAGTCAATAAGAAGAAAACACATTTTTTCAGCATCTAAACTTTTTTAATAACAAGGTAGAATCTGGGGTTAGGTTTTATAGCCAAGGCTGGCCCACGGGCCTCTTGTGCACTCCAACTTCCTGCCCTTGGATGGAATGTAGGCTTTGGCGTGGCTGTGAGGGGTTCCTGGGGCCCTGCTGAAATAGGACACCTCTGGTCCTTGCGAAGACCAGAAAGCCAGGCAGTGCCACAGCGCTTGGGGGAGCCCAAGGCCAGCTGGCCGAAGGTGAGGATCTTGCCCCAAGCCTTAATGATGCAGCTGCGGGCACAGCTCCTCACACCAAGCCCATTCACCTTCAGTCTGGCCACCTCCTGGACACGCATGTCACCAATTCCAGTCCCTACGACCACAGCAGTTTTGCCCTCGCAGCCAGGAAGCTTCATCTTCCAGATCAGCCGGGAAAGGGACAGAGGCAGCCGGCTGGTGTGACGCCACCTCTTCAGCACCACTTGGTTGAAGGTGGAGGTGGTGCGTCTGGCCAGAAGCCTGTACAGCTTCACCAGCAGCCTCGGGCAGATGTCCTGGCTCTCGGGCTCCCTGCGCAAACCTTCCGCTCTCTGCTGTGGCGTACATATGCTGACCCCCATGATGGTGCCTTCTGCTCCACCAATAAAATATTTCTGATGTTGGTAGGCCTGGGACAGCCCATCGTGTGTGGGTGTGTGACTTCCATGTAAAGACTGGGAAGTCCCAAATGAAGGTGCTGGCAAGTTCGGTTCCTCATGACGACCCTACTCTCGGTGTACAGATGGCCTCCTTTTTGCTGTGTACTCACATGGTGGAAAGAGCATTTTCTTATACCATCGGTACTAAAGTGCCACGATAGTTGCAGCAGTTACTTTCAAATGACTCGGCAAATGGATGAAATAAATACAGCAAACTAGCCCTGCTTGGTTGATCAGTGGATTGGCACCAGCCTACAAATCCAAAGGTCACTGGTTCAATTCCCAGCCAGGGCACATAACCAGGTTGCAAGCCAGGTCTCCAGCCAGGTCCGCAGCTGGAGGCAGGTGAAAGGCAACTATACATGGATGTTTCTCTCCCTTTCTTCCTCCCTCTCTACCCTTCTCTTTAAAAATAATGAATAAAAATCTTTAAATAAATAAATATAGCGAACTTACTAAATCAAGGCAGCGGTCAAGCAGGTATTCACAGTATAATTCTATTTTTGTATGTTTAAAATTTTTCATAATTATAAGCTTTTATTTAAAGAATTTACTTTTAGAGCAAGGGGAAGGAAGGGAGAAAGAGAAGGAGAGAAACATCAATGTGTGGTTGCCTCTTGCTGTCCCCAACTGGGGAGCTGACCTGCAACCCAGGCATGTGCCCTGACTGAGAAATGAACCAATGACCCTCTGGTCTGCACACCAGCCATGGCTAATCATAAACTTTTAAGTGGTGTTGTATTTCTAAAATTTTCGTAAGCCTCCATTCCCAGGACTACATGCCTTAAGAATTATCAGATGTACACTTTCTCATGTGGGTTAGGGTTTATGTTTTGTAGTAATCCTGCCAAAAACTCATAAGCCAATCCAATCATGACGAAACATCTGAAAACCCAAAGTGAGGTATATCTGTCCTGCAGTCTTCAGAAAAAAAATTCAACATCATAAAAGACAAAAGCAAATTAACTATCCAGAATAATGGAGATTACAGATGGTAGGCAAAAAAAAAGCCTATGTGAGATCCAGATTAGACCATAGACAAGAGAGGGGGAAAGACATCACTGGAAAAATCTGCCTATGGATACTCACAATGTATTACTGTTCTTGCAGAAAATATCCTAAAGGTGTTCAGGGTTAGTGAGAACAATACCCACAACTTGCCTTCAAATAGTTTATAATATACATGCCTATTAAAATAATAAGCACATGTCTAGGGCAGACAAACAAATAAAAATAAAATAATAAGCAATAAGACAAAGTTCTTGAGTCATTTCTCTCTTAGAATGTCACTTACTTCGTGTATCATTTCTCCTATTGTTATGTGACGATTTATTTGTTTCAGGTTGACATCTTGAGCTGTTCCGGGATCCTGGTCTTTCTTGGCTATCTGGTCTTACATCATCCAAGTGGAGTGGAACCCACTTGTGTTTATTAGCTTAAAAAAAAAAAAAGTAAAATCATTTAATGACAACGCAGTAAGCTCTGTAATTTTGAAAGGACTCTAAATTTTAATTAAATGAAAGACTTAATTTGTCTTTAAAAGGATTTCCCAACCCTGGCTGGTAGCACAGTAGATAAGCCACTGTCCAGTGAGCCCAAAGGTCGCTGGTCCGATTCCCAGGCAGGGCACATAACCAGGTTGCAAGCCAGGTCTCCAGCCAGGTCCGTAGCTGGAGGCAGGTGAAGGGTAACCATACACGGACATGTCTCTCCCTCTCTGCCTCTCTCCGTTCCCCTCTCTCTAAAAATAATAAATAAAATCTTAAAAAAAAAAAATTTCCTGTATGTTACCAAAATAATTTTCTTCTCACACAGCTCCTTAATAATCTATTCTGTGCAAATACTAGGTCTACAAATCAAAATAAAATAAGTGAAAACCATGTGAAAAACCAGGATTGAAGTATCACTGGAATTCATTTGCTTTTAAGTAAAATGCTCCCTCTTCTGTTTAATTCTAATAAGGTATTCAAAAATAGTATGTGTACACACTGCTCCTAATACTTTTAGGCTTCAGAATGGGGTACACCTGATGCACACACTGGAAAGCTTGGCTGGTGATTCAAAATACCTTAGTTTCAAATTCCTGTCCAAAATATTGATTTATCTAGCATTACTACTAATGAAAGGTTTCTCAAAATTAAGTGTAAAAAATGTATCTAATGCATTTGATAATCTATTTTATTTTTATTTTTAAAGATTTTATTTATTATTTTCAGAGAGAAGGGTAAGCAGAGAGGAAGAAGGGAGACAGACATCAATGTATAATTGCATTTCACCTGCCTCCAGCTACAGACCTGGCTGGAGACCTGGCTTGCAACCTGGCTGCAACCTGCCCTGACTTGGAATCAAACCAGTGACCCCTGGGTTCACAGGCTGGCACCAATCCACCGAGCTACACCAGCCAGGGGTGATAAATCTTTTTAAAGCTACTACACACATTTTCCTAACTTCTTAAGAGATATAGGCAGTTTAGTTTTTCTTGTTGACTAAAAGATAGTAGAGTTGTTACAGAGTAATTTTTAAGATTACCTATCCATGGATTCCACAGTTAAAGTCTCAAGATGCTCAGGCTTCTTACCAACATATTTTTTTGACTCAATAGAAAGACTCAACAAGCAACAGGTAGTTACGGGAAAGGGGGCAGTATTAATGTATAATTACAGTAGAAATTCTTTGGCACAAATAGGCCTTTAATTTGAAGACAAAAATGTATGTTCTGAGGGAGTCAATTCATTACTTTAGTATATGAATTACTCTAAGTACCTGGATTTTAGTGTTGGCTGACAGTGTCCATTGAAGCAGTTTAAAAGGAAGATAAATCTTAGAGCAGGATGACAGGTCTGCCATCTGGATGAATTCTGGAGGCCAAAAAAATACTTACAGGTCTAGGCAGCTACAGAACTGGGGAAATTCTTTTCTAATAACCACATGGTTGTCCTGCTGGCACCACTTTTGAGAAATTAGCCTTCATTCATTGTACCAAGTGAGCCTAATGCTTATGATGCAGCTAAGGATTAGGTAATCGTTAACATAAAAATCAAGTTAAGTGCTCAAGACATGGTAGAGTGCTACTTCCACTAATAAAGTTGAAAGGCAACTACCACATCATGAAACGCCCCCTCTCATGCCACATGACCTCCGTGAATTAAAATGCTACAATGTCTTCCCGTGGAACTCCAAGTGCTAATTCCAAATTTGAACCCTGCATAACATGGACTATTGGAGAGGCAGTCTCCAATAACACCTCCTGCCACTGTCTCCCACATTCAACACGCCTCAGCTACTGCCCTCCTGACAGTTTCAAGTCTTTCTCTGCTGAAAGGCCCCAGCAGACTCTTACCTAGTCTCAAAACGCTGATGAGTATATGGATTTACAAAGCAGTCAAGTCATATGTGTCCCTAGACACATGAAAAGCTCCGAAAAGAACACGGAGACAATGTATTTTTTCTTCAAAGTGTAATATAATGAGGGCATGCTGTAAGGAAAAAAGGTGACCAAAATTGTTCTCACTTTTCTTTTTGAAAACATTTTCTCAGAACTCCAAGAAAGACAGGGAGCAGTTCCCATGCGGATTTAAAAAACGATAGTTATCACACAACTTTTCGATATTATATTTATACTCATTTCTAAAAGCAGAAATTCCATTCTTACATAAAAAACAAGTCAAATAAAGAGGAAAGCCTAACAGTTCAGAAATCAATGTTACAGAAGCAAATCAGTGACCTCTGCAGATGGGATCATGAAGAAATCCAAAAATACTCACTGCTGACTACCAGGAATCAGAGGATTAAATGCAATTCTTCATTACTACAGCTTTCTCTCTGAAAATAAAACTAAAATGAACCTATACACTAACCTCTTTTTCACTGACTACTTGACTGAGCCTCATCTTCACTGACATTTTTACCAGGACCATCAAATTTACAATAGCCTAGACATGGAAATAGCCCACTGACATTAATGGGTACCAAAATAAAATATTATTAAGCCAGGAGAAAGAAAATCCTGTCATTTTCAACAACAAAGATATACATTGAGAACTTTAAGCTATGAAATAATACTCCATAGAAAAACAAATACTGTATGATCTCACTTATATGTAAAATCTAGAAAAGCCAAACTCAAAGAAACTGAACAGAGGAGGGCAATGGGAGAAATGAGTGAAGAGGGTCAAAGATACAAACCTACAGTTGTAAGATAAATAAGTTCTGGAGGGACAATGGACTGCATGGCAACAATAGTTAACAACATTGTACTATATGTCTGGAAGTTGCTGAGAATAGATCTTAAAAGTTCTCATCTAAAGAAAAAAATGGTGACCATGAGGTGATGGATATTAACTAAACAGTATGGTAATCAGTGTGTAATATATACATACAACACACCACTGTGTTCTATACCTTAAACTAATACAATTATATCTCAATAAAACAGGAGGAAGGAAATGACGTTATAAATGAACTAACCTTTCTTTCGTTGATTATTTGACAGAGCTTCGTCCTCACTGACATTTTCTGCAGGACCATCTAATTTTGTTTCCCGGCTTTCTTTGCTCTCACTGTTATTTCTCTTTTCAAATTTGTCTTCTCTTTCTTTTTTATTTTGTAGCTTCTTATTTCCTTGGTTGATGACACTCTGACCCTACAAGAAGGTATTACTGAATGAAATAAATTTCAAGAACATTTTCACTAATATATCCAAAAATCTGTGGTAATATACCTCACCTAAATATGACAGGAAAAATGGCAACGTAAAAAAATTAAAAACTACTTTTCAAAAGATACCATTCAGAGAAAAATCAAGCCACAGACTAGGAGAAAATATTTCCTAAGTATTTAATAAAGAACCTGTATCCAAAATATACAGGGTTGGGCAAAAGTAGGTTTATAGTTGGTTCCATGGAAAACACATTAATAAATAATAAAAGAATAAACTCATGTGCTTTGCATACTCACAATTCACCTTTTACCCCACCCAATGTAATGAACTGTCAAAATGCAATAATGAAAGAACTAAATTTTTGGAAAAAATGAGCTAGAGTTGAACAGATGCTTCATTAACAAGATATATTGATGGCAAATGTATGTGAAAAGGTCCTTGACATCTTTAGTCAGAAATAAATGCAAATTGAACGCACAATGGGCTACCACCACACACTGACAAGAAAGTTAAGACTGAATAAATGTTAGCAAGTATGTGGAATAAACAGAATTCTCATATACTGATAGTGGGGATGAAAAGTTTGCTAGCTTCTTAAAAAGCTAAACAAATAGCTACCACGTAATTTAGCCATTCTGCTCATAGGTATTTACCCAAGAAACATGAATGCATATACCCATGGAAAACTATTACACAAATGCTTACATAAGTTTATTTCTAACAGCCAAAAAGTAAGTAGAATCAACACAATGTCCATCAATAGACGAATGCATGCACAGCATTACATCCATACTACTACTCAGCAATAAGGAATGAGCACAGATAAATGTAATACAAATACATCTCAAAATAAGCTGAACAAAAGCCAAAACAAACAAACAAACAAACAAACCATGAGCGCCAACCTGCAAACCCAAGGGTTACTGGTTTGATTCTCAATCAGGGCACATACCTGGGTTGCAAGCCGGGTCTCCAGCTGGAGGCACTCAAAAGGCAACCATACATTGATGTTTCTCTCCCTTTCTGCCTCCCTCCCTACCCCCTCTCTAAAAATTATAAATATTAAAACAAACCAACCAACCAGAGCAAACTATATGACTCCACTTACATAAAATTGCAGAAAATGCCTCAAATGGTAAGTGTGTGTGTGACAGGGCAAATGACAAAGGTGTGTTAGGAAACTTTCGGGGTACCGGTTAAGTCTTGTTATCTTGATTATGGTGGTTTCACAGGTCGATATAGGTCAAAACTTACCAAATTGAACACTTTATATATTTGCGGTACCAATGAGCTGTTTAAACTAATACACAGGTAACTCCTGTATAGCATGGTACTTCTGTAACACAGTTTCACTCTAACAGGGTTTGAGGATTGGGGAAAGCCTTTGTACGACATTCTAGAACATGGTTTTACTCTAACACAGTTTGAGAATTAGAAAAATCCCTGAACAACACAAAGTGTAGTAAGAGCTTTTATTTATTTTTACTTTTTTAAAGATTTTTATTAATTATTTTTAGAGAAAGGGAAAGGGAGAGAGGCATCAATGTGTGGTTGCCTTTCATCTGCCTCCAGCTACAGACCTGGTTGGCGATCTGGCTTGCAACCTGGTTATGTGCCCTGGCTGGGACTTGAACCAGCGACCTTTGGGTACCCAGGCCTGAGCCTTATCCGCTGTGCCACCAGCCAGGGAAGAGCTTTTAAGAGTAAAAATATCTCATGTGAAATTAGGCAAATCCCTGAATAACAAGGAACACAATAAGAGCTTTTAAGAGCAAAAGACACCTCATTTGAGATTTTTCATTTGAGCATGGATCAAATAGTCATAACAGATTGGCCAGTAGAACCGTAAAATATATTAGAATTTTAAATCCATTGTTTGTGAAGTATTAAGTAGTAATAGATTTTTTGCAAAAAGTATAGGATAGAAGTCAAGATAATGCTGAAGAAAGTTCAGTTGAAAAAGATATCTTGTCAAAAAGAAAATGCCCTCAGTTAATGGTGCTTAGTAGTGATGACAAAGAAAACATTCTTTAATACGTATTAGTATGTTCTGCTTTTGATGAAAATTGCTTTCATAAAGATATTTCTCTTAATTATAAAACTATAATAGTATTTAAAAAAATGTTTGGAACCTAATGCCCTTCTCTTGTATTAGTTATTTGTTTCATATAACAGATTCACATAACATAGCATTTTTAAGGAACCTAACAATTGTGTTATATGAGGGTTACCTGTATATTATTTACAACCACATACCAATAATACCACACAAATTACAAACAGTGAAGTATATAGAGTCGAATGAGAACATGTATAGCTACGTATGCTACACCTCTAAAAATCTGCTTGATAAAACATCTCAGAATGACCTTTTATGTAGTTTCTTTCATGGTTAAAATTATACTAAAATTCCATTAATTAAACACTTACAAAAAAAAAAAAAAGACATTATTTAGTTTTAGAGAGAGGGAAAGGGAGGGAGAAAGAGGAGGAGAGAAACAATGATCGGTTACCTCTCACACACACCCTCAACTAGAGACCTGGCCTGCAACCTAGGCACATGCCCAGACTGAGAATCGAACCAGCGACCCTATGGTCCACAGGCCAGCTCTCAATCCACTGAGCCACACCAGCCAGCGCTAACACTTCTTGATACTATATATGTGCACATATGTATGTATATACTTGTATATAGTTGGCAGTTACACACTGAAAATATTTGTAAATCAGAACAAACACATACTTCTGAAGCAGAAAATGGGCTTTAATCAGGCATATTAAAATAGGTAAAGGCCCTGGCTGGTGGCACAGTGGATAAGGTGCCAGCCTGGTTCAATTCCCCAGCCAGGGCACGTAACCAGGTTGCAAGCCAGGTCTCCAGCCAGGGCCGTAGCTGGAGGCAGGTGAAAGGCAACCATACATTGATGTCTCTCTCCCTCTCTGCCTCTCTCCCTTCCCCTCTCTCTAAAAATAATAAATATAAAATCTTTAAAAAATAAAATAGGTAAAACTATGAAAAGGGTAGCACCTCTCTCTCAATGCACGTCTCTAAATCTGAAGTGAAATAAATTCTGTATGTTGAAAGGAGAATCTTGCCTCTGTATAGAGAAAGCCTTAAAACAATACTCACTCCAGTGCTCACTAATTCACTTGGTGTTGGCCAATTCGCCATATCGCTGAAATCACTAGCCTAAAAAGTAATAAATAAGTGTTATGCCTGCAAATTAGATATCTTATTTTGTAAATTAGATCTTTTAAACAGAAAAAAATACTTCCAAAGTGAAAGCAATTTTAAAAATCACCTACATCCAGTAATATACAGGGATTTGTCAGATTAACCCAAAAGCTTCTTCCAAACAACCAAACACAAACAAGAATGTCTTGATCTTATGATCTACTTGGTAGCACTATCTGATGACACGGACTAAATGTCACTGATATAAACAGGGTAACAGAATTGGATGGGGGTTTGCATCAGGGTTTAATTCTCTGGTATGTTAACTTTAAATTACCACCAATAAATAGTACAACCAGAAGAAAAATACGCAATAATTTAAAGCCATAATGATTTTCAAAGTATATAGTAATTAAGAACTATTTCAGGTGAAGACATACCTTGTTGGGCTTCTTTGTCTTGAGTTTTCCTGCTTTTATAATTTTGGGGGAACTGAGTTCTAAAAAAAAAAAAGAGTTCTTTTTACAACCACTTCACTCAATGTTTAGTAAAGTAACACTCTTCCACCTTGGCCACCAACATGCCATCCACACTGAGGAACACCCTGAAACTTCATGGCCACGTGACCTAGGGCCACTGATGCACCATGTGGTCACCCTACGGGCGAGCAGAGGGAGCGCCGGGAGGCCAAGGTAATGGTAGTAGCTTGCATCATCACAGGGTCAACTTCAACAAATGTCACAGGTTACTTTAGGAGGGTTGTTAGGAGGCATTATCACTTCAAGAGGAACCAGAGCTTCTGCCCAACTGTCAACCTTGATAAACTGTGGACCTTGGTCAGTCAGCAGCCACAGGTCAATGCTGCCAAAAACAAGACCGGAGCTGCTCCCATCACTGACGTGGTGTGATGGGGCCACGACAAAGTCCCGGGAAGGGAAGGCTCCCAAGGCGGCCTGTGAGTGTGGAAGGCCAAGTTCTCTGGCAGGAAAGCTGAGGAAGAGGTTAAGGGACGTGTGCGCGCACGCATGGGTGTGCCTGTGTGCGTGTGTTTTGGCAGGTGGGGTGGACTGTGTCCTGGTAGCTTTAAGCCACATGGAGTGAAGTTCATTAAATGCTCACAACCGCTTCTGAAGAAAAAGAAGAACTAGTATAACACCAATTTCAGTAAGTCAGAGGACTATATTATAAAAATAATACTTTTTTCTAAAAATTGAATACATTTTCATAAGGAGCATCCAGAAAATAAGTCAGAAGACTTCACACTATTTGTTCTTAAAACACTTGTCTAATAAATTTTTTTTAAATCCTGTTTCCCATATCCTAGAATTTAGACAATTATTCTGCCAGCAAAGCCTCTGGGGTGTTTAAAAAAAAAGAAAGAAAATTGAAAAAAAAAAAAAAAAAAAAAGATGAATGAAAATAAAGCTCTTGTCCGGCAACTGTAAGTTAAGCCATAGAAAACAGGTGTACAAGACTATCTTGAGGATGAGAACACGGTGGTTGACAATAACTCCAGGTCCATCCCAATGTCAATATAATTAAAAGATTATCTGGCTCAATACTTTCAGGACAGACCTCGTATGTGTATTACACTGTCTCCAAATGAAGTTTTACGCCGTCTTTTAATTGGTTCATTGCCTAGCAAGATAACCAATGGCAGTATCATCTAGCTAAACGCGACCCAAAGTGAACATTAAGCAGAATAAACTTGGCATCTACATCTGTAATAAACAATAATTCACCTAATGTGCCCAAAATCCAGGGCCAAATTTAAATAAGATACAGGTGGTCCTTGAATGGTAAGGGTTTGACGTGTGTTTTCTTTATCATGGTGCAAAGCAATACGCATTTGAGTTCTGATGTTCTAGGTCAGCGACATGCCACATGCTACTCTTATGCTGCTGCACAGTGAGCTGCAGCTCCTAGCCAGCCACACGGTCCCAAGTGCAGAAAACCAATACTCTACAGCATAGTATTAAATTTTTGACCATGATATTTTCACTTAGAGTGAGGTATGTAATCCCACTGTAAGTAGAAGACCATCTATACTTGTCAAAAAAGGAGAGTCGAAGGACAAAGGGTGAAGCTGTCACCAGGAATGGGCATACAGGGATCTTAAATGCTGTCGTAATTCTAGTTCTAAAGCAGAAGGGTACGTGCACAGGTATTTGTTTTATTCTTCTTTATACTTAAGGTGTACATGTGTATGTGCGTAAGAATAAAATATTTCATCAACAAAAATTAGTGAAAAAAAAAAAGGGCAACTAGGACAAAAAAATGGAGGTAGGGCCCTGGCTGGTAGCACAGTGGATAAGGTGCCGGCCTGCGAACCCAAAGGTCGCTGGTTCGATTCCCCAGCCAGGGCACATAACCAGGTTGCAAGCCACGTCTCCAGCCAGGTCTGTGGCTGGAGGCAGGTGAAAGGCAACCATACATTGATGTTTCTCTCCCTCTCTGCCTCTTTCCCTTCCCCTCTCTCTGGAAATAATAAATAAAATCTTTAAAAAAAAAAAAAAAAAATGGAGGTAGGAAAAAACCCAATCAGATAAAGAATATTTTCCTGAATATTATCTAGAACTTCACTGAAGTATGTTCTGTAAATGCCATGTATATTTTATGAAATTAATAATAGTAGAGAACATTTGAGGAATTTTCCCCAATAGCAAAATGAAAACCATGCCCCAAAATACTACAAAGAAATAAAGTGCATGGTAGTCACAAAATACATCCTTATACAAACTATTTGGCATAATGAAACATAGTAAGGGATAAGCTACACAAGCAAGTTTTATATGTGGCTTTATTACACATAAATTAGACATAAACACTCACAAATTAAGGTCAGAAATGAAAGACAAAAATCATCCTGGCCACATAATTTGCCCCCTTCTGTCTGGGAGCTAGCTGTCTCAAAACCAAGTGTGTGGTGTGGTGTTGTCTCCACCCTCACGCGTCAGCTTCCCAGGGGCAGGCTCCCAATAGAGAGGCAGGGGGAGCTGCACTTGGGCAATGCCTGTTGTGTGAACACGTTTAATTCCAAGTTCAAATCTGGACATCCTTGAGCTGCTTACCCTCACTACTTCATCAACCCAGTCTTTTGAAGTGAAAAAGATAATGAGCTTAAAAAAATCTCAGTAAAAAATGAACAGGTAATCCAAAAAAGAAATACAGCCCTGGCTGGTGCAGCTCAGTGGACTGAGTGCTGGCCTGCGAACAAAGGGTTGCTGGTTCGAGTCCCAGTCAGGACACATGCCTGGGGTTTCAGGCCAAGTACCCACCTGGTGTGTGAGAAGCCAACCACACATTAATCTTTCTCTCCCTCTCTTTCTCCCTTCCTCTCCCTCTAAAAATAAATCTTAAAAAAAAAAAAAAAAGTCAAACGTTAAATGGTAATCAACTGCAATAACAAGTGCAAACTAAAACAGAACATTTTTCATCTACCATATTGACAAGAAAGAGAATGCCAAGTGTTGGCCAGCCTGTAAAGGAATGAACATTTCTCTCATGCTCTTGACAAGAGTATGTGGTAGTATAATCATTCAAGGAAAATCTGTCACTTAAAATGTATATACCTTTTAATGAAGCAATTCCATTTCTGGGAAATTATCTGGTGATCAAGACAAAGTTGCAGTGAAGCCCTGCTGACAGCTGTATTTAAATAAATAATCTACACATTCATTAATGTGGAAAAGTTACATTATGGTATTATATCTATACAAAATAACATTAGAACTTTTAGAAAAGAGATAAACCTGTATATACTGATAATGGAAAGAAGTCCACCAGGTTTTAAATATAATTTTATGTACACATACAGAGAACAGGTCAAAAAGCCTAAAGGTTATTTTTTCCTTTTCCCATGTTTTAACCAAAATGGAAGATACTACCCTGTGTGTCATTAGAGAAACCTAAACCTGGAAAAGCCAGCTTATCAAAAAAATTAATTAAAAATTTTTAACTAAAAAGATGTATCTTGCTCTGGCCAGGAGGTTCAGTTGGTTGGAGAGTAATCCCGACACCAAAAGGTTGCAGGTTTGATCCCTGGTGGGAGCATGTACAGGAGCAACATCGATGTTCCTCCCCCATTCTTTCCCTGCCCCCTTCCTCTCTCTCTAAAAACCAATAATTCTCAGGTGAGAATTAAAAAATGTATCTCTTTAAAAATTTTATTTATTTTTAGAGAGAAGAAAAAGGAGGGAGAAAGAGAGGGAAAGAAGCATCAATGTGTGGTTCCTCTTTTTGCACCCGCAACTGGGGACCTGGCCCGCAACCCAGGCATGTGCCCTGACTGGGAATCGAACCAGCAAACTTTGGTCCACAGGTCATCACTCAATCCACTGAGCCACACCAGCCAGGGCAATAGTAATTTGTAAAACCTCACTAATGGTAATGAGAAAAAAAGATCAACCAACATGAAATGAAAAAAGAATGCTGTTATGTTCTACATAACACAAAACACTGTATTTGGAAATAAGGGCACACATATTTAAAAGGATATTTGGTAAACATGAATATCTTTTTTAATCCTCACTGAAGGGTATGTTTATTGATTTTAGAGAGGGGAGAGGGAAATGTCCAGTGAGACTAACAGCGACAGGTTGTCTCCTGTATGCGCCTCAACCAGGGATCGAACCCGAAACTTTGTGGTGTATGGGACGACACTCCAACTGAGCCACCAACCAGGGCTGATTATCTCATCCTTGAAAAGGACATCAAAAGTTGTGTTTTTAAAAGGCGAATGTATTTATGCATCATTTATATAACTAACTTAAAATGTTACTAGGGTAATAACAGCTAGAGAGCAGGTGTGGGAGAAAATAGGGCTGAGGGTGTCAGGGAAAACTAGGTGATTAGTAAATCCCATACTGGGAAATCCCATATTGTGA